>JAQPZY010001206.1:777500-1377500 GCA_029931535.1 Margaritifera margaritifera | reverse complement strand
TACTCTACCCACGTTATTGTTGTTGACAACAGAGCTCTGTATTGTGTGTAACAGGATTATGTACAGGAGACAGCAGGATTTGGTACTCTACGCACGTTATTGTCGTTTGACAGCAGAGCTCTGTAGAATGTGTAATATGATGATATACAGAAGACAGCGGGTTTTGGTACTCTACGCACGTTATTGTCTATTGACAGCCTAGCTCTGTAGAGTGTGTAATATGATTATATATAGAAAATAGTGGGTTTCGGTACTCTACCCACGTTATTGTCGTTGACAACAGAGCTCTGTATTGTGTGTAATAGGATTATGTACAGGAGACAGCAGGATTTGGTACTCTACGCACGTTATTGTCTATTGACAGCCTAGCTCTGTAGAGTGAGTAATATGATTATATACAGACGATAGCAGAGATCTGTAATGATCGCAGAATGAAATCTACATGGTAAATAAAGCCAAAGTTTGCACTTTGTATTTTATCACTACCTTGTAGAAAGTCAATACACTTAAAGTTATCATAAGATTTTGGTTCAACATTGTATTACGCTATCTCGTATGAGTTGAACTGGAAAATAATATTATTTCATACCTTCAGTTTTTAATCGGACTCGCAGGCGAATATTTACACACGTCGGTGCTGGCATTGAAAGACGCTAGACCCACCCCTGAAATGATTTAATTGGAGTTTCCCTTCTCCTTTCCTTTGGAGTTGTTTTAATATCAGAGAGAGAGAGAGAGAGAGAGAGAGAGAGAGAGAGAGAGAGAGAGAGAGTGGGTGGGGATGTAAAAAATTTACATCCAATTTCAAACACTGGAAACCATACTTTTCATTGTGCATGATAATTACACCTGGGTGGGATGGTTGAAAATTTTAGTGCATAACTCGGGACAGAAACTATTAACCATATGTCACCAAAAACCCGTAAATGTTGCTTCAAGTGGGACAATAAGGAAGGTTCGCTTAACCTTTTTCACGCCAGAATGATTGCATTGTTGTATACAATTTTACTGGGACAATGACTTCGGAAGACGGGTGGCTATATTCCCAGCAGTTACTAGATTGGTACACCTGTGAGATATTTTTTCCTGCGATATATATTTTTTCCTATGTCCTTCTTTTCAGGACTAAAAAACGTGAAAATTAAGACACATGGTGTACGGTTCATGAAGACCATAATACTGTACTCCGTACTGATACCTCGTAACTCTTTGTTTAGCTACTATTTCGTCATTAGTACGACTTGCAAAACGCTTACCTGCTGTGATCGATTGTAAGGCGAGGCAGGAGGCATGCAGAAAATTGTTTTAAAGACGAACGACGGCCAATCAGCATATTGTTTTATTAAATTCCTGCATTTTTTAGATTTTTATTATTGCTCTGTTACACATAACATGAAATTTATCTATGTGTATTCAGTTTAATTTGATTTATGGATCATAAATGAAATATTTCCTGTCCAACTTCTGAAATGTTAATCTTACGCCATGAAAATGGTGCTGATCTGACCTTAGATATGGCTGCCACAATTACCATATTGAAAATCTTGTCACCAATAATCCTAAACGCATGATCTTATCAACATAGTGTTTTCAACAAAAGCCTTCTAATGGTATCCAATTTGTCCTAAATGAAAATGGTGCCAATCTTACAACTAGTATGACAGCCACGGTGGCTAATTTGAAAATTATATCACTCAGGATTATCAGAGATGGTCAGCAGTTAATAAGAAGAAAAGGTCTTGTCTTGAATTCCTGAACATTCTTTTCGGACAGTAGAACGCCAGTCCCTTCGAGAGATTCGTGTTGGGGAATATCGCTGAAACACATTCCCTTCAAATCAAACAAGTTTGATCTTTTAGACAATGCTAGTTATCTCTTTAAATGTTCTATATCCAAGCAGATGACTTTAATTTCCATACAGTTTAGAGCTTTTCAATATATACTTTATTTGTTTTTACATGTTTTCAGTGTCATACATGAATATGTCTAGCTTGAGTTCTGTGCTTTCTGATTAGCTTGATTATGCCAATTTTCTACTAAGCTACTGTGGTCCCGTTTTGTAATCTGAAGTTTATAGTTCGCTTTTATAACTGCTTGTGAATATTTTATATTTAAAAAAAATCGGTCGCATGCATGTCATCTATTTAGATACGCGCTCTTTATAGTATGTCGGCCTTCGAACGTACATTATACAAGAAACACATATTTTGTTAACAAATCTTCGTCATATATATATATATATATATATATATATATATATATATATATATATATATATATATATATATTTCGTATTTGTCCGTTTATATTGCGCACCCTACTACTGACAGCTAAGATCGTGATTTGTCGTTGCCATGCCATTTGTTCCAAACGAACAGCGTACACATCACACAGCATCGCGGTGATTGGAATTGAGGGTTTAAAAAATACGGTATGCACGCCCTAGATTTAAATACGATCTTGAATATATAAATTAGTGCTGATATATTATCCGCCCATGCGTGACATTATTTCTTTGAACCTGTATAATTTGATTACAAGGACCTTACATAATTATAACACGTAGTTTCATGTTACTGGCCAAATATTCAATAATGACAATGGACGAATTAATTGTAGTAATAGAGCTGAGATGTGCCCTGGTGTGACATTTTCATTACCGCTCTATTAGATGCTAGGTTTGACTAGAAGTCTGTCAAATTCATTCTGTTTTTTATTTGCAATCTGATGGGGGAAAAAAGTTTATTGATAATTCGTTACTGTGAACGAACAAATTAAATCTCATTTGATTTGTCCTACATACGATATGGCATATTTTTTAAAAAGTCTTTGTAGAATTCTTTAGGTCATTATAAAGTTATAAGCATGATTAGGAATATTGTAAAAAAATCAATATAAACTCGTTATAACGAGCAGAAAGTTGAAATGGTCGATTATGTTGAAGTACTAATAAATTCATAAGATACAGTCACTTGTCTACAACAATCATAATAAGTAATACCGAAACATTACTCTCTTGAATTAATGGAATTGCCCATAGTCTTTCTTGTAGCATAGCTTGAATTAATGAAATTGCCCATAGTCTTTCTTGTAGCATAGCTTGAATTAATGAAATTGCCCATAGTCTTTCTTGTAGCATAGCTTGAATTAATGAAATTGCCCTCGGTCTTTCTTGTAGCATAGCTTGAATTAATGGAATTGTTCATAGTCTTTCTTGTAGCATAGCTTGAATTAATGGAATTGGCCATAGTCTTTCTTGTAGCATAGCTTGAATTAATGAAATTGCCCATAGTCTTTCTTGTAGCATAGCTTGAATTAATGGAATTGCCCATAGTCTTTCTTGTAGCATAGCTTGAATTAATGGAATTGCCCATAGTCTTTCTTGTAGCATAGCTTGAATTAATGGAATTGCCCATAGTCTTTCTTGTAGCATAGCTTGAATTAATGAAATTGCCCATAGTCTTTCTTGTAGCATAGCTTGAATTAATGAAATTGCCCATAGTCTTTCTTGTAGCATAGCTTGAATTAATGGAATTGCCCATAGTCTTTCTTGTAGCATAGCTTGAATTAATGAAATTGCCCATAGTCTTTCTTGTAGCATAGCTTGAATTAATGGAATTGCCCATAGTCTTTCTTGTAGCATAGCTTGAATTAATGGAATTGCCCATAGTCTGTAGCATAGCTTGAATTAATGGAATTGCTCATTATCTTTCTTGTAGCATAGCTTGAATTAATGGAATTGCCCATAGTCTTTCTTGTAGCATATC
Source organism: Margaritifera margaritifera (assembly GCA_029931535.1). NCBI lineage: Eukaryota > Metazoa > Mollusca > Bivalvia > Unionida > Margaritiferidae > Margaritifera > Margaritifera margaritifera. The sequence goes on along the minus strand of JAQPZY010001206.1, from coordinate 1,373,733 downwards.
TTGAATTAATGAAATTGCCCAAAGTCTTTCTTGTAGCATAGCTTGAATTAATGGAATTGCCCATAGTCTTTCTTGTAGCATAGCTTGAATTAATGAAATTGCCCATAGTCTTTCTTGTAGCATAGCTTGAATTAATGAAATTGCCCTTAGTCTTTCTTGTAGCATAGCTTGAATTAATGGAATTGTTCATAGTCTTTCTTGTAGCATAGCTTGAATTAATGGAATTGCCCATAGTCTGTAGCATAGCTTGAATTAATGGAATTGCTCACTATCTTTCTTGTAGCATAGCTTGAATTAATTGACTTGCCCATAGTCTTTTTTGTAATATAGCTTTACCACTTTTTGTTTCTATCTACTTCTAAATTTCCCGACTCTATCAACGTACTGACCCTAAAAGAAGCGCATCATTTTGTTTAAACTCTTAACTTTAATTTTTCCTACTTCATAGTTTCAAACAAGCCACCAGCATAATAAATTTAAGTTATTTGCAAGGCTTTCTGAATGACGCTAGGGCTTTTCACTCGTAAAGGTAAGCGGGTCGTGCCAGCAGAGCATTTCTTTACATCTTTTTTTTTTTTTTTTTTTTTTTTTTTTTTACAACAAATTTATTTTAGTACAAGAAATGTATTTCCCAAAATGGTGCGCTTTTTTTTTTTTTGGTCAGTAAATTAAAGACAATTCCAGATCAGACATAGGTTTCACTTTTGCAAAAGACGAGGAAAAAAGAGAAGAAAAGATTTAAAAAAAAAAAAAAAAAAAAAATGGTGTGCAGATTTCATGTGTTTTATGACACTCTTACCTTGGAACAAGTACAATGATTGTTTGTAAGGTATTTTTAATTTATAGTTTGTGCAGGTGTGTTCTTTGTCCAGTATTTTTGGGGTGGGTGGGTACTTGGGTTGGGTGTCCTAATTTGAGATTTAGTGCGTCAATGTATAGCCTAGAACCACGTGTACTAGGCTTCCAATAAATTATGTCAATACATGACAACGTTTGGTGTACACGTACATGGAATTATTACTTACATACCCTGTCAGTTAAATGTTAGTCCAATTTTACCTTTGTCGATCAGATTGTGTGCATGTCAGTATGTTTAAAATCCCCACAAAGTACCCTTTCAATGGTGGATCTAAAGAGAGATGAATATAAAAGATGTAAAATTCTAGGATATGGCAGGCATTGGTCATATACCAATAGTTTTAATCGATTTTGTACTTTTATCTTGATCGATTACATGTTACAAATAACTTTTAGAAATGGAAAGCAATTTTTTTTTACACCCAGATGTGTCAAAATCAATTGAAATATTTATTGTAATTAGATATCGTTGTGTATTTTCAACAAAAAAGTGTACATTTATTTAATGTATTGAAAATGAAATTAATTTATTGGTGTTTAACTGTAAATCAACATAAAAAAGTTTTATTGTGCAGAGGCAAATGGCCTTAAGGACCGACCATTTAATTTTCGAGGGGTGGGGACGGAGGTGGTTGGGGGTGGGGACAGATATTTTTTGTTCTTTTGTCTCAAGATATTTTTTGAACTAATATAATGGATTGAAATAGAATTAGTTCTTTTTCTCTTCATGTCAGAGCAAGATTATTATTTTTTTTTCATGGTATTTTGAGGTCGGAATTTTGTTTTCCTCCAAGAAATCTCAGGCCTCACACCACGGCTGGCACCAGAGCTGATCTGGGAACGATTCTAGTTCGCTAACCACTGAGCTGCCGCGGCTCCTTATGGCCGAGCATATGGATTGGAACAAAAATTGTATACAGTATGAGACTTTTATAATTGTGAATATTATAATTTCTTTTTATGAGATGGTTTGTTGTCGGTCGTCCTTCGTCTGACGTCCGTCAATCCGATTGCTCAATTTTATTATCGCTACTCCTCCTAAACTACTTGGAGGATTGCCGTGAAACTTTACACACACATTCATTCCAAGATCTTGTTGGTTCTAAATGAAAATGGTGCAGCTCAGAAATCCAATATGGCCGCCACTGCAGTCATCTTTGAAATCTTGTTATCGCTATTCCTCCTGAATGGATGGTCATATCAACTTGGAATCTTCCAGTATTGCCTCCACGCCATCCATCTGGAAAATCTTGTTATCGCAACTCCTCCTGAACGGATAGTCATATCGACATGATGTTTTCACCAGAAGACATTTTATGATGTTTAGTTGGTCCTAAATGGAATTTGTACCTCTCTGGCGTCCATTTTGGCCGCCACAGTGTTTATGTTGAAAATCTTGTTATTGCTACTCCTCCTGAATGGATCGTCATATCAACATGGTTTTTCTTCACTGAAAAACTTCTTATGATGTCTAGTTGGTCCTAAATGAAAATGATGCCGATCCGACGTCCAATATGGTCACCACAGTATCCATCTTGAAAATCTTGTTATCGCTACACCTACCGAATGAATGGTCTTAGCTTGGGATTTTCACTCAAAGACTTCTTATAAAATCTAGCTGATCCTAAATGAAAATTATGCCGATCCGACATCCAATATGGCCGCAATGACAGCCATTTTGAAAATCTTGTTATCGCTACTCCTCCTAAACGGAAAGTCATATCAACGTGTTGTTTTCACCAGAAGACTTCTTATTGTGTTTAGTTGGTCCTAAGTGTAAGTTGTGCCGATCTGATATCCAATACGTCTATTATGTCTAATTGGTCCTGAATGAAAATGGTGCTAATCTGACCTCAAATATGGCCGCCATAGGAGCCATCTTAAAAACCTTCTTGTCGCTACACCTTCAGAATGGAAAGTCATATCAACATGGGGATTTCACCAGAAGGCTTCTTATGGTCTAGTTGGTCCTGAACGAAATTATACCGATCTGACATCCAATATGGCCATCACAGCGGCCATCTACGAAATCTTTGTTATGGCTACTCATCGAGAATTGATGGACATATCGACATAGGGTTTTCACCAAAAGACTTCTTATATCTAGTTGGTACTAAATGGAAAAGGTGCCCCGTAGACATCCAATATGGCTCCTACAATGAATATTTTCAAAATCTTGTCATCAATAATCCTGAATGGATAGTCATATCAACATGGGGTTTTCACCAAATGTCTTCTAATGGTATCTAGTTTGTCCGAAAAAGAAAGTAGTTCCGATTTTACACCCAATATGACCGCCACAGCGGCTAATTGGAAAATCTTATAGCCCAAAAACATCAGAGATGGTTTCAGCACTCAGCAGTTGAAAGAATTAAATGTTCTTCTCTTGAGTTCCTGTAAATTCTTTTCGGACAGTAGCGCGTCAGTCCCTTCAATGTATTCTTGTTTTACAAATGAGTCAAATGACTGTAAGTGTATGTTTCTTTTTCACTCTAAAGTTTGTTCTTAGTCAATCTAACAACTCTTTGCCCATCTGCGTTTAACTTATTTGTAAAATATATGCATCTTGATAGCAGTCTCTCATTCATTCCCTGACTCCATTTTTATACGCCCTCCATATTATTTCATGATGTCCGTCCGTACTTCCGCCCGTCTGTCCGTCTATTACCAATTACGTTCCCGCATAATAACTCGACTTCTCCACAATTTAGTTGCCACACTTACGGACGGCTTGCATTTGTGGTAAGGAAGAATCCTACCAATTTCGGGTCACAAGGTCAAAGGTCAAGGTAACTGTGACTAAAAGAAGAATAATTGTTTCTGCAAAAAAGTTCAGTTCTCGACAATGTACCTTCTCTAAAGTTGGTGGAATAGTTGTACCTTTGGTAAGAAAGACGTCTGTTGATTTGGGGGTGAAAATGTCACTGTGGCTGCAAGAAGGAAAAATGTTTGTTGAATAAAACTTTAGTTATAGGCCACGTAAATTGACCAAAGTTTGTGGAGGGTTTGCACTTAATGTATGGAAGCTGTCTGTTGATTGTATGGTCGAAAGGTCAATGGTCAAGGTCCTTGTATTAAAGAAAAATGGGTTTTGCTGAATAACTTTTTGCCCTAGGGTATGTTCTTTGACTAAACTTTGCGGATGGCATATACATGGGTAATAAAGAAATCTATTGTTTCTGAGGTCTAAAGGTCAAAGGTCACGGTCACGGTAAATCAAATAAGAAAATAATGGTTTATGCACAGTGAGTTTAATTCAGAACCTCATACGTGTATCAAATGTCCTTTCGCTGGTGAATAACCTCTAGATTCTACCATGCCTTACTATTGCCTGCGTAGAGGACTATTCAACATGGGGAGAGAATATACCGTCTGTTCTCGCGTATTATCCGAGTCCAACTGCAAACTGCATAGACCCAGATCTGCCGTCGCATAATGCGCCAGCAGATCTGGGTCTTTGCAGTTTTTAGGGAGTAATCAGTAAATCAAACAGCATAGACCCTGATCTGTCGGCGCATTATGCGACAGCAGTTCAGGATCTATGTTGTTTGAATTTGGAATCGGTTTATACGCGAGTATACACGGTATTGTGCCGTTCACTGTACTCTTGTTTTACACGGAAAACGAGTTTTCAACCCAAATTCATTTTTCCTATTGGTTGGTTTGTTTGTTCCTTTAAATGATTTATTAAAAAAAAATTGATACACTTTTTATACAAATGAAAGTTTCCATTAAGTCGCGAAGAACTTTGCGAGCTTATCAGCTGTTTCCACTTTTGCTAATAACCTTTTCTACCAGACTACCACAAATATCATATGATATTTTATGTCAGTTGCAATTTAAATTGTTCTAAACTTAAATTGCCACGCCATGCGTATCCAGGTTTTCGCATAATAAAACTGCATCTTACACTCGTAACGTAGAGATCACGCAACACTTAATTGAACAACAAGCGAAACCAATAGAACCCAGTTCTTGTCACTAAAAAGCCTGTTTAAATTGAAAATAAATTAAGAGTTAAATGTGCTTCCTGCCGAAATTTCAAACCATGTTTACGTGCAATGTTGTCAAAGAAACGGAAATTGGGTTATGACATTACAGATAATTACTAACACAAACTGTAATATACGTTACTCTTGATTCCCATACCTCCATACATTTCAGTTAAATTCCAGAGAGGCTGGGTATAACAAAAAAGTATCTATGGTATTTAAAAGTTTTTAAGACTTATATATAATCCTCTTGATTACTTCCAGGCATTTACCGTAGTCTTTATCTCCACGCTTTAACTGGGGGATAGTGTGATAACCCTCCGTGTGTCAGTCCGACGTCCGTCTGTCTGTCCGTTTTTCACCGCTTCCCCTCCTAAACCTCATGATGGAAACTTACCAGACTTTATACACAGTTTGCCGATATGACGACCATATGCGAGAGGGCTATGATTTTTTAACCCCTCACATGGGGTCTCTGGGAGGAGGTTAGTGGTTTGGGTTTGGTTTGCTGTTTTACGACACAGCAATACAAGTAGGTTAGATAGAGCTGGGATAATTGGAATAAGGTCCCTTGCACAAGGACACACCACTGTCGCCGACTTGGGCTGATCCGATGGTAGGATTCGAACCTGCACCCTTTTGTTCGCCAGTCCGGTACGCCATCCACTGAGCCACCGCGTCTCCCGCCTCCGTTAGTCGCCTCTCAGGACATGCAGGAGGGCAAATTTGGGCCCATAATACATCCCCGAGCTTGCATGGGGAATGGGCGTCAAAGATTATATATACAACAACTGCAATTACAGTGACATTTTTGAAATATATTTTGACCTAACAATTTGTACATGCAGGACGAGGACAAATACAATTTGTACCGGAGTTTTGACTTCAGTCGTTGCGATTATTTTGTATTGCGGTGAGATCTTGAGGAAGGAACAGATCTGTATCACTTGAAGAAGGGACCTAGATGTCGCAGAGAAAAGTTTTTTCGATAGGCACTGCATCTACCATAGAGGATACACTAAGTTTCTTATACGCGTCATACTTTTTAACTTTCAGCTCATCAAGTTTTTTTAATGCAGTTTGTTGTTTTATATTTTTAGATCTTTGCTTTTAATGGACACCTTATTGCCAGTGTTGTACTGACTTGCCGCTAAACGTTAATACATACATACTAACAAATCTAACTTTCAGCACAGGAGATATTTTTAACACCTGAGTTATGAGTGTTTTCCTGCCTCGCATTAGGTATTTAATTTCTGATGCCACCCAGAGGCTTTGGTGGATTTCCGTTCTCTATAAAATCTTCTTGAAACATGATATGTCTGGCGGAATGCAGTACTTGAACCATTTAGTCGGTCAGGGAAGTGCTGAAGCTGTATTTATGCAGTGGTGTTGGATAACCACGAAGAAAGATTCGATTTAGTGTGGTTTTGTCGAAGTGTAACTGATTCAGGCAGACGATGAAAAGTCGAAGCTGTAATTTATGTAGCTTTACTAGAAACCTGCAAGACTAACCCTGACTAAATAGAACATTTTTCCTCATTGTTATGTTGAAACTGTAAATATGAGTAAGAACGAAAGCGATTTTTTTCCACGAATGACGCTTAAAAATTCTATAATGCTACAATTAAATACATCCGGGCCAACGAACAAAGCAAAAGTCATAAAGTTTAAATTGAACTTTCTGTCGTTTACTTACGTTGTATAACAGTTATGTTTAGATTTCAATTGAGGGCTGTCGTCTGCTTCGATGGTAGTTTGGAGTGGTCCTTGAGATGCAGAAATGATTATAGCACTGATTAATAAGGCTCAGAAACTTTACAATTAACGCAAATTTTTTATCTAAGTTATTAAATTTTGAAATAAGCGGCTTTGATCAATGTGTCCATTTGTTAAAAGACAGCACCATTTTATTGTTTTTGATGAAACAAAGCTCTCTAATGTTTTTCTGCTCAAAAAGTTTTACATCCGAATGACTGGTCATATGGCGTGACAGTGATCGATTTTTGTTACTTTTTGTAGACATATCATCGCAAGAAAATACTGTCTTATTACAATTTTGTTTTAAGCTCACTCTTTTTCCTTCAGTATCATATGTTGGGTGATGTGGTCACATTTGAAATTTGTTTCTGTATGTCGACACTAATCGGTACTGTTTGATTTTTTTTTTCATTCATTTCGATCCCCCAGAAAGGAAACTGAGCTAGGCGGGACACATCAATGACTTCGGACAGTGCAGCCCATTTATAATAATCGAATAATTAGCAGAAGATCCGCTACTTAGACATGCATTAGTACCCACTATGTATATCAGTATTTTATTACATACCCTGCTGGTTCAGGAATGTCGAATATAGACCCAGTCTGCTCCCCCTGACCCTCACGTTGTTAGAGGCGAATAATAGAGGTAACCTTTTGAACTAGCATGGTGTTCACGCAGAGAAGGTCATGGACATCTTGGAATGAGTTGCTTCCGAATCGCTGCAAACCCACACTGAAACTGTTTAGATGTTTTCATTGACGTCCGCACGTCATTATTTCGTAGATGTACCTAATCAAACTTAAAAAAAAAAATTCGAGTCTGTGAGAAGAACTCGGAACAAAACAAGTAAGATGTGCGTATTAATATCATACCGATTAAATTTTACCTTACTGATCGGCGTTCAGTACGAATGTTCAATCAGTATCTTAGTATCAAACCATTGAGTAGGTGTCTTCGCTTGCTTCAGTACATCGATATTCGTAGATCCACCGAAGATAACTTTTATAAATCCCAATTTGTTTTGAGTTTCATGTACACTGTACGGCTGGAAATACTTAAATCAATCATGAGAGAGAGAGAGAGAGAGAGAGAGAGAGAGAGAGAGAGAGAGAGAGAGAGAGAGAGAATGTAATAAATGCAAAACCGTATTTGTGTTTTGTTTTGAGTCTTGAGAAATAACTCTTTTTTAAATGGTGCCGATGTATTTTATGCCATATTAAAGTCGTTCTTTCCGCCTAATCGGAACAAAACACGTGCTTAGTTTTGTATATTTCTACGTGGCGGTGATGAAAGCGTAATCCAAATTTTCTTCTGGTTTATTCTCCAATTTTGTCCGATCAATACCTGGAGGCCTAGGATTAATTGTAACCTAGCAACATCTCTAGCATCTCATCTACAATACACAATCAGGATTCGAATAATCAGAGGGTAATATCAAATTTGTGACATTCACACAAGTTTTTCATTTAGGCCGCTTTTTTTGTTGACCCTCGTAGGAACGCTGGGTCAGATCTCGTTTTGTAATACCATGGGCGGACACTACATTTATTCTTTGGCATTCAAGTTAGGTATGTTGGGACAATTGGCATACGCTACAAAGAATTCCCGAAACTTTTACAACGAGCTCTCTATTTAAGATAAAGGAAGAACTGAAATGCGATACTGAGTAAGACTTAAATTTCCTTACATATACAAATTTATGTAGCACAATATTGGATCATACAAAACCTCAAATGAGTTCTCATACGCAGAGTACCTCAAATTCATGAAAAGTTTGCCTGTGCCATATGTAACTTTATCTTGGAATAAAGCAATGCATTTAGAGTATAAAACATGAACTCCATAGACTATTATATATTATTGACATCACGGAGAAACAATGTTGCTCACTATTTTCCCAGAGGGTCCCGGGTGGCAGAGTGGTCTAAGGCGCTCGCCTTTACAGATCACTGACATCTCACCTCGGTCCTCGTGGGTTCGAGTCTTGGGTTCGGCAAACGTGGGTATGCTAGAAAGCTTGCCAGTAGCTTCCCGGGGTTGTCTCGGGTTCTTCCTCCACCAAATATACTGGCCGCCATGTATCATGTGCTGAAAAATGGAGTTAAACCCATAACAACCAACCAACCAACCAACCAACTTTTTTTCCCACTTGATACTACAATTAAGCTAAGCAGGACATATTCTCAACGGGACCAAATACTGATGATGCGCTTCCGATTTCTCGCCAGAACTTTAGATCTATATATTGCTTCTGTGTTATCTTCTTCACGTAAGAAGGAAATCCGTTGATATATTTAATGATGTACCAATAGGACTCTGTACAAGTTTTTTTAACTTCATGATTACATTATTGTCATATCATACAACAGCGTCAGTTGTTTCACTCTAATTATAAAAGAAAACCTGTCTAAATACAAACACCCCGTTTCCTGAAGACAGCTAATTTTTGAGCAGATGTCTGACTAGCATGTTATTAACGAGATTCACATCTGTTGCTGTCTCTCTGTTTTATGAATCAGATGGTGCCATGGATAACCAGCCGTAAAAATCATGTCATAAACTCTGGTACTTTACACAATCTGGATATTAAAAAATGGCGGCGTTTAAATACCAATTGTGGTTCTTGAAAAAAAGGAGAATAAACTCGGGTACTAGGAAGATGGATTTAGGGTCAGTGCTTACACTCAGTAATCACTGAAAATAAGTTTGTTAATATTTTTTTGTTCCCTCTGCTTCTGTGGAAAGCTATTTTTATGGCAAGGGCGGTGGTGGGGTTGTCAAAACAGAAGACAGATACCATATTGGAAATCATGAAGGAGATGGCTCCATTACTAGGCCTGTTGTTTTTTTTTTTTCTCTCTACTAATCACCATTATGTTGACATAATATCATAAGTATGTTCTATCGCAGAATAAGTCACAGATATAAGTTGTGAAAATGACTGTGGAAAATGGAACAGTTGTTGTAACTTTCATTACGATTAAGAAAAGACTATTTTTTTCTGATTGAAAAAAAGAAAGATTGAAGCTTGCTGAGCATGTCATTTTACGTTCGGCAGCGGTTGCCAAGATGCCAATTGTGTTAAGATGTGGTCATGACTGAAATAAAAACCATAATCTATCATTTACGAAAATTTAGATTAATTTTGACTATGGCGGTCTGTTTCTGTAAGATTGAATATTGTACTAATATTTTCTATGGACTTAATTTTATTAATCACTAATTACAAGCCGTTGCTTAAAATCCTAAATGTAAGCGAATAAAAAAAACTGTAAACCGCGAGTTGTCAGTCATGACCATAACTTGATACTATAGGTAGTCGTTCAAGTAAAATTGTTGTGATAGTATTGTTATGTAAACTGTTTTAACATTTATATGTAGCAAATAAATTAAGGACAACGTGCTATGCTGCTTTCCGCATTTACTTGAACAATTTTACAGGTATAAAAGGAAAAGGGTAGAGGTTTATGTAATTTATTGGAACTCTCTGGAGATGAGTTTTGTTTAGAACATTTACTAAGGTAGCGATTCATACAGTACTACGCTTGCAATAAATATAATATCTAAAATTGCGACGCAGCCTATTCGCAATCAGTAGAATTGCTCCACTACAGAGTTTAGTATTTGCTTTCATGCGTATAAGAAAAAGCAGCACTTGTTCTCGTTTTCGACCTCGCTATATTTTTTGTCATTCACAACTTCGAGGTCAGTCATACGAATGTATGTCGATACCTGCCATTCGGACTACTTCGGCTATTTACGAAACAATGATCGACCGAGAAGCTACGAATGATCGAACTATTTTTTCCGTCGTGACCCCTCGGTTAATCCTACAGCCAATCCAATCGTACAAAATAGTAATCCGAATAGTTTGGGTTTCTTTTTTTGCGGATAAATTTCTGGCGAACAAAATATATAATTTTTCTGTAAATTACTGCGCCGACATACATCCGATGCATAATTTTGTCTCGCAGAAATAGCCGAGGTAGGTCCGAATGAATTTTAGAACGACTTGACGCTTGTTTAGACAATTATTCCCGGGAAATTATTGCTCAAACCTTACTCGTAATGAGTACATTTATTTTTTGAACATTAATATTTTTCCCCCAGAAGCCTTAAATCGAATCTCAAGCATATGTAGTCTGTGGACAAACATCCATTATTTTACCGACTTCACCGAAAAACAGATCACATCTGTGTTCAGCAAAGATTAAAAAATAATTATTATTATTTGTTTTGGATTGAACAGCACTTATATAGATATAATATTTTCCGCTGAAAATGCAAAAAGTTTCAGAAAAGATTGACTTACTGAAATGTTTTCTAATAAAGGATAAGATTATGCATATTTTCAGTCAACTTACTGCATTTAAGTGGATCGAGTTTATTTCGTAAATACTGTTTTATAAAAATCAGCCAGCTTACTGCATTTAAGTGGATCGAGTTCATTCCATAAATACTGTTTTATAAAAATCAGCCAACATGCTGTTGAAGAAAAACTTGTTCAGCAAGAAGAATTTGTTACACACCGTCTTAAACCTGTGTTTGAAACGTTTGCGACTGCGCAGACCTTTTCAGACCTTTTCAGATGTCTGAAGCTTGAGCACAAGTGACGTAGCTTATTGGTGTATGGGAAAAAAACCTATAGTGTCTAAAATTGTATAGCAGAGTCAATATTCTTGTAGGCATAAATTAAGGCGCGACGTTCCGAATGGAAATGTATTCGATTACTAACAGGATAAAATCAAAAAGACACAGAAAATGCAATCTAACGTATGTGATGTAAGTGACAGGAAAAGAGGCGGTGTATCATTAGACATTGATTTCTAGAAGAAAAACAAAGAACGGTTTGGTGCAGGGTTGATATTATTAATAGATCAGTGTATTACGCTGTGCTTCCAAAAAACCAGCTACACATAACTGGTAAAATGGCACATGAGAAATTTCACACAACCATTCTGTCGAGACTAACAGTGTAAAGCTGCAGCCAAAACGGCAGAAAGTAATTTGATTGGTTCTTAGATATACGTCGTACAGTTCGTCTCATGTACAAAGGAACTTTGGTTCTGAAAATCTCTTACAACTTAACAATAGTGTTTAAAGAAATCTAGCACTAATGGTGGACGACCAGTGGCTCAGAGAAAATCTTGGATGAATAAATTTTCAAAAGTACCTTGAGTAAAATTGCATACAAAATACGATTGTACGTACTGTGTTATCTGTAGTAATATTTTGGACATAACCAATTTCGGGTCAGTCATTGAAAATAAATTTGCACAACAAGTGAGTATGACGTGAGCTTGTCTCCATAGGTATTATATAGCGTCAATTTGCCTTCTCGAAAGTTTACCTTCTTGACACGACGCTGAATTTTGCAACACTGAAGACAAATTTACAGAGGGTCAGATTTCATCTAATGGTTTTCTCTATGCACTTAATCTGATAACCTTAGACCTACGTCGTACAGAAAGCCAATCTGCAGACAGCGTTGTGTTGGCTTGGTGAAACTAAAGAAGTTGAGGATTCATTGAATTACAGATTTGTTTTTTTTTTTGGAACGATTATCAATTAAATAAGATTAATTTATATAAATATGATAACGCAGTTTAGACCGTCTTATTGTGTATTAGAGTAGAGAAACCACAGAGGCTCGTATCGTTGCTTACAATTTACCTATGAATCATTTATAGTACATGTATGATTCATAGGTAAATTGTAAGCAACGATACGAGCCCCTGTGAGATAAACCAAGACTATATTGAAAAACACATCAAACAAATTAACTATGCTTGAGGTAAACAACAGAGCCCTGAAGGAGCAAATGTTAGACCTGCAAAGTCGTAGCATGCGCGACAACTTGATGTTCATAGGTATACACGAAACTGAAACAGAAGATGACCCCATATAAAACCACATAAACAATTCTTAAGAATTTTATGAAAGAATAGCTAAAAATTGAAGCTGACATCGAACTTGAAGGGGTCCATCGCCTCGCGCCTCGGACGAATAGACAATTCAAAGGCCCCAAAGTACTCGGGTGGCACACAAAAACCCAGGCACATTATAGCGAAGTTCTCGCGGTTTAAGGACAGGGAATTCATAAGAACTGTCGCCCCAAAAGAACTACGTGGGAAAAAAAAGTTGTGGCGTAAATGAGCAATACCCTAAATAAATTCATGAAAGAAGGAAAACATTATTACCCGCGTTTCACGAAGCAAAAAGGAATCCTGACAAGTTAAACTTGTGAGAGACAAACTTTACATTAATGGCTTTCTGACCCCGAATACAAATACCGATGAATATGTTCAGCATTCCCGGAACCATCCCCGTATATCTCAAATACTTGAAGACCCCCATGTTGACCCCAAAGTCGTTCCAGACCGCGTGATCTAAAACAAAGCGATCGAGGCCCAACATCACCTTCATTCACGAGTATCAACTGGTTTTCCGCACTAATTAATCATGACCTGACAACTGAAGCCATAATGGCTGCTAACAATACTGTATAGTAAGGTCACTGTGGACACCAGCAACAAGAGAAATAAAAAAAAAAAAAAAAAACTTCCTAGGACAGTAACAGTTTTCGATAGAACAAATACTCATCCTATCGACCTTGATAATTGGAATGATATATCACCAATTACAGATGAAAACCTCGAAGCGAAACATATTTAAAGTAGTGTTTATAAATATTTGTAGTTTAAAGGACAAACTAATTTTTCCAGAAGTTCACGACTTTATTAATCACTTTGATTTGTTAGGACTAGTATAAACAAAATGGACTGTGTTAGATAGCATTAATGTACAGAATCATTCTTTGTACAAAAAAAAAAAAATTAAAAAATAAATCGAATTTCAACGACTAACATTCCATCAGGTGAGATTGCATTCTGTATCAGGAAAGAGTTAAAGAGGTATGCACATGAGATTGCAAATAGCTGCCATTTTGTGTATTGGATAAAACTAGAAAAAGAAGTTTTTGATATTGTTTATGATATTATACCTCGAATAATGCATTTTATCAAATACAAAATGAAATGTTTGATATGTTTAATGTTACAAAATATTTATACTTAATTGGTGATTTTAATGCAATAACAAAGAATCTGCAAATGATCATAACTTACATACAGTAACTGCAGATGTATTTCGGAGTCTTAATAATACCAATCAACTCATAATTGCTGGCGTATCTTTGCACAGAAATAACCAGGATGATAAAATTAACAGCTATGGGTATAAATTGATTGACTTGCAAATCAAATACTATGTATATAACCAATGGAAGAGTCGGTGAAGACAAAGACATTGGAAAACTTACTTGTAAAAACACAAGTACAGTTGACTACCTGATTGCTACTCCCGTTGTCCGAGTTTCCTCTGACCCTTCCCACCCCATTTTAGATATTTGGACATTTATGTTGGGGTGTGGGATCAGAGCCCATTGCCTATCGAAAACTTGGAAGGGTAGCCGCTTACTACCGGGCCTAGCGAACTTAAACGACCTTACATCGAGCCATACCTGCATGAAATCGATAGGAAGATGATTTATCTTCTGAGAAATTGTGAGTATAACATTCGTTTTGTCTTTAATCCGCTGACAGACAAGACGAAACTGCAGCGTTGATGAAATTTGACCTGGCACACGCCATTAGCATTGCTAGTCACATGACTACCCTAATCTAGCAACCTACATGTCCAGGATATCAGAGGTTAAATAGTCACGTGATATCAACAATAAACCCCTTTCCAATGTTGTTTTACAAAAAATTCGAAAATATTAAATGAAAGTCACGTAATGTTTGTAAAAAAAAACGAAAGGACACACAATTCTCAACATATTTATTCCGAGAACAACGACCAGAAACCTATCGCTGTCGCTGCAACCAGGAGAAGCACAGAGCACATTGTCAACGCGGTAGTCACGTGATACCAACAAAAACATCGTTGGCACGTGCTCTTTGCTTGATGAATCTGGCTTTCTCCAGGTTGCTGCGACAGCGATAGGTTTCTGGCCGTTGTTAAATGTCCAAATATCTAAAATGGGGTGGGAAGGGTCAGAGGAAACTCGGACTACTACTCCCGATGCATTTATTTTAGTGTCCGAATTTCGTATTTTAGATTTCACTCCTTTATTATCAGATATTCATTCTTCTCTGACATTTAGTATAAGCACTACATTCAGAGAAAATATAGACTCCAAAGCCAAACATAAGAAAAAAGATGGAACAATGAAAAGAAACAAATTTGTATCGACAATATTAAAATTAAAAAGAATTAAAGAAATTTTGACACAGATCAAAAACATTTCTGAAACAGATCAAGTAACTAAAGCGTAAATAAATCAAGTCACAGAAAATATTATAAATCTTTCTGCTGAGAGCTCGGGGAAACGTTTCCCTATAAAGAGCTTCCCCAAAAGGAATACAAATAGTCCACCTTGCTTTAAAACTGAATGTACATCGGCCAGAAAGAAGTACCACATATCAAGAAAATATTTTCTTTGAATAAAAACGAAAAAAACGTCTATCATATGAAAAGAGAAGATAAAAGTTATAAATCCACTCTTCGATATTACCGAAGCCAATTTAAAAGGACTATGCAAAACAAAATAAGACACATGAGTTTTAAAACCCCATAAGGATTTTGGAATAAAATTAATTCTGTAGATAAGGCTGATCAGGACATACAAGCTGATATAAATGATTTGTATGAATATTTAAAAGATCTAAACTCGGATGATCTGAACAGAACTGATGAGCTTAACTTAACTGACGTTATTAATATCACATTTTTAGATAATCCAATTACTGAATTTGTAATTCGGAAAGCACTGTCAAATCTAAAGAATAAAAAACATCAGGGTTAGATGGAGTATGTAATGTATACCTTAAACGTACTGAATCTATTTGTATGGAAAATATGTCTCATTTTTCAATTTAATACTATATATATATATATATATATATATATATATATATATATATATATATATATATATATATATATGATACTCCAAGCAACCAGGTAATTATATACTTATAACATTACTTAGCTGCTTAGTAAAGCTTTTTACCTCAATCATCAGCAATAGATTAAATGATTATTACTCTGATAAGTCATTTTTAAATGAATCTCGTACTCAATTTAGATCAGGTGATTCTACTACTGACCATATCTTTGCAATACATAATCTTATAGAATATACGAAATTGTCAAAAAAGAAATTATATTGTCTATTTGTTATTTTGAAAAAAGCTCTTGATAACATATGGAGAATAGGAATATGGAAAAAAAGTCTTAAAAAGCGGTGTTTCAGGGAAACTCTTTAATGTAACACATAATATGTATAAAGACACTAAATCAAGTATAAATGCCAATGGCAATGTTTCTAGTTTTTTTTCTCTGCATGAAAGGCGTTCGCCAGGGTGAAAATCAATCACAATTATTGTTTGCTATCTATCTAAATGACCTTGAAAAATACCTTGAATCGAAACACTGCAATGGCATCAAACTAAAAATTGCAGATGATGAAATCACTCAATATTTCAAAGTAGTTTTACTTCTTTATGCAGACGATACAGTTCTCTTCGCAGAGAACCACGAAGATCTTCAGTCTTGGATCAATAATTTCTGTAATATTTGCGATTATTGGAAATTAATAATGAATATGAGCAAAACAAAAGTGCTTATTTTCGGTAAAGATTATAATAAAAAGTTTAACTTTATATATAAAGGTAGGATACTAGAAGAAGTTAATGAATACATTTATCTTGGGGGTTGTTCTAAGAAAGACAGGAACATTTCTCAAAGCTATAAAGCAAACAATACCAAAAGTCAAGAAAGCATTATTCTTGTTTAAAAACCTTTATGGAATTTTGACCTACCTATAGATTACCAGTTAAAACTTTTTGACAGTACCATAGTACCTATTCTGCTATATGGGTCGGAAATTTGGGGCTTGGAAAATTGCAAAATCATTGAGAAAATTCATACAGATTTTCTAAGAGGGGTTTTAAAATGTAAAAAGAGTACCCCGTTGTACATGCTATATGGAGAAACTGGGAGACAACCACCTACACTCAAGTGAAATTGAACGCCATCAAATATTAATGTACACTAATTGAAGAAAGCAGGAAAAATACGCGAAAGTCATATATAATATTATATTAAACTATATCAAAGCACACAATAATACTTATCGATGGTTTGATTACGTTAAATCTATTTTTGAAGCATGTGGATTCAGATACATTTGGTGTTTGCAATATTTTTACTGATAAACAATGGCTCATCAACGGTGTGAAGAACAGACTAACGGAGACATATCTTCAGCAATGGAACGCATGTACTATTATATGTCTCAATATGCTTATATCTTGTTTTATATAACAGTGGTACATAATATCATGTTTTGATATACGTATATCTTCTTTTATATGACAGCTCAAATCTAAAACAAGAATGCCCTGAGTAATATGCGAACTATTAAAAAAAAAATTGACATGATGTTTAAAGCTTTTTATTACCAAATGAATAATATTATAACAACCATCTAACTCTATTGTCTAGAACACCTTATTTAAGATAATATTATTGCAACTACATCATTAGTCCCTTGTAAAAATATGATATATATGTTACACGCATGTTTATATACTTTTGATTTACTTTGTACTCCTCATTTGTTACATTCGTGAGCTGTGCGGAATAAACATTGTGTTGTATTGTATTGTATTGTATTGTATTGTATTGTATTGTATTGTGTTGTATTGTATTGTATTGTGTTTTATTGTATTGTATTGTATTGTATTGTATTGTATTGTATTGTATTGTATTGTATTGTATTGTGTTTTATTGTATTGTATTGAATTGTATTGTATTGTATTGTATTGTATTGTATTAGTATGTATATATGTATGTATGTATGTATGTATGTATGTATGTATGTATGTATGTATGTATGTATGTATGGATGGATGGATGGATGGATGGATGGATGGATGGATGTGTGTGTGTGTGAAAGAGAAATGGGGGCTGGGGGCTGTTATCGTTCCACTTATTCGAAAGTTACAAGTGATTATATTGCTGCTCTATTTACCCCATTTTCTTATATGTAGCTGAGAATAAAAATCATGCAAATAAAATACTTTAAAGTGTTTATTGACAATGCATAATGTATCCTTGACACTGATTTTCTGACTCCAGACTTAAGTTGACAGGTTTATTTATATCCACCAGGTATATAATATGGGGGGATGGATATAGCTATCGATATGTCCGTCTGTCTGCATGTCCGGTCGTGTCTTATCCGTAAACATTTTTGTTGCCAGAGCATATCTCTCAAATCGTTCAAGGTACTTCAACAAAACTTGGTCCACATGTCGAGCAAATTGCGTAGAGGTGTCTTTTCATACTTGGAATTTTCGCCTTCAGTATTTGTTATGTTACGACGGAAAGAAAGTGTAGCATAAGTGGTGTATACATTGACAGTGATAAACCATACGATAATAAAAAAAATTGTGGAGAGTGTTCGACCATAGAGTGCTTTCCGTAAGGAGTCTTTACATAAACAGAGAATCGGGGTTGTGTGTGTGTGTGTGTGTGGGGGGGGGGGGCCTTATCTATATATGACTTTTCTTAAATCCATAACCAGATGGCATTTTTTGTGTAAACATTTCAGAAAATGTATGCATTTTAATGTCCCCATTGTGATAGAAGAAGGGAACATTATTTTGCTGATGTCCGACTGTAAGTACGCACGTCCGTACGTTCGTCCCGAATCCTTTTACTCGCGATAGCACAAATGGTATTAAACTTAGAGAAATTTTACACGCTTTATCATGGTCATGAACATATGACCAGATTAGATTTTTCACGTGATTGCAACAATTTATCGATTATTTTGTAATACATATTTTTGAACTTTTGGGACTTTTTTGGGATGAAAACCTTCATAGCATGATTAAGTAAAATCCACTCGAGAGAGACACACGAAATTCGGTTGCGATATTTTTATTTGTATGTAGATGACGTTATTCGGTTTTTAAGCCATTACAGCAATTTTCAGTTTTGTTTATACAATTTTTTAAAACTATTTAGGAATTCTTGACAACAACCTTGTTAAGCAAAAACCAATTGAGATAGACATATAAAATTGGGCATGCATATTTGTATGCATATGTAAATCATCTATAGACATATAAAATTGGACATGCATATTTGTATGCATATGTAGATCATCTATAGACATATAAAATTGGGCATGCATATTTGTATGCATATGTAAATCATCTATAGACATATAAAATTGGGCATGCATATTTGTATGCATATGTAGATCATCTATAGACATATAAAATTGGACATGCATATTTGTATGCATATGTAGATCACCTGCTTAGATTTTCATGCCACTGTATATATTTTTCAATATTTTCCAAACTTAAAATTTTCTTAAAATACTATTTGGGTCTGAAGTGGAGGGTAGCATACGTGTTTAACAAGTTGTATAAATCTAGTTCTCTCTCTCTCTCTCTCTCTCTCTCTCTCTCTCTCTCTCTCTCTCTCTCTCTCTCTCTCTCTCTCTCTCTCAGCAGCAATCCTCAGAATGCACGCCATACAAAATAAATGAGACAATTAGTTACAAAACCATAAAGAAATTGTATGAATCGAAGCACAAAGTTTAAAAACTTATTCTGGGTTTAAAAATAATTTTAAGGAGGATGGATTTTCTGTATGGACACAAAAGTACCAGTAGCTGAGATGTTAACAAATCATGGAATAAATGAAATTTGGATTTTCAAACGAAACGAAAAAACAAGGTGGTCTCGTCAAATTTCTATAATTGTATCTCTTTGTTTCGCGTATCGAGGAAGGCTGTGAGAAAATGTACACATTGACGAAGAAAAGTCAGCAAGATGTTTAAATAACACTTCAGCCAGACATTCGTCTCCACATCTGTCTTAAATAAGTTCTGCAATCTGTAATTGCTTTGAGTGCATTCACTGCAATTTTGATTGTCTGATTCTGCGGTAATATTGAGCGACTGCTATTCCAATTAAGTCTTTGAAAAGGATAGGAACATAAAATATGCATCTTTTTAGAATGTATCATTTTCACGGTTCACTGGATCCAAACGTCATAGTAATGTGTTTAAAATGGAGAAATATGTTAGCGATTTACGACTAAAATTCTTAGTCAAAAGCCCAGGGATTTTGATAATCTTGCAGCAACGTGTATGTACCTAGTTATGTAAACAGATGTTTACGCTAGCTTCAAACGTTTTTAGAAAGAACGACGGTAGTATAAATACCACTTCCAGTACTGCGGCAATTATACTTACCTAATTGAAGGAAGTAAATATACAAGGTAATACTTTGGTCCAACAGTCCTTTTTAATTGTCTGATTTGTTTTTGAAATGTTGGCATGCTTTACATATTTACAATCTTGAAAGAATTTCATTGAGAAAATCCGGTATAAAGGTTTTCCATTCATAAAGCACACCTTTTTAAGTAATGTCCAGAAAATGATGGTTTTCTGTTGTAAGATCATCAAATGTATTCGTATGCTGTCCAGCAGAATTAAGTCAGCTAGAGGACACAACTATTTTTTTTCTAATGATTGATGACGAGGATTTAAATTGTTAATCATGGTCTGAAAAAGTCCAGTTGAAGAATATTAAAATCTATTTGCATTCATAAGTCCATTAAAGATTTAATACATTATTAAAATGACAGTAAGCTACAGGACGCAATGATATTTATGTCTCTACTGCTTGCAGAGGAGGCATCTTGATTTTAATCATGTATATCGGTACGTCCGTTCGTACCGTCCCCAAGAAGTTTCTTAGGAAAATTGCGCAAAAACCACTCAATGTAGACAAATGAAATTTTGCTAGCCTTTTTAAATTCATATGTGTGAGAATTCGCATACGAATGATTGTAAACTTTCATATCTCTCAGTAGTGGAAAATGTTGCTCATTACCTCAAACATTATATCACCACCTTTGTTTCTTTTGTGACATTTTTACGATATGAACATATTTGGGAAAATAAAGATATTGTCTCAATAGGCTTACAATATATGCTATTTAACAAACTGGTATTAAAAGATGTGAGAAGTTTTTGATTCAGTATATTTATGGCAGTCCTCTTTTGAAAAATTATGATAATAATAATTTTCGAACATAATTTTTCTTGAAATCATCACATGACTTTGAAAATTATTAGGTTTTTTTTTTTTTTTTTTTTTTAACTTTGCTAATTGTCGTATCTCTAACCATAGGTTTGGGACAGAGCTTGGTAGATACAATAATAACCCTGTTCAATCTCGTGTATGTAAACAATGTAACTTAGAAGATTTGGAAGATAAATTACATTTTGCATGTACCGTATATACTCGTGTATAAGGCGGGTCCAAACGCAAACAACATAGACCCTGATCTGCTGTCGCATAATGCGCCGGCAGATCAAGGTCTATGTTGTTTCTTCTAATGATTAGTCCTTACAAACTGCATAAACCCAGATCTACCGGCGCATTATGCGACGGCAGATCTGGGTCTATGCAGTTTGCAGTTGGTATTAGATTACACGCGAGTCTATACGGTATGTGTCCAAGATATTCTATATTGAGATGTATTTGGGGACAAATCTAACTGATATATTAAAATCTGTTGTAATGTATGTTTCCGACTGTTTTGATTTAAAGAATTCACCAGGGGAAACAAGAGACTGATTTGTATATAATGTTTATCATTTGTCCTTAAAAACTAACATGTCCTACATCTGATAATTTCTGAGTTACGTCTACAACTCATCATCATTTATGTTTAAGTATCCTTCGAAGTACTGGATGTTTATAGTCTCTCTTATTGTATATAGTTGTCTGTGTGCTGTGCGTGTGTGTCAGTGTGTGTGTGTGTGTGTGTGTGTGTGTGTGTGTGTTTATTGTATGCTTATATTGTTTTCTGCTATCATGCTTTTTACTGGAGAGATTACAGAATCAACTTTGAACTTTGAACTATGTCGATGACTTTACGTGATTTTCAGGCCATTCACAGCAACCTTCTCAACTTTTTATACATATTTGAACTTTTTTTTTACTTAGACTCAACACGATGAAGCAAATATCACTGGAGGCAGGCAAATGAAATTTGATAGGATTATATCTATTTATATGCGAATGAACTGATTAGATTTTCGGGCCATTACAGCAAACTTTAAACAATGTTCTCAGTTATTTATTTTTTTAATTCATATTTTTGAACTTTTTGACAAAAACTCTGCTAACACGATTAATAAAAAAAAACTTGTTTAGGTAGGAAAAAAAGAATTGAATTCGTTCCTTTGTATTCATATGTAGATTACCCTGATTAGAGTTACGGGCCATTGTAACAATTTTCAAATTTTGTGACGAAAACCTTGTTTGCACGATTCAGCAAACACAACTTCAGATAGACAAATGAAATTTGGTTGGCATGTTTGTACGCTTATGCAGATGACCAGAATAGATTTTTATGCCATAACAGGAATTTGTAAAATGTTTATAAATTTGTGAATTTTTTTAACACATACATTTTGGTTTGCATTGGGGCATTTACAAACATAATTTTTTTTTCTAATACAGACCATGAGGGTTAAAAATTTTAATCAGCCAAGTTGAACAGTATTAAATTCCATTACATTTATGTTCTTTAAAGAGTTAGAAATCTATTAAAACGCTTGGGATACAAGCTTCATGGAGAAGAAATAAATCGGTATATGAGAAATAAATTTTTTTTGATGAGATGCTTCCGATATCTTTAAGCCAAAATGCAATACCGTATTTGTTCGTTTATACCGCGAATGTAACTTCGATCGCTGTAAACCCGATGTGCCGTGGCATCATGGGGCACAGAATAGGAACTATGCTGTTCGTTCTACTTACGACGTTAGGCAAACAGTGTAGACTAAGATATGTCCGTGCTTTATTCGCTGGCAGGTCAGGGTCTTCCCTGTTCGCTTTTGGGTGCATCTAGTACATGGACATAAACGGTGTTCGTAGTTGGGTGCCACTTTTTCGTAAGCATATACGGTCGTCATCAATGTTTCATGTTACATCTGTTATCTTGCGACAGCTGCTAGTGAAAAGAACTCGTATTATGAAAAAATTTATAATACCTTTTCTATTGAAAAGATTGGGTCGACATCATGTCGAGTTTGCGAAGATATTTGTACTCCATTATTCAAATATACTTTGAACTTTTCTGATCCTAACCAATATATTCCACTATGGTGGTATTATGCTTAGTTATGCAATAAATATATCTATATTTGCATATACTTAACCTGGGATATTTGCACGCACCTTTAATGTAGTCACTCATTAAATGTAGTAAATCATTAGTCCCATTGTGTACTTTACCCCCTGACTGGCCATCTCTGAGAACTATCGCAGAAATGATCATACTAAAAAAAGGTTTGACAAATCAGCACCTTTTATGTCAAACACGAGTTTACGATGCCGGTCATGTGATAGCCGTCATGGTAGTATACGTGTTGAAAAAGAAAGAGGATTTGATTATCAAAGAATTGTTGGTGACTAAAGCAAAATCAAGGAATACAGTGGGATTCACCTTTACTCTAAAAAGGAATTGATCACGAACTGAATGATTATTACATTATTCATTTAAGTCACTGAATTCCGACTCGCCATGATTTATGATGCGACTTTCACCTCATTTTGAAATGATTATTTCTTTCCATTATAAAAAAAATTACTACTTTTTCTTTGGAAAGTAGAAA
The DNA here is from genome assembly GCA_029931535.1 of Margaritifera margaritifera. Classification (NCBI taxonomy): domain Eukaryota; kingdom Metazoa; phylum Mollusca; class Bivalvia; order Unionida; family Margaritiferidae; genus Margaritifera; species Margaritifera margaritifera. The sequence continues at coordinate 1,350,335 of JAQPZY010001206.1, read as the reverse complement.
CTCGTACATAAAAATGATATATATCCTGTTCGAAAGACGGTCGCTTTAAAGCAAATAACAATTTCATTCACCAACATTTTTCGTTTTTACCTCGGAAAGACTAGATAAACAGTAAAAAAAAAGAAGAAGAAATTTTGAGTGGACAATTAGCCGTCCCAAGTGGGTTGCCCTAAAGCTCTGATACAGCCCCGCAGAACGATATCTTATTTATCGTATCGTTAACATGCTTTGGTCGATTTTTAAACAGATAAGTCGGTATTTAGACAGGCTTTAGTGTTTAAATAAGTAGCAACCTGCTTGGTATAAAGTCCAGATACGATAAGTCTTAATTTGTACACTTGTTTCTACATATTAACCATTTGTTTAAAGGCACCATTTACTTCTCCAATCCTTACAGAAGTCTGTCAAAGACAGGTGTGACTGTATTTACGAAGTGAAGGTAATAAAGTCCAAATTCTACACATTACTTTTTACTCGTACTAGTGAATTAATTTTAGCATGAAATTAAAATTCATTATTTAAACTAGTCTCGATCAATCAGACTCTCGCGTGAATCTGTGAGATGTTCGCATACAGAGCCACGCGAGATTCTTTTTGAGAGACACTATTTTGAAACGGGGAAAGGACCAAGTGTGGTTCAATTCTAAATTCTGCTAGTCAGTGGCATAGCGAGGCAAAGTGCCGCCCAGTGCCAACTACCAAAATTACGCCCCCACTCCATTCGTACTATTTATGATATATACGGTACTCTTATCAAATTGCCGCCCCCTAGAAAGAACCGCCCTGGGCCACAGCCTCCTTCACCCCCCCCCCCCCCCTTTCCTCGCTACGCCACTGCTGCTGGTTACAGTGTTGGAAGCATGACATCGCATTCGCCATAAAAACACTGATGCTTATATTTTCGTAATAAACATTACTGCTTCTAATTCTCTTGCCACTCAGTTGTAACAATATTTCAAAATGCAATTGCTTAACAATTGAAAAAGGACAAATATTTGCTTTCCTGAAAATCGGGGACCTGGAAAGGCTTGTTTCATTACCCTGGATTTATATAGACAGTTAGGAAGCCTCGGTAGCTCAGTTGTAGGAGCGCAGACTCGTAAACCAAGGGTCGCGGGTTCAGTGCCCACCCAGGCCAGCCCGGATCTGCTGTCTTGGTATGTCCATGGGAAAGGCAGTTAGCTCCCATTTTCTCTTCATGATATAGCTATTAATGTGCTCAAAGTGCAGTTAAAAACCAACAGCCAGCATTATTTATAGAGTCAAACAAGGTCGAGATTCGAAATGCTTTGAAGATGTACATTATAAGATCTGATTTTGACTTGAAGTACCTGTGCATGGGGTGTTAGGCTCGGTCATAGAGCTAAGTAGGGGAGAAAACATAAATCAAACAGATCGAAGTGAAAACAGAATTCTTGGCATAATCCATAACTAACATTCCCTTCCCAGCCTCAATTCGGACACCTGTTGTGCGCAGTATTAACATTAACAGTAGTTGAGAAGCAAGTCAAATTAAATACCGCAGCAGATAACACGATTGAAATTCACAGCAGGATGTTTAAATGTTGTTAGGACGTACGTCCATTGCAGTCCAGTCCAGGTCGTCTGCCATGGTGTCCCTCTGGGCAGGGCTCTTTACTCGCATTGCCGTGACACTAATTATTCTTTCATGTGCTGATGTGCCTAGCAACCCCCCCCCCCCCGCAATCAATAACTGTTTAATAGTCTTATACTGACTTTTTAGTCATACAGTGGTTCGCTGTCGATAGTTCCTAAAAAAAAGAAAACAACTTAGTCGACGTTGTCATTATTTGTTACAACACTTTTGGTTTTTGCAGAGAAAAAAATGTCCATAAATGATACATACTTGTCAGATTTAATTCACAACAATATTAACCCAATTTTAGTATAATAAAATATATGGATATAGCTAAGGTTATAAAATGTTGTTCCCCATAATTATATTTTTAAACACAAATATCTGTTAATTTTCACCAAACATTTTGTAGGTATCAAGGATTGAAATAGAATCTTAGTATCATTAATACTCTCAAACTATTTTGTTTTATCACAGAAAAAAGATTTACGGACAGCCTCAAGTTTGTATTCAATTTACGGACAGTCTCAAGTTTGTATTCAATTTACGGACAGCCTCAAGTTTGTATTTCTTAACTCTCTTTATACCCCTGCCATAATCGTATTGGTATAATGTTGTCCGTCAGTGTTTCTGTGTTTTGCCAATTTAGTTTTCACACAATAAGTATAGTTGTCCACCATCTACAGTTACCATACTTTTGGGGATAGCTTGCGCTTGGGGTAAGGAAGAACTCTCCCTATTTCGGGGTAAAAAGGTCGAAGAACATGGTCACTATGACCGAATGAAGAAATATGGTTTATGCACAAATAGCTCGAGTTGTCCACCATATGCAATTACCAATCCTTATGGATGGGTTGCACTCGGGATACGGGAGAATACTCTTGATCTCGCTGTCAGAAGATTAAAGGTTAAAGGTCAAGGTTACCGTGACTGAAAGAATGAAATTGTTTTTCGCTCAACTCAAGTTCTCCTCCATCTACTGTTACCAAACTTTGTGAATGGCCTGCACATGGTGTAAGAAAAATCCTATCGATTTGGGGGTCAGAGGGTCAAAGTCAAGGTCACTGTGACTGAAAGAAGACAAATGGTTTCAAAACAAACATTTCGGTTATCGACTAAGTATCTTCACCAAGTTTATGGATGACTTACAAGTCGGGTAAAAAAGAAGCCTAATGATTTTTTGGGGAAAGGTCACTCATTGGAAGAAGAAATAGGTTTTTGCGTAATATCTTTAGTTCTAGACCACATACCTTTGACCCAAATTTATGGGGGGCTTGCACTTAATGTACGGAAGGGATCTTTTAATAGTGGGTCAAAAACTCAAGATCATTACGGCTCAAAGAAAAACTGGCTTGCAGAGTAACTTCTGTTGCAGAGTTAGTTACTTGACCAAACGTTTTGGATGGCATGCACTTATGGCAGTAAAAAAAACCTATAGATTCAGGGGACTAAATAACAGAGGTCACGCTCATGCTAAGTCTAATAATGAAAAAAAAAAAAGATTTTATGCACATTAAGTTTAGTTGAAAACCGTATACCTTGAATAGGGGTCGAGGTCATTGAGATCCGTTGGTCAGGAATCTCCAGAGTGAACCATACCCTACTGGTGTTTACATATAGGACTAATAAACACGGGGCGGGTATATAGTGTGCCTTTCACGGTACTCTTGCTGTCGAAATAAAAGATTCCTTTATATATAATATTAAAATTACATATATATCCTTATGCCTTTCTACACTCCCTATGTTATCTTCATGATTCACAATTATAACAACTGTTGCAATATTTGTACTTACTTTACCAATGTTCTTCATATCCACCGTAAAGGGGTTGCAACAGTAGCCAAGTTGGTAGAGCGTGGTACCCGTAATCCAAGGGTCGCTGGTTCGACACTCGCCCAAGCCAGTCCGGATCGGCTGCCTTGGTCTTTCTTTGGGAAAGGCACTTGTTAGCTCCCATTTTCTCAACAATGTATAGCCAATAATGTGTTAAAAGTGTCGTAAAACCAACCAACCGTCGTGAAGAGAAACATAACATAGGACTATTTCCTATGATCCACCTCCTCATTAACGTCTCTGTTTCTTTATAACTGTGGATCCATACGTATATCGTGAACATTTCGTGAAAATTCGAAAAAAATGTGGCAATGAGTTTACAGTATTGATAGCTGATTGACCGAGGGAGTGGGTGGGTGGGTGGGTGAGCAATTATAGCAACAGGAGGAAGAATTCTGAACCAGTTATTTTTAGAATCATCGATACCATTTTGGTGCCGGTAGAAGGTTCTACATAGTATTGATATTGGCTTGAGAAGAACTTAAACTTGGAATTCGAGCAGGACTGAACGATTATCGATGCACGTATTGCAGTTATTGTTGTGAACTTTACTTTGAATAATTTGTTATCGATCGGAATAGTTTTATTGCCTCAGAAATGTTGCATATGTCAATAGTTCAGTTTCTGTTTAGCGTAGACAGCGTCAGTTGGTATCGGTGAAGAATCGATGATAATGTGTAATTAAGCTGAGTCTGTGAATAATTTAGCCGTACGTAAAAACCAAACTAGGTGGTTTTTTATTAGACATCAGTTAATCTGTACGTCCTATAACTGACTGACGGTGCCTTCATTGTTTTGCGGCGTGTAGTAAATTGTTCTAGTAATATCTATTGATCAATAGGTTTCATAAAAAGGGCCGATAGGATAACGTTGTCCCATAAGCGTAATATCTAAAGGATAACAAACCCAATATCAGAGGTTTCAATACAAGTGGATAAATGAAATAAAATGTTCTGTTTATATTTTGATGGGGTCGGATTTACATAATTTCATATGTCCTTCTTGGGAATCAACTCGTGCTAAAAGCTAAACCTTTGTTATCCCTATAATTCTACTAGCAGCATTTGACTGGCATTCTTATCGCTTATTGAAAAGCAATTGAGATAGAAGGGTTGGTAATTTTTCGAGTATCGGATTGGTTGCTAAAATCAGTTTGCGAAGAACCCGTCTGAAGAACGTGATTGGGAGACGTATTTACATTTATCTCGATACAAAAGAGGACAAATAACCAAGTTATACTTACCAGATAAATGCAGCCCTGTGTCAGCATACCTTTTTACCGCGAAGTAAGACATCTGGCACTCCATTGCTGTCGCGGCCCATTAGCACGTTGCGCAGTAAAATGTACATTTCCCGTGTTCTGGATTCTGGTAGTGTTATTGCTATTGCTGATTGGACATGACACTTTACTATCTGACCATCACTTGATAGATATCTCTAAAGTACTTAATGGTATGAACTTTATTATCTAAAAGTACTTTTGCTCCAGTCGTTATTTGCTATAGTATTTCGGTCAAAACCTAGCTAGTTGATCTGATTTTTACACCACCTCTGCGCCAGTTCTTATTAATGAAAGGTATATTTTCACACATAACTCTTTGCAGATATAACAAAATAGTTACCATATGATGTTATTTTTGCAACCCATGATTTGTACCTGTATTTGTCCGTATAACTTCTTTCTTATGTCCTTCTATACTTGAATATGAAGAGAGTGTGGAGAATGCATGCATACTTATTTCCAACATGTACAAACATTCAGTTCTAAATTAATTTCATTTCATATGCTAATTTACAAAGTAAAATGCATATCAGTATTAACCCTCCTACGTTTTCCATATGCAGTAACACTGTCTAAATCAGACACTTGTCTAAATCGGACACTATTAACACCAAAGATTTTGGCCGTTTTATTGAGGTGGGCATTACATATTAGTATTCTAACTGCCTATATTGGAATCAAAATATGTGGCCAGTGCGCAGAAGAAGTAGGATTATAGAGTGGGCCGGTTTAGGGAAGTTTCGCTTTATTTATCAAAATATCAAGAACCGAAAGGCGATAACCTTATATTTCTGATATTTTATGTTGCGCTAAATGTTCCGCTGCCTTGTTGATTGCCCCCACGAGTTTACTCTGCTTACGTGTCTACATATCTATGTTTGACTGAACCGTATCAACGTGGAGATATGATCTGACACTTTGCATAGATATTTGAGCGTGACTAACTGATTACACATTATAAAACGTGTTCTACCTAGATCCCGATACACTGATATTCTGCGACCAGCAAATTGTGGTTAACGATTTATAATCATAAGCTTGAAATAGGCGGCATGTGTAAAGACAGATTTTCCTCGTATAATGTGCCAGCGTGAATAGTAGTACAATAGAGCCCAGTATATCGCAGGAATCTTATGCTTCCTTTGCGCCTCGACGGCCCTTGTTTCGATCCCTGAAGCCGATATTTAATAGGGTTGATGATGGTCTATCAAAGATCCGTTGTATCATCAGTTTGTCCGATTTCCAGGAGTTAGATGACCACCTCATGCACCCCTACCAACCCTCACCCCTCCCTGTGGCAATCGATAACATCCTTAGTAATTGTTGGACCATCAAAGCAGTACAAATCATTTTTAATGTGGTCCATGAACATATTCAGAATGCATACCTTTATATGGATGTGCATGTAGATATTGTGTAAAATCATGACGGTATGTATGTATGTAGCCTGTGTTACCTGTATGTAGGTAACGAGGTAAGTACAACAGAACCTGGTTTATCCGAACTCCTCGGAAGACTCAAAAACATTTCGATATATACCGGTAAACAGGAGTTAGGACTAACGAATTTGGGTTATATTTTGGGACAGTTTGCTTATTGTTATTGAATTTTGACATCTGAAAAAGTAAATTTGAAAGGAATCTCCCTTCAGTACATCATAAAAAGTTACCAGCTTTGTGTTAATTACACATTTGTGAAGTGAAGCAAAGTTTTAATTTTATAAAGAGAAGAAAAAAATTAATCTACTTTTGTCAGTACTTAGGCCGTTCGTAACCATTAGTGTTGTGCGTCGTTGCTTGGGTGCAGTCTTAGAGAACTAAACAAACCAGCACATATATCCTGGAAAACAAATTATATTAGCGTTTACCTTTAATCAGAAGTATTTGAACATATTTTATTAACTGGAAGAGACTTAGTTTCGATGGATATTGAACGAACATGTGTATAAAAGATAATCATCATGTTCATTCCCCTTCCTGGTAATGAAGATAATATACATATCGAAGACACCATACCTTATTGTTCTCAAGGCTGCACGTACTACATATTTGTCCTGTTCATTTCTTTCCAAGTGTATGATAGTTAATATGCATGTATATAAAGTCTAAAGTCGCGTTTCTTTCCAAGTGTCCGATAGTTAATACGCATGTATCTAAAGTCTAAAGTCGCGATAAATGTACCGGTAGGTTACTTTTTCTGTCAAAACGAGTAAATTTTGTAATCTTCTCAATACCAGATCTTTCTTATGATACAATTTACAATTGTCTAATTAACAACATATTCATAACTTTATGGGACCTAGGTAAGGCTAACTCGTTTTTAATTGACCTCTAACGTCTAAATTCAATAAAAATACATAAACAGTCCCTTTAAACCTTTATGTCACAGGACATATTCCTGCCTCGGATTAGTTGTTTATTTTCGGATGAACGATTTTGGGATAAACGATGTATGTCTGTACAACTGTATGTATATATGTATATATATATATATATATATATATATATATATATATATATATATATATATAAAACTGTATGTAGGTAGGTAGGTATGTTTGTTTGTATATGACAGAAAGTTTGAATTTTAGTGTCCAATAAAATCAACACAATATAATTTGTAAACAACAATCTCAAAGACACAGATTTTTTGGCATGTTATGGGCGAAAGTGTTGTTCCCAAAATATCGTCGAACAGGAATAGTCGATCAATGATGTCACAGAAAATGAAATCGTCATTTTGGAGGTTGAAATAGAGTATCTAGATTGTCATTGTCCTTTTTGATCCACGAATCAGAGCTTGCAATGATATTTAACAGAAATAACTTGGTATAGCTTTATCCACTTTGAAAAAATGCTCATGCGCTAAATTAGTTCTGTTCTGTATTATATACAGTACACAATTTGGGTATCGTGTCCCTGAAAAACATTTCAACCTTTGCGATCGAAGATTGGAGATCAAGGGTGATAATTGGTATTTACTTTGTTGTTAATATCGCACTCTTAGGTGAAAGGTCAAGGCAAATATGATATATCCAATACGACAGGTTAATACGTTTTCTAGCCATTATCAGATGTAAGTTAATACCCATTTACAAGAAGTAGTTGAAATATTGAGATACGCATAGATATTAATGGTATGTCAAACTGCTCAAACCCTACAATTATGGAAAGAGTTAAGTCAAAGAGGACATAAATATTTAGAATTTTTGGTCAATTGTTGAGAAAATAGAGGGTCTCTGGCGTATTTTTCTGAAACAATAATGATTCAAAAGTAGACGGGATGGCTTCCTTTATCAACTCCTTTGGTTAACTAAAAGTTAATGGCATTATGGAACAACTTCATCCTATACATGAATCGTGATCATTCAAGGAAAAAGTATCACTTTGTATGGCTTGAATTAGGTTTCATGGTTTTTATTCTTAATAATCTGCTTGATCATGCTTATTTGTTTGTGTCCACATGTCCTCTTGTGTGCATCTGATTTTCTTACCAGAAACAGTTGAACACAATTTCGTAAAGAAAGAGCTGTTTAAAATCACTTTATCAGCCTTTTTTAATATAGGATTCATTCCGTTGTCCAAGGAACGAGTATATGATACCACCAAAACTTACAGCCTACAAAAGTAGCAAAAAATAAATGCGTGTTCTCGGTATTCATGGAAGTCAGAGAAAAAATTTTGACAAAGTAAATTTCTATACTTGAATACAATCGTGATTTAAACTAAACAATATACTATTGAAATATCATGTAACTATGAGAGGATGCTACAACGATATATTACATGGCAATATGCTATTGAACTATCATGTAACTATAACAGGATGCTACAGTGATTTATTACATGGCAATATGCTATTAAAATATCATGTAACTACGAGAGGATGTTACGGCGATACATTACGTTGTGCATAGTACTTGTGACATGTACCTGACGCTTAAAAAAAATCATATACTGATTACAGTATGATGGATAAAATTGTATAAAAAAAATCTTGTGTTGAATTTGACCAACCCATTTCAAGATTAGCTAGTCTAGATGACTTTCAAAGTCACCCTCTGTTTTACTGTCTTGGACAGAAAGAAAAATATTTTTAACAACAGGAAATATTGTCTAGTTCACAGTATTGTCTTCATTATCTACGACAATCGAGTTTACCCTAGGTTACAGGGATGACCTCCAAAGTGGCACAGAATCTTTTAACAAGAAATGATCTATAAAAATCCCATTAATTGTGCCCATTTGCTTTGTGATTCTTTTATACTTTGTGCGTAAATGACCGCCATATACTTCTCTGATTGCTTGGAATAAATTCTTTATTTAATATACTTTATACAACGAAAGATCAAAGAATATGAGTGAAAACATCGTGTGAATTAAATAACGTATCCAAAAGGAACGAGTTCTTATAGAACGATGATGAAAATCGAAGTGTGTGGTGAAGCCATTTTGTTTGATGCACCGTCTTCATTAAAGCAAGTCTTACATGTCATTAACATCAATGATGTCCGAGTACTTTAAAAAATAGACTTCTACAATAGACTTGTATATAGCAGTTTGAAAGGCGAATTGATGATTTACCTCTTCCAGTAGTAAATTTGGAAACGTAACGAAAGAGATGTTTTTATCCACTTTGTTAGCTCTAACATTGATGTAGATAAATGACTCAGTTATGTTACTTAACGTATTTGAAAGTTGACCATCTCGTGTTGGGTGTATTATGAATGAACGTACATTGCTTAGAGTGGTCTGAGTTTCCTCTGACCCTTCCCAGCCCATTTTAGACATTTTGACATTTAGGTTGGGGTGTGGGATCAGAGCGCATTGCCTATCGAAAAGTTGGAATTCGCCGACACCACGCAGTAGTCATGTAACAATATTACATAACTAACTGCAGTTAGTACCTAATGGAGGAATGCATTATACTGCCATCGTCATAGCTTAACGAAGTACGAACTGAATGGGGTGAACGACACATCAGCACAAGCTAGATTATATAGTTTGGAACCCAGTCTGTTCATTCAGTATATAAGAGCAGGGGTGAGGGTGACTTATACCTGTACAGATTACAGGTGACTTATACCTGTACAGATTACAGACTATAAGTATTACGGAGAGTATATCATTATGTGCCTACAAAAACTATTGCTATACCAGATTTACTAAACAAATCTAAGACAGAGGAAATGATACACACTAGCAATTTCTAGAAATTTAATTCCGCACAATGATTGCTTGTATCAGTTTTTCATTTTGTATTGATGTATTACAACAAAGGATACAAAAGTCGAACATTTATTTTCTATAGCCCGATTATTAATTATTTAGCACGTGTTAAGTTTATGTTGAATGGTTGTAGCATTTTTGTGATACATAGTTATAATAGTCATGTCTAATTAAAATTTGAAGGCTTCCGATATATTTTTGCCTTATGACTAACTTTGTTTTGGGGTTTAAGAGTTTTATTCTGTAGGACTCACGGTACTAATTATATGTAAAAATGAGAACCAGAGTGAAATCAGCGAACATATAATAGATTATATACGGGGTTGGACAGCCATTATTGGTTAATATGAAAAGTAACATTTGAGTAAAAAAAAAATTATTTGAGAGCTTACCCTATTTGTAACTGAAAAATAATAGAGACAATATTATATTGATGCAATTTCAATCTAATTAGAGGCTTGACTTGGGAACACTCAATACTGAAAGCAGCAGTTGTTTCTTTAAGTGTGGAACGGGTAACACATGTTCTTGCACATGTAGATCATATATATGTATGTATGTATGTATGTATGTATGTATGTATGTATGTATGTATGTATGTATGTATGTATGTATGTATGTACGTATGTATGTATGTACGTACGTACGTACTTACGTACGTACGTACGTATGTATGTATGTATGCATGCATGCATGCATGCATGCATGTATGTATGTATGTATGTATGTATGTATGTATGTATGTATGTATGTATGTATGTATGTATGTTTATGTATGTATGTATGTATGTATGTATGTATGTATGTATGTACTAGTGTTTACAGGCACATCAGCACAAAACTGGCTATATGGTGCCAATTAAAAGTAAAGTCCTTAAAAAGAACAAATGAAGAATTGCACAAAAACGTTAGGAAGATAAATGCTTCCAATTACATGAAAGTACAAAATAAAACATAAAAGCTAAAGATGTTAAACTTATGTAAGATGTATAAAAAAAACAAAATGTATGTATGTATATATATATATATATATATATATATATATATATATATATATATATATATATATATAAATCGCATTCCCTCAAAACGTTCTCTGGTGGTACATGCTCATAAAGATTCTTCATTGAGTTCACATAAAAAAAGCTTATGTCTCACAGGGTGCAGTCGACACACACTCGATAAGGATGAAGGATCGGCACAGTACCAACTCATCTCTGTGATTTGTTCTATATGAAAAATGCCACTCTCCAATGATGGGTTTGATGTTCTGAAGATTGTTTGTGGAATTTTCATTCCACACATTTTGCCAAATATGAAGAACATGTGGATATAAAAAATAAAAAAAAATGCCGCGGCTCATATAGTTTTGCCGCACAGAAGCTTGCATCATAGATGGGTCTAGACAGAGAGGTAGAGGTTTTCATCATCACTATTTAGAAATTTAAAGTTATTGAATTTTTAATATTATGGTGTTTCCATTTGGCTTACTATGGGAGTTGAATTAGTACTGTGAGTGCTATAACATCTTAGGGAACCACCAATATTTTTTTAGTGGGGGAGATAAATCGTATTGTATAGAAATTCAGTCCCTTTCCCGGCGTTAGTATACTGAATGCACTGAATATCCTATCCTATCAGGAGGCATGGAATTGCTCCCTATCGTAGAATTTGTACTAAAACTATACTCAACATATAATTCTATTTGCATACCTTACTCCAAATGATACCGTCCCACCCCTTTCTACTACCACCAGTATCAACACCATCTGCACCACCCTCATAAATTTTGACCACTCCCAGAAGTTCATGTCTGCGTTATATCAACCATCGAGATACTGACCAAAAAGTCATCAGCAGAATCTGTACATACAACTTTCCTTTATCGAAACCCCTATGTATTTTTAATCCCTTTTTAATTTTGCCATTTTTTTTTAAAAAATCCCAATAACGTCCCATTAATTTTGTGGCAGAAACACATGCCAATTTTTCTTAAAAAATTTTTTTCTCAGAAGAAAAACACAAGGTTTAAAAGACATAGAATGATTAATCATGATCAATGTACTCAGTACACTAAAGAAAGGAAGTAGCTTTCAAGTATAATAAATGTTTAAATTATTATTTCAACGTCGAATGGATTATGTTATTAATATTGGCTTATTTTTGTGTTCAAGTACTTCAAAATGTTGGGGGGACCGGGAGGCCGAGTGGTCTAAGGCCCGGCTGCCCCCGTGAGTTCGAGTCTCGGCTCCACCAACGTGGATATGTGAGAAAGCTTGTCAGTAGCTTCCCGTGCGTCGGTGGTCATTCCCGGGGTCTTCCCGGGTTCTTCCTCCACCAGATATGCTGGCCGCCATGTATATCATGCGCTGAAAAATGGCGTTTAACCCCACAAAACAAACAAACAAACAAACAAACAAAATGTTCTGTTCAGTTTGGTCATATTATCCCTATAATTTTTTTTTTTACGATTTTCCTATAAAATATCTATAGATTTTGCACAATATTTTGTTGAGACCAAATGCCCAATACAATCCTTATACTTTTGAAGAAAAAAAAGAGACTAAAATGCCTGAACTCACCCACTACTTATTCACATATTAGCCGAAGTCTTAATCCTAATCATGATAATCAAATTGTATGTTATAACTGTGATTGTCTGACCGTTTAGTGAATACATGAAAGTTCTGATTAAATCTCAACATCAGTTTGATATAATGGTATACTATATACTATGTAATTAATACGTCTTCTACTCGTAACGCTTTGATCGCAAAATGTTAAAAGTGCAATAAACAGTATGGAAATATAATTGACCTGTTTTTTTGGGAAATACGTCCTTCATGCTCAGTATGAATGTAATTTTTCAACTTTGAAGTTGTTTTGTATAAAGCTGACTCATTCCGTTCCTCAGCCAATTTCTTATTAACAGCTTTCTTTTGTCCACTTTTGGAGCGAGATGGGGAAATAACTACAATAATCTACAACTTTGATCTATATCCTATACGATTCTGAATAACCCTATTGAACAATGACGTCACCGGAGTAAACATGAAGGGAAGGCTGACAGTGTTGATGTGCAGGCAAATGAGTGTTGTATTCAACATAATTCCAGAAAATATAATTGCTACCGTTTCAGATACCTTATATTTAATATTTTATCCCAATGGACCCATGTGGTTTTTAATAAATATTTACTAAAAACTATTTTAACAAGGGAAAATGGAAATGGCGGCGGAGATCAAAGGGGTGGTATAAGCAATGGCGGGGCGAGGGTTCGAGGCGCCCGGGGGCAATGTTCTTTAGTTGCGCCCCTACCGAGGCGCCCGGAGGCATTGTTCTTTAGTGGCACCCCTACTCTGCAACAGAGAACAGTTTTTATTTCAGTTGTGAAATTAGGGCGGTGTCATATTAATCACCATGGCAACTCTGAAACATTCCCATGTATCTAAATATGCTCTGAAGAATTTATATGCTTCTGTACCAGTTGCCCTGGCAACATAAATAAGGGTAAATGAGCATTTTTTGTACACTAATAGAGCCCTCTGATGTCTGTTTGTACCCCAACCCCAATCCCTGCTTAAAATAGACTATTGAATGAACGAAAAAAAAAAAGAAAAAAGGATCAATAAATGTGGAAACGCCAATATTGTCATTTGTTGGTGGAAAATATGTGCATAGAGGCTGATGCCATTTTAACATTTTAGTTCTACTGTTTTTGACTTTGATGGATTGAGGTCCCTCCCAGGCCTATGACATACTGTCTACGTTTCTGTTACTTAAAATAGTTTGCGTTTCTAATAATAAGGCACTTTTTAAATTTAGCTCTATTAACATTTTGGCCCTGGAAAGCCAGCCTAGCTGTATGAAGGGACATAACTCATTCTAATCCTTGGAAGCAATGGATAGACACAGAGTGGTTACTGCCCTTTAAAAATGTGACTGCTTAATATAGAATCATACCGGTTGAAAATGCTAACAAGAGGCAATGGCTTGAATAATTTATCTCAAAAATATTTGATGAATGTTCATATTAGATTTTTGTTGAGCAATAAAGAGAAATATAACTCACATTTATAATTTAGATTACAATCATATAGAGGGATATTTGTAATTTCTTTTGATCAAAAAAAGGAACATGATGATCAGTATCTCGCAAGTTATGTTCATCCCTTTGATCCTGTGTAATATACCATATTACCCGTTTAATGTACCATGTTACTCTAACCCTAAAAGCCATCAGTATTCTCAATACTTTGATTTCGCTTTTGTTACATCACCCTTTCACTCAATTACACTCTAATATACAAACATCATCCTTTCACTCAATTACATTCTAATATACAAACATCGCCCTTTCACTCAATTACACTCTAATATGCAAACATCACCCTTTCCTCATTTACAGTCTAACAAACAAACATCATCCTTTCACTCAATTACAAAAAAAACCTACCTTTATGTAGCTACTAGTATACGCCATGACCCAGTAATTATAACCTTTAATTTTGATAAAAATGGATTGTATGTACATCGTTATTTGACATTAATGATGAAAGTTGATGGATCGAAATTTCTATCGCATGATTCAGACTAGTGCTCCATCTTTCAACATAGAATTATTGGCACGACGCCTATCTGATCCGAGATTGCGCCATGCTGGATATCGAAGCTAGAAACCTTTCCATATAATCTTTATGCATCGAAATTTTTTTTCTTTGTTCAAAAATGATGTACAAGAAGACACTGCGCCGTTTTAGAGATTGTTAAATACCGTATATACTCGCGTATAATCTAATACCAACTGCATAGACCCAGTTTATAAGAACTAATCAGTAGAACAAACAACATAGACCCTGATCTGCCGGCGCATTATGCGACGGGACATCAGGGTCTATGTTGTTTGCATTTGAACCCGACTTATACTCGGGTATATACGGTAGGCTGCACAAATTTCTCAGTTCTTCCCTCTACCAGATTAAAAGGAAGACGTCACTCTATCTAGGAGATCACTAAGAAGACTTGGCATTTGTCTTACTTTCCCTTTTCAGCTGTAAATACGCTCTTAATTGAATTGTCTGATTTTTGTTTAACGGCACATCAACAGATTAAAGGTTATATTGTTCCGAGGCAATGATCCTTGTATAGTGCCTTGCCCAGTCACACACCACTGCAACCGACCCCGACTATTCTGGGCAGAGTTCGAACCCACACCCTCTGGTCACGAGTCCAGCACACTAACCACTGGGCCACTGTTGCTCCAGACATCCCTATTCATAAAAATCATTTAACTCAAATATATTTCATTATATATGAATACAACGAATCCAAGAAAAGCTCGACGATTCGATTTTCTGATCAACATTAACATAGTGAATCTTGTCTATGAAGGACACTCAAGGGAATTTTAAATTGTATCCTTTGTGCAAGGGTGTCCCTTACATGGAGACACATTATGTAAATAAATTAAAAAAGGTTCTTAAATGCCGTCCTTTTTGAGCAGTTATCCTTGTAATGGAGGTTTCCAGTACAGAAGGTTCTGTACTGTTCTTGCCTTACCACACTATGTTGGCAGCAAAAGTACAATATAAAATGCTATCGAAAGAAGAAATATGATACATCTTTGTATATATCTATATATCTCCGGATGTTTCTAAATAAGTGTTAAATGCAAGCGGGAGTGTAAAATGCAAGCGTGAACTCGTGTTAAATGCAAACGAGAGTGTTAAATGCAAGCGGGGATGTTAAATGCAAAGGGTCGACACTGGCTGAATAAAATGTTAGCATTTTGTTAACCGCAACTGAGAACTCTAGGTCTTTTATCAACAACATTCAAATATATATATATATATATATATATATATATATATATATATATATATATATATATATATATATATCGTTATAAAAGGTGCACATATAAACATATACAATATACAATATACAGGTATACACATTTAACATGTCAACAGTCACAGACAACGTAGAATATAACACACATATGTACATATGCTTTTGAATGCACAAACGTACATGCAAATAATGTCTGTAAACACGTGTCTCATGTGTTTTGTTCACAAACGCACTAACACACTCCTATAATATATCTGGATAAAATGTTAACATTCATTACTGGTAGATTTTAATATATCAGTCCAGCTGTTCAAAAAGGAATTTCTTCATTACTGGTTGATTTTAATATATCAGTCCAGCTGTTCAAAAAGGAATTTCTTTAATGAGGCTTTAAATGAAAAGCAGGAGAATTTTAATTATGTATTGACATGAGAATTGCAAAGGGTAGGTAGGTGCTGACAGAATTTGAACTAGTTTGTACTAGACCTCAGAATCTTGGGTTCATTATTAGTGGTAGATCTAAGAATACGCTCAATATTTAATGATTTTAGTCCAATTAGGCTAGATATATAATGTGACTCTAAGAATACGCTCAGTATTTAATGATTTTAGTCCAATTAGGCTAGATATATAATGTGGATCTAAGAATACGCTCAATATTTAATGAGTTTAGCCAATTAGGTTAGATATATAATGTGACTCTAAGAATACGCTCAGTATTTAATGATTTTAGTCCAATTAGGTTAGATATATAATGTGGATCTAAGAATACGCTCAATATTTAATGATTTTAGTCCAATTAGGTTAGATATATAATGTGGATCTAAGAATACGCTCAATATTTAATGATTTTAGTCCAATTAGGTTAGATATATAATGTGGATCTAAGAATACTCTTAATATTTAATGATTTTAGTTCAATTAAGTTAGATATATAGTATGGAGAAAGGTTGTTTAGAGACTGTATATGTAATAATTCCTTAAAAATGAAGTGTACTTTTTTGTGTTGGTAGCCATTCTTGGCAAAAGAACAAAACAGCAGAGGGAGTCATAATAGAAAGCTTAAAAATTATTCGTGCTACTTTATTTTGGAGTTTATTAATTCTGGACAGATGATAATTTGATGTTTTATTTCCCATATGGTACAAACCGTAGTCCTTATGTGGTTATATATATATATATATATATATATATATATATATATATATATATATATATATATATATATATATATATATATATATATATATATATATATATATAGTTCAAGTGAAAGACGGGGCAGGAATTTGGACTACATGAATCAGTAGAATTGTTATTTCCAACTGAGACTGATCAATGTAGATACCAAGAAGCTTTTTTTTTTTTTTTTAACTCCGTCCTATGTTTTGTTTTCACGTCTACAATGGCTACCTATACAAAAAAGTATTCTTTATTTTAAAGGAACAATGACATATAAGTCTCTAAACGATCTTTCTCTAGATTATATCTCTAACCTAATTGAACCAAGATCATCAAATACTGAGTGTAATCTCCGATCAACAACTAACAACGAACTCCAGATTCCTTGGTCGGAAACCAACCATTTTAAAAGTCCTTTTACTTGTATCAGCACCTACCATTTGGAATTCCTTACCCCAGAGGATACGTAATTCAAATTCCCTTGCTTCGTTTAAAACTTCATTAAAGAAATTCTTTCCTGACCAGCTGGAATGGTATATTAAAGCCTCCAAATACAGAATTTTATGAATGTTATCATTGTATCCAGACATAATCTGTGTATATTTTATTCTGTCTATGTATATATGACTTCTGACATGCTGAAATGTGTATACCTGTGTTTAGTATATTGTTCACATATGTACCTGTTGACCTCTATAGTTACATATTTTAAATGTGTGAGTACGTGTGCGAGCATACCTTAGTGTGTGTAAGTGATTTTTTATTTAACATAATCTGTTACAAAAATTGAGGACCACATGGCAGATGTGTCTTTCATAACCACGGAGATAGATTTTAAGTTTGTATTCAATGGATTTTAGAGATATCTCAGATATATGTAATGTAGAATCGTGAGTAAAGAGATCAGTTTTTTAGTGCACTGGTACAAAGGTAAGTCATTCACAAATAGTAGAAGAAGAAGAGTGGTACAAAGGTAAGTCATTCACAAATAGTAGAAGAAGAAGAGTGGTACAAAGGTAAGTCATTCACAAATAGTAGAAGAAGAAGAGTGGTACAAAGGTAAGTCATTCACAAATAGTAGAAGAAGAAGAGTGGTACAAAGGTAAGTCATTCACAAATAGTAGAAGAAGAAGAGTGGTACAAAGGTAAGTCATTCACAAATAGTAGAAGAAGAAGAGTGGTACAAAGGTAAGTCATTCACAAATAGTAGAAGAATAAGAGGCCCTAATATAAAACATTCTGAACACCGTTAAGAATGTGACCCAAACCAGAAGCATATTTACCCGTACTAAGAAACCTTAATGAACTTGTCAACAAGCTACCAGGAATGGTTACAGTACAGCAGGGATGTCAAACACACGGCCCGCCAGACTCATTATTTATTATTATTATTTATTATTATTTATATCAAATCTGGCCCGCCATAGCAATGAGTTTGACTCCCCTGCAGTACAGTCTTTGTTCCATAACCTAAAAAGCGTCATATCATGTAATGCACGTGCATCCAATGAACTGTTATCTCCTCCAAGAGTGTACAGTATATTCTATCTTATCGTTATTTATCTTATTTGGTTTAAGAAATACAGTTCCATGCTATAGTTAGCATTTGATTTTTATTTAAAGGTATATATTTTTGGGTAACATTTTAACATTGAATTTCGTTTCCTCATCAGCTGGAATGATGCTTTCTTCAAAAAGGAAAAGTAATCAGCAAACGTAATAAGTTCCCGTGTGTTTCAAAAACCAATCGCTTTAATTTAGATATTAT
This sequence comes from Margaritifera margaritifera, assembly GCA_029931535.1. NCBI lineage: Eukaryota > Metazoa > Mollusca > Bivalvia > Unionida > Margaritiferidae > Margaritifera > Margaritifera margaritifera. Next base: position 1,331,589 of record JAQPZY010001206.1, on the reverse strand, counting down.
GGGATTACGGACTACATGCAAAATTGACTTGCCTCCAAAATCGAAGAGTTTAACAACGTGCAAAAACTACGCTCCTCCGATACTGAAGATTTGTCAAGAGAAGTGCGCCAATGAGCATGGGCTATTTTACGTTTTTCAAAAATACATATTAACACATTTTTACGGACAATTTACAATGAAGGCATACGTTAGATTGATCTTAGCAATTCATTACGATAATCAAAGTAAAATGTCCAGTGTTGGAACTATTTTGTTCGACTCGTAACATACATACGTGTCAGGCAAGCTGGTTGGCGTTGGGATAATATCCAAAATTTTATAGTAAATCGACAGATAGCAGAGGCGCGTACCTAGCAGCGATGGTGCAGAGTGAAGTAAAAACGCATTTTTATATTTGTTTATGATCATTTAATTAAAATCTGGTTTGTTGATATTACTAAGAGGACGCAGTTAACTGGCATGTTGTCAGTAGAAGTTATCAATTCGTCCGTCTCTCCCTCCATCCATTCTTACCAATTCTTTCTTACCAACGTTTTTATCCAAGAAACTATTTGCCTACCTGCCTCATACATATATAGTCATACAGTCACTTTGCTAACATGTTGATAATTCCAGAAAGATAAAATTCAGTAAAGCGCCATCATTTGTTAAAATATAAATTAATAACAAAATAATAGCAACGAAAAGGAAAAATAAAAGAAAGCACAAGACGGCACCAGTCATCATTTCTCAGTCTTATTCAGAACAATCGATACGTTATACTGAAAAAACATGCTTCAGTAGTGTGTCCTCGCGCAATCAAAATTGTTTAAAAGTCTGTAGTGTTTTAATCAATATGTTATTATATGATTGGCTGCAAAGAGATCTAAAATTTCATCAATTCCATCTGTACGCCATTTCACTTCCAAAACTCGTTTGTTTCTGGAATAAGTGCACCTTTAGTTACACAGTTAAAACACGTATCACTTGCATGTACACTAGCTGTAAATTGATATTAGTTACACAGTTAAACCATGTATCACTTGCATGTACACCAGCTGTAAATTGATATTAGTTACACAGTTAAACCATGTATCACTTGCATGTACACTAGCTGTAAATTGATATTAGTTACACAGTTAAACCATGTATCACTTGCATGTACACCAGCTGTAAATTGATATTTGTTACACAGTTAAACCATGTATCGCTTGCATGTACACTAGCTGTAAATTGATATTTGTTATACAGTTAAACTATGTATCACTTGCATGCACACCAGCTGTAAATTGATATTTGTTACACAGTTAAACTATGTATCACTTGCATGCACACCAGCTCTAAATTGATATTTGTTACACAGTTAAACTATGTATCGCTTGCATGTACACTAGCTGTAAATTGATATTTGTTATACAGTTAAACTATGTATCACTTGAATGTACACTATCTGTAAATTGATATTTGTTACACAGTTAAACCATGTATCACTTGCATGTACACTAGCTGTAAATTGATATTTGTTACACAGTTAAACTATGTATCACTTGCATGTACACTAGCTGTAAATTGATATTTGTTACACAGTTAAACCATGTATCACTTGAATGTACACTATCTGTAAATTGATATTTGTTACACAGTTAAACCATGTATCAATTGCATGTACACTAGCTGTAAATTGATATTTGTTACACAGTATAACCATGTATCACTTGCATGTACACTAGCTTTAAATTGATATTAGTTACACAGTTAAACCATATATCACTTGCATGTACAGCTAGCTGTAAATTGATATTTGTTACAGAGTTAAACTATGTATCACTTGCATGTACATCCAAATTGATATTAGCCTCGTTCATTTTGACTGGTTCCTAACGAGCTAATATCAGATTAATAGCTACTAAACCATTTCTCTCTCAAATGATTGGTTGAAAAGTGATAGAATTCTGAAACATACGTTTAAATTTTGCAGCGGCATATCCCTTCAGAACCTAAGCGATTGGATGGCAGCCTAACGTCTCCTCTGTTAATCATGGTATAAAACAAGAATGAATGTACTTGCTCCAAATAACGTAATGGCCGAATGGCCGCACACGTCGTTAATTTAACTAACGAACAACGAACTTGCTCCAAATTGTTCGTACATGGCCGAATGGCCGCAAACAAACTAAATCCAACGAACGAACGAACTTGCTCCAAATATGAAGGATGGTGGTGTTATCTGAGATTTCACGACCACCATTAATGTGTTAGCAAATCATATAATTAGACTCGCGCCATACTCCAGTCTAGGTTAACAAGGTTAAATTGGTATTTAAACAGATTACAAGAACCAATGACCTCATAACCTTTTTTTTCGAACTCATATAAATCCTCTTAGTCAAATTTTCACGCAACCTAATGACGAAAACATGACAAGGTTAAGAGAAATTTCTTCTTTGATTATTTTTAGTAAAACGTCGTCCTACTCCTGAAGGAGAAAAGCAATCTTCAAACTTCAAATGTTCGGTGTTTTTCAAAATTGATCACTACCATGTAGGCATTATGGGATTGCGGACTAAATGCAAGATCTGCTTCCCTCCAGAATTCAAGAACTTGACAACGTGCAAGAACTACTTACATCCGAAATTGAAGAGTATGACAACGGAAGTGTTCCATTGAGCATGGACAATATTACATAAACACATGATAGCACAGTTTTATGAAGAATTTACTTATTTCAAATTACAGTCAAGACATATATCAGATTTACTTTAGCAAGTCATCACAACAAATAATTTAAAGGGGTCAAGTGTGGAACTATTTTGTTAGACAATTAACATAACGTTTGTGTCTGCCCAGTCGGTCGGCGTATTATGGATAATATATAAAATTGTATAGATAGCAGATAGCAGAGACGCTTTTCTTATCTGTAATAGTACAGAGTGAGGCAGTCCTTTTAATAACTAGATGATAGGTGTCCACTAAGGGAGGTTGAAGACAGAGAAAAAGAAGACAAAAAAGCTCGAGCGTGGGAGATACACGGAGTTTAATAATTCAAAATCGTTGTAGCTTAGAATCAGGGCTCAGGAAAACCACTCGTCCTGAGCGGGTAAAATTTGGCTGGGCCGAGTAAAACTTTACTATGTACTCGTTCCTGGGCCAAATAGGTGCAGATTTTCACCTTGATTTATGTGTAGACCTCTCCCAGTCCTTCCCAGCATATGTCTGGTTAGAGCTTTAGAGAAGTCCTCTCATAAGTTCCAAATACCAAAAATCTTTCAATATTTTAAAGTTGAGCAAGCCTAACAATATCTGACCAGACGAAAATCATAAAATGTTGACATTTTCTGTCTCTTAATTTCTCATATATTTAGCTCATTAAGATGTGTGATAGCTTGTTGAAAAGGACAATTATGACAACTCGATTACTGAAAGGTCGCAATGTAAATACGAATACCACTAAGAAAGGGCTATGTGTGCAACTGCAATTTCTAGAGTTGCAAACATTGTCTCATTATATGTTCATCTAAGGAGCCATATATTAGGACATAATATTTTCATGGTGTTTACCCATTTTAGTATCAAGCTTGCATCAGGTAGGTACCTGTGGTACTTTAGTCAAAGCATAAACAGTATAGTGGAGAAGTGCACTGTGTAGAGGATAACGACAGGGACGAGTAACTCTTTCAATTCACTCGTCCCAGAGACGAGTGCTTGGGAATTTTTTTCCTGAGCCTTGTTAGAAACCACTTATTCAGTCAGCATGTAGGATTGCTAAATATGCCAAGGAAATTTAACACAAAAAAAAACAAAAAAAAAAAACAAACTTTGCAGCATTTTTATATAGGCTGCTCTTAATAGTACATAAATATTTTTCTTTTCTTTTTTTTGTGGGGGGGGGGGGGGGGGGGTTACAACCAGCTCCCTCGGTGCCTTTGTTGTTAAATGGGTAGTGCATCTAAAAATACTTTCTCGAGCGAAATATTCAGATTTCTACAGCGCTAAAAAATGCTGTCTTGGTTTGAAAGTACCTCGTGTTTGTTTTGTTTTGTTTTCTTTCTTTTAGTCTTTCTTTTTTCAGTGAGTAGAAACCGTGTGGGATTTCTTTAATATATACCTGGCATGTACAACTTCTTCCAAGGCGCGGGCAGGATAAGCGATTTTTAAAGCCACACTCTATGATGTAAATAAGGGGATCAAACCAGGTCGTTTGCAGGATCCGGCCCGCGGGCCGTAGGTTGCACATGCCTGATATATACACATACACCCCTTACACTCTTGAAAGAAGATACGAAGAATGCTTTAGATTGTATCATCGAATTCTCAGAATAAATATATTAAGTGGGGCCGGCTTTAGGCAATTAAACATACCGTATATACTCGCGTATATCCTTCTTCCAAATGCAAACAACATAGACCCTGATCTTCCGTCGCATAATGCGCCGGCATATCAGGGTCTGTGTTGTTTGTTCTACTGATTAGTCCTTACAAACTGCATAGACCCAGAAGGTGCATTATGCTACGGCAGATCTGGGTCTATGCAGTTTGCAGTTATTATTGAATTATACGCGAGTATAAACGGTAAGTATTAGATGGGCACTTTTAGAACGCCTCATTAACTCGTTTGTGGTGTGTTTGATGTACGCGCGATATGGGAACACTCACACTATATCATTTAATTAAAAGTTTTTCCGCTCTTACAGTGTCCAGTCCAATATACAGTGATATATCGGTGAAGTTATTCTTTGTGAAATAATTCATTCAAACGCAAAACCTGTGCATCTCTCTTGTAGCATCTTCACATCTTAATTGAGAACTTTTTATTCAACTTAGATTTCTCTGAATCAATCTGTACATTTACATTATAAGACACAAGGTCCAACCCCCTTTACTACTTTATTTCATTTTTTTTTTTTTGCATGTAAAATTTATCGCAAGTATTTTTTTGTTGTAGCTATCAAGATTTTGTCTTTTACATAAAAAACTTAAACAGTACAATCACATTTCCAGCAGGAAAATTCAAAGATTAAAGTTCGCAACTTGCTTTTTTTTTTAAAAAAAAAAAATATTTACGAATGAAAGTAATGGTAAATATAATTATCTAACACACCGTATATACTCGCGTATAAATAATATCCAAATGCAAACTGCATAGACCCAGATCTGCCTTCGCATAATGCACCGGCAGATCTGTATCTATGCAGTTTGTTTGGACTAATACATAGAACAAACAACATAGACCCTGATATGCCGGAGCATTTAATGTTTTGGATCATAAATATTTTCCACATTTTGAACGACTGTCAGTCTCTAATCAAATATCCGGAAACAATCTTTTGACTAGATGGACAAGTTTTTTTTTTTTTTTTTTTTTTTTTTCGTCCAGAATTTACCTTTTTATTATTCGGCTATTTATATGAGAAAGTCGACTGATAACAGAGAGAGAGAGAGAGAGAGAGAGAGAGAGAGAGAGAGAGAGAGAGAGAGAGAGAGAGAGAGAGAGAGAGAGAGAGAGAGGAAACTCACCTGATTCCAATAATAATCAGTGAAAATAAAAAAATATAAAAATGAGATTGATTGTTCGATAGTTTTCATTGCTAACCATTTTGATTTTACAGCTTGGCGATATTTATACTGAAGTCCAGTGCATTTTGCATTACTTTAGTGCCTTTACTAAATAATATCTAATTAACCATCGTTTGCATATCATATCGAAAAACGGATGTTAATCTAAAACCTTTTTGACATTTTGTTTCAATAATTGGAATTTGTCACACCTATACAGTGTGATTAATAAACCCGACATATAAATTTGAATCCAGTGTCTGCTTTTCATGATGCATATCTTGTCCAGACAAAAATACATTTCCGGATAAAGGTTCCATCACAAATTTGATTGCAGTTAATGAGTCTATTTCCGGTCTACAAGGCAGATCTTAGTCAAATCATTATATTCGACGGATGATTTGATTACAACACAATACTATATCCGGTTTCAGTCTTTTACCTGGGTGTCGATAATAGAAACCTCCCAATGAGTGTTGTATTTATGAAATGTAACTTGGTTATTTAGGGTCATCATGACCTTAGGCAGGGTTCTGAAAGAAACCCTTATTGGAACAAATTGTTGGACCATTGCAAAACAAAATAAAGAAATTGCTGGATAATGTTTTACACCGAGATAAAAATAAAACTTTTTAATAAATATTTTTGTAAGAAATATGCGTGTAGCGTATAGTAGAAAAAGACATCGTCATTCTTACGCATACTGGAACTTCAGATTACTCCATCTTTTTTAAAGTAGGGGCTCCAAATCTTCTTAACGTTCACCATTTTTTTATTTCTTTAAATTCGAGAAGAAGATATTTCGCACAAAAATACAAAACCAAGTGTCTTACGATAACTGCAGGTATTAAATTATATTCAGTATATCAAACCCTTAGGTTTTTATTAAGGTAATTCTAATCCGTTTTTTTAAATCCCTCAACAGCTTCCAGCAGGAGCATCTTGATTGGGTCATGTCCGTAATTCCCATGAAGCTTCTTAGCATGATTTTGCGAAAATCACTCAACGTACACAAATTTAGTCTTGATAGCCTATTTGTATTCGTATGTAGATGACTTGAGTACAGGAATATTTCAATTTGTTTGTTTGTTTTTTTTTTGTTTTTTTTTACACATTTTAAAACTTTTTCAACCATCTTCTCCAAAACCACTGTGCCAGTTTCAATCGAACTTAGTAGGAATGTTATTCAGTACATGCTGAACCAAAGTTACGTTTCGAGTGACTCCCCTAGCAACGACGTGGCTTCCATAGGAGCTAAGATGGAAAACATGTGTTTGACTTCTTATCCGGAACGGCTGATGCTATTTTGATTACACGTGATAGAAACGTTTCTTTGGAGGACTCACGGTACTAATTCAGCTCCCATAGTAAACCTATGCAAACACCATAACATTAAAAATTCAGTAGCTTTGCATTTCTGAATGCTCATGATCAAACAAATAGTTATCAGTATAGACATATCTTTTATGCAAGCTTCTTTGTAGCGAAAACAATATGAGCCGCGGCATTTTTTGGATCTACATGTGTTTGAAACATGTGCTTTCAATTCCGCACCAAAGAGTCAGGTACTAATTTCAGAAATGAGTTTTCAAAACTCAGGTTTGTAAAAGGACTGAAGTTCTATCAGTAAAAGATTGTCTCTATTTTTTCAGTTACAACTAGGATGATATCGCAAAAGATTCTTTTCACTACAATTTTACTTTCATTATCAACCAATCCTGGCCAGCCAAACCCATAGATACTTTATTTTATATTCACCCATTTCTAGACTGATTCCCATTCTCCCCTATAACTAGTACCGTGAGTCCTATATCCACCCTTGATTTACTTGACAGACTTAAGTATGGTAGTAGAATATGTAAGTAAAGAGTGCGCATAGTTCTGCTTGTCAAAGATTATATTAGTGTATAGTAAATCATATTCCAAGTTCACGCATACCAATAATAGCAATGGTGTATTTCAGGCAACATTGAAGTATCTGAGCTTCATTCCAGAAAATCAGAAAAAATATTCAAATAAATCTGTCTAATCAAGAGTTACATTGTTTGCTATCACCATATATCTCTCTTTAATTTGAAACTGAAATATATTATTAGCCTTGTCATATTATGCAATAAATGAGTAAAATGTCAATGTGACCATCTATATATGCATGTATTACTTCAAAAAAGGAGATTTAAATGACAGATATTGCCTAAAATTCCTCGTGAACACATATAATTTAAAGCTAAAGTAAAGGTAAGCATACGCCAATGAATGAAATTGGTGGGTCACAAAATCATTAGGGGTCATCAGCATTAAGCATGGTTGTAGAGATCGAAGTGATCATATCTGAAGCATAATGTGTCAAAACACAACTCGGAAATATCAAATTGGTGACTTTGTAACTCTATAAATGGTAAATTGTGTAAACTTTATATATTTGATTGCATAGATATTATCCAATGTGGAAAACAACCCCCATTGCATAGTCAAATCTCCACACTAGATAGCACTGCACCCCTCCCCCCTTTCATGCAACAGTTGTCATATCTGAAAGTCTATTTAATATCCCACTGAAAGTCAATCTGAAGTAGACAAAAGGTGTTCATTTTGCTTGTTATGCACAAAGACAACCATAATTTTGCATTTCTAGTAAAGTTAATTGTACATGCTTATGTGGAACCACTGTATGGCTGTTGTTCTCTATAGGACTCTCAGTACTAATTCAGTTTCCATAGTAAACCTATCCAAACACCATGATATTATTAAAAATTCAATAACTTTACATTTCTGAATGCTCATGATCAAGCCAATATTTATCAGTATAGACATATCCTTGATGCAAGCTTCTCTGTAGAGAAAACTATTTGAGCCGCGGCATTCTCTGGATTTACATGTGTTTGAAACATGTGCTTTCAATTCCGCACCAAAGAGTCAGGTACTAATTTCAGAAATGAGTTTTCTAAACTCAGGTCTGTAAAAGGACTGAAATTCCATCACTAAAACATTGTCTCTATTTTTTCAGCTACAACTAGGACAAACTCTCAAAAGATTCTTTTCACTACAATTTTACTTTCATTATAAACCAATCCTGGCCAGCGAAACCCATATATACTCTATTTTATCTTCAACCATTTCTAGACTGGTTCCCATTCTTCCCTATAATTAGTACTATGAGTCCTGGATATACTCTAACAAGATTTTGTCAGGGGTGGCTCCTCTAGTAACGGTGTGGCTTCCTTAGCAACGGGGTGGAAAACATATTTTTGACTTCTTGTCAAGAACGCCTGACCCAATTTCGATCAATCGTGTTAGGAATGTTTCTGATGGGTTGCTTTATCAAAATTTCATCCGGGGTGACTCCCCTAGCAACAGCATGGCCTTTATAGCTACAATATGGAAAGCCTATTTTCAAATTCTTGACCAGAAACACTGAGCCAATTTCAATAAAACTTGTTAGGAATGTTTCGTATAACGAGGCCTATGAAAATATTGTCTCGGGTGGCTCCTCTTGCAACGGTGTGGCTTCCTTAGCAACCGGATGGAGAACATATTTTCGACTTCTTCTCTAGAACGACTGAGCCAATTTCAATCAAATCGGTTGAAAACGTTTGTTAGGCAATAATCTATCAAAATTATTTCCGGCGTGCCTCCCTAAAAACGGTGTGGCTTCCTTATCAGCCGCATGGGGGAAGAATATATTTTCGACTTCCTAAGCCATTTTCGATCAAACTTGGTTGTAGTGTTTGTTAGGACAAGCTTTATTAAAATTATGTCCAGGCTCGCTCCCCTGGTATAGGTGTGGCTTCCATAGCAGGCGTATGGAAAACCTATTTTCGATTTCTTCTGCAGAACAGCTGAGGTAGTTTTGAGAAAACTTGGTAGGAATGATTCTTAAGGCAGGCTCTATCAGTATTAAACTTCCTTAGGAACCATATGGAAAACCTATTTTTGGTTTCTTTTTCTAGAACGGCTGAGGCAGTTTCGATCAAAATTGGTAGTAATGTTTGTTAGGACATGCTCTATTAACATTGTGTCCGGGGTGGCTACTTTAGCAGTTGTGTGGCTTCCTTAGCAAGCGGGTGAAAAACCTATTTTCGACTTCTTCTTTTGAACGGCTGAGCCGATTTCGATCAAACTTGGCAGGAAGGTTTGCTAAGACATGCTCTGTCAAAATTTATGTCTGGGGTGACTCCCCTAGCAACTGTGTGGATTCCATTTCAATCATATGGAAAACCTATTTTCAGCTCCTGAAGAATAGCTGTAATGAAACCAGACTGTTGCTAGGGAAGCCACCCCCACCAACAACTTCTACCGAATGGCTGCAAATTATCCTGACATTGGTGTCTTTCACCTGTATTATTACTATATTTTCCGTTTAGACCAATCTGTGCCAGGTAAAAAAAAGATTTCAAACCCACTTTGGCCTCTTGTTAAAGTCGAAATGAAATAGAGTGTGTTAGTAAAGATGAGTACAAAAATAGCGCTGTTTACAAAGCAGTAGGTTCGACTGCCTTGAATGGATATATGTTGATACTTTGAGACATGCACCATGTGACCAACATATTACATATCACGTAACGCAATACAGCACATCGGCACTGATGGGGTTTGTGATACTTGTTTTATCGTTGTTTTTAATTGGAAAAGTTGCCAAAAGAATCTATGGAATTTGAAGTGAAGGCCAATTCCTTAGTTAAACTGCACTTAATTGCTTTTGCAGTGTGTTCAAACCATGGCATTTTCTTTCCTGGAATGAATGTGGAATTTCAGATCCGCAGAACCAAGCTACTATTATTGGCTCTTTCAAAGAGCGAGATGAACAACGTCTGCAACGTTGTATTTTATTAAGCTTCAAACGCTAAAAAAAAATGTAGTATTAATTTCTTATATCTGTTTGTCGATATTAAGAAATCTTTATTTCTCAGGATGATGAAGAATATGAAAAATCCTATCCACAGAAATGCTACAGAATCCCATTTCCTTCTCGCTCTTCGGTGCTTAGGCGCAATTAAAGCGTGGAAGTGCACGTCTGGTGACGTCATGACATATACAAAGGGCTATGATAATTTTCCCCACAAATTCCAAACTAACCAAGTACCAAGTATTTGTGAGCAATGAAAAGTGCGTCCATGCAATGCATACTGATAAAGCAAGCGATCAGTTGTCAGGCGATCCAAGTCTATCGCTAATCAATAGAGCATTAGTGCCGATCGAATAGAAGGAGTTAAACAAAGTTAATTCAGTTCATATCAGTATCAGCGAGTACTAATATTTTCCCAGTCAACCTTTTGAATACCTTAATATCAACATAGTAAGTACTGTTGGTACACTTGCCTTTAAATAAATAACAGATCCAAAATTTACACAAATTTGTAAAAAAAAATCAAGTTAACCACCAACAACATCATACCTCTACCACCACCACATTAAAGACAGCAGCAGCAGCAACAACAACAACAACTGCTACTACTACTACTATCACCATCACTTCTGTTACTACTACAATCAGTGCTACTACGACAACGAAGACGACGACAACGACATCTCCTTTGAGATACTTTTTCTTTTTCCTGTTGCCCCAGCAAAGAGACACATTCTCTGATTTGGTTGCAGTGTATACAGGACTATACAAAATTCTAAATATTATTTCATAATTTCTATATTTTTGTTTTCATTCGGTGTTAGGCGGACGTAAACAAGTGTCTGACTCATGGATAAGGTAGAAACCCTAAACCAGGTACCTTATACACAACTGGAATAAGAGATCTGAGATTTGCAGATAGTCACCTTTCGTGATGTGAAAGTGCACTCACTATTCGTGTATTGACCGTTTCGGTAACACTAAATCACTCCTCTCGCGAGACTATTGAAAACGGCTAATTACATACCCCAACCAATTCATAGATGTGCACAATCTCCTCACCGCATTTATTTTTAGAAATGCAAATTATGGATAATTTTTGTAATATCGAGCTCGTTATGATTTGTTGCAACGTATTACACTGGAAAATCTACACTTTTCTCTATTGTCCATTTATTGCAACGTAGTACACTGGAAAATCTATACTCTTTGCTATTGTCCATTGGAGAAGAAAGCTTTACCCTTATCAGGTCATCACATTTGCAAAACCCGTTCGATGCCAAATGTACAAATACATATTTGGCGCTGTAAAACGATGCGGCGATTTAGAAATTCTGATCAAATTGTGAAATTCTGTATTTAAAAACTTATATCTAACATACGAATGTAGTTTTTGTCCCCTAACTTTATACTTTGATTTTGATCAAACATGCAAATGCTTGGTATAAAGAAGACCTCAGAGGATATAAATCCCTTGCTTGAAAGTAAGAAAAACATCTAGAAAAAGGGGGCATGTAGAAGGTTTGCATGTTCCAACAAATACAGACAAAAAACAATGCGTGTCTGGAGAATAGATCCAGTAAATAGGAAGTTTGTGACATGTAATATGGATGTCATCCTGCATTTGTCCAATATGCTCTCACAAATAGAATTTTTCGATGAGTACTTTCAGGAATTTGTATATAATAAGGTACGTATATATACAGATGCACTTTAGAACTTTTATCAATGGGCGTTTTATGTTGGTACCGTTTATCGCAGTACGTATGTTTGGGGTCATGCTAGGTGCAAACTTTGGTCTACTTGTATGGTCTGGAAAATTATAATAAATAATTGAGAGTTATTAATAGTGTATTGAGGTGAATTCGATGCGATCTAATCATTATATACTCAGTCTTATGGTTCCGGGTGATTGTTTTTGGTATGTTGATGAAATGCTTTACTTTTGCAGTTTTGCGACAAAAATTGCTTGTCAGTTTTTTTTTAATTTCATGTACTCATGACATTGATTTGAGTTCACTTGCTCAGAAATTACATCAGTAAAATTTCTTTATCATTAAAATATAAATGATTTAAGATTTAAAATAAAAAAAAAATTTCTATCCCAATCATCAAACATTATTCTGAATTTATATATAGCACTCCTTATGATTCTTTGTTATCATAAGTTATAAAGCATATGACAATATTTTCCTAAATGTTGATAATGTTGTTATTTATTGTCGTCGTCATCGTAGTTGTAGTAGTAGTAGTAGTGGTGGTTGTTTGACAACCGTAAAGTAGCGGTCAAATTGGTAATGCTAATATGGTAATGGCAATTAGCATCGGTGGTTAAAACGAAGGAAAGAGCATGGATCCGAACTGCTTTATGCTGTTTCCCCCAGACGATAGTTTCCAGTATAAAAATACAACTATTCGAAGACAAGTTACGATCGATCTAAGTTATCCCCCTTGTCCTGCAGCATTTATAGTGATCTACGGGTGCAAATTCAATGGTAAGCAGAACCCAAGCTGACATTAACCATAAAAACTGATCAGTTATGATGGAAAAAATACAACAATTAACGTTCTTTTTTTCTGAGAACACGCGAATTGCGTGGAAAACGTATCACAAACAACATTCGTCGTCCGTCCGTTAGCACAAGTTTGTTATCGCTACTCCCTCTAAGCTACTGGGAGGATTGCCATGAAACTTTACCAACACATTATTCCAAGGTCTTGTTGCTCATAGGACATCCACATTTCCTGAACGGATGGTCATGTCTACATGGGGTTTTCAGTAAACGCCATTCTATGATGTTTAGTTGGTCCTAAATGAAAATGGTACCGATCTGACATTCAACATAAACGCCACGGCGGCCATCATGAAATTGTGTTATCCCTACTCCTCCTGAACGGATGGTCGTATCGACACGTTTTTTTTTATTAAAATACTTATTATGATGTATAATTGGTCCTAAATGAAACTGGTGCCAATCCGGCATTGCAGCCATCTTGAAAATCTTGTTATCGCTACTTCCACTAAATGGATGGCCGTAGCGAAACGATTTTTTCACTAGAACTCCTATTATGATGTATATTTAGTCCTAAATGAAAATGGTGCCGATCTGACATCTGACATAGCCGCCATGACAGCCATCTTGAAAATATTGTTATCGCTATTTCTACTAAATCGATGACCGTAGTGAAATGAGGTTTTAACTGAAAGACCTCTTATGGCATGGAGTTGTTCTTAAATCAAAATGGTGCCAATGAGATCTCTAATATGGTCACCATCTTGAAAATGTTGTTATTGCTACTTCTCTTCAACAGATGTCATATCAACGTGGAGTTCTCACTAAAAGATTTCTTATAATATCTAGTTGCTTCAAAATGACAATGATGATTCAACCTTCAAAGTGGCCACCGCGACGAAAATATTGTTATTCATACACAAAGAGTCCTAGCTTTTCACTAAAAGACTTCTTATGATATGTAGTTGGTCCTAATGAAAAAAGTCCCGATCAGACCTATAATATGGTCGCCATGTTAGCCATACTGAATATCGTATCACTATTTCTCCTGAATTTGGTTTTCATTAAAATATCTTGTTGGTCCTTGATGAAAATGGTGCTGATCAAAACCTAGAGCATCATGGCCGCGGCGGTCACTTTGAAAATCGTTATTTCCGATCCTCTTCAAGGTAACGTCGTATCGACGTGAGGTTTTCACGAAACATTCTCACTATATACAGTTGGTCGTAAACGAAAATGATGTCGATGCTACCCACCAAAAATGTAAAAAGTCTTTGCAGTTACTTTTTCCGAAGGAATGGCTATATCGATGTGCTTATAAAAAAAATAAAAAAATATAACAAAATATTCTTCTTTTTTCATATACAGTTGCTCCTATATTATTCATGATGCTGATCCAACTTTCAAAATGGTTAACTTGACGGTCATCCTGAAAATCTTTGCATGGCTACTTCTCCTGAATGGATGGTTGTATCGACATGGGTTTTTGAAATAAATAAATAAACAAAAAAAAAAAACAAAAAAAAAAAACAAACAAACAAAACCTCTACTATAGTAATATGCAACTGGTTCTGAATAAATAACAGTACTTATCTGAGACTAACCTCCAACATAGCTCCGTAGTGGCCATCTAAAAATCTTGATATCATTACTCCTCTTGCAAGAATGGTGGCATTGACATGGGGCTTTCATGAAAACACTTCTTGCAATATATTCTGAATGAAAATTGTGCAGATCTCACCACCAACATGTCTGCACTTTTGTGAAGGAATTTGAAAACCAGACCCAACTGACCTTGGGATCAAGTCAAAGGTCATTGTTTGCATTCGTGTACTTCGCTGAGCTCATGAACACTTTGACTTGTACATATAGAAATGAATTTTGACCCAACTTGGATATGAGTTGCTTTCCAAGAAATAAATTGATACTCGTCACTCTTTTGATACTGATTTCATGGTCAAAGGTTTTGACTTAGGTTTTTAGCTGTCTTGTGAGCATGATAGCATGAACAAGTGTATGTATAAATGAATTTTTATCAAACCCAGTTTGTGGATATATCTCAAGAATACATTGTTTTTTGTTTTTTTTTAAATATTAATTTTAGATTTAACCAAACTCAGCATGTGGATATATCTTGACACTGTCTTTGACAATTATGATCAGTGATCTTCTATTGATGATATCGGGTTCAAAGTCAAACCCCCTGACAAAGAGTTATGTTCACGTACACGTATCTTTTGAACAGGTTAGCTCCTGTATGTAAGAAAATATTATTTGTTCCAAATTTGGCATGTTTGAGTGTTTCAAGAATATCAGAGATGGCTTCAATACTCAACTGTTAAAATGAACTGAAATAGATTTTAAAATTGTTTATGACATTTGGAATGACAAACGTTTGGGTTCATGTTTGTTTGTTTCAATTAGTGTAGATCATATAACAGGGGAAAGAACTCTATGGCACATATCCATACTTAGGGAATGTGCTTCACATTTGCTCACCTTCCCTACACAGTTGATGAAACAAGGACATATCGATCCTTTTTTTATATAAAAAAAATGGTAATATCACAACAGTTAAACATATCTTAATTGTCACCTCTATTAAGCAACCAGAAATGAAGCACTGTTAAGAAGCAACCATCTGTACTAGGAGATCACTTTTCTCACCACCATAGATAACTACTCTACGACAGGTCTAATTGTATATGTATTTTGTGCTCGAGCATAGACTATTTTATATCAGAAAAAAAATGTTTAAGCAAAATCTTCATGACATTTTCTCTGTGTTAAATGCTCTAATTAACAGATTTTGCGATTTTTCATTGTACTTCTTTAGCTTGCATGTGTATTTAGCTGCGATTGTGTCATTTCTCACAACAATTTAGTTCGTTTGAATTGTATGTAAAAGTTTGATCATGTCATTCGAATATCAGTCGATTGATTAGTAAACTTTGAGCTTGATAATGAAATATGGCACCTAAATACAGTTTTTTTTTTTTTTTTAAGTGTTTATAGTCATGACCGTTTTGCGTTTGCTTAGGAGCAAGTACATGCCACTGACGTCGCAGTAAACGTAATTTATACACACTGTTCAACTTAATTTCCCATAAAGATGTGAAAACAGAAGAAGAAAGAGAAATATGCGCCTAAATTAGACAAAGTTCCCGTCTGACACTCCGACCCCTACATACGTGTAACTGCCCAAATATTCGTCCCGGTTTGGGAATGTCAGAGGAAATTTGGACTTCAGAGGAAATTTGGACTTCAGAGGAAATTTGGACTTCAGAGGAAATTTGGACTTCAACTCATAAATGTAAAATCTATATCAGTATCAAATTTAAAATTAAAAGAACGTAGACAAGTTAAAAAAAACCTAATGCGCGAACACAGAACAAAGTATTAGACCGGTAAGTATCACAAAGAATTTGGGAACGACGCAAACAAACTTATGTATACTTATGAAAGTATTTAAAAACTTTCGAGGCACCGTCTGTCATTGTTCTTTTCTTTGTAGACAGTGGACATAACGTGTTCTTCTCTTTGAATAACAAAGAAATTGTTCACTTTTCTTTGCAAGGGTTGTTAATTCGGGCATGTACATTGTTCTTTTCTTCTTTGGAAACTACCGTATTCATACACATGGATATACTCCGAATTGCATGCCTTTATTTTCATATTTTTCTCTGGTACTTCTTCTTTGACGTTTTGGTGATCTTGCTGGAATTGTAACCTAGTCAGATTTTTTTAATGTGTATAAACACTGCAACCGAATCTAATGCATGCTGGTTTCAAAACACAGGGACGTATGTTTGATTTTTACTTCTAAATGACACCCGTTGTGTTCAAATTTCACACGCTGTCAAATGGACTTGAACAATGGCCCAATGTTAACCAACAATAACATGTAAATATGTGCGTATAGAAGTTATCCAAATATGGCATTAAACCAAAAACAGAGTAAACTTTGAAATAATTGATATAATTATCATTATAATGCACAAAAGGGAGAAACCATTTACATGGATACACAAATATGTGTTTGTTATAATTTTGTTGTCTAATTCTTAAGAAAGGCATACGAAATGTTGTGTTTTTACATTGTATTTTGACTTGCTGAAGAAAGAAGTCAATACAAAATTCCTAAATTCACTGCGTGTTCATACCGAAGGGCGAGCACTGTGGTGTATTCTTTGAATGCTTGTGGATATGATAGAGATTTACACCCAGAAATGGATGATAGTTGCGTGGAGGAGAATTTCTGTGATCCGTTTGACCAAATCACTGCCCATTGTGTAAGTGATTGTATTATTTCATTGTTATTTTATTCTTGTTCCTTCCTTACGGCAATGCATAGGTTAATTAGTACTTTTTCTATTATTGCTACACCAGATGTAAGTCCTTGCTCAAAAATATATACCTGGAAACAATAGACATTATCAGAACAATTACATGTCAGTTTCATTCAACTGTTTGTCTTTGATATACGTACTTATAAATTTGAAATAATTATGTATGTACTGTAATAATATATATACATCCATGATACAACCAAAGCTTGTTTCCCAGCACAAACACCTGTAAGGAACGTTCAGGTTCTCAGTTTCGAATTAATTCACATATCGCTTTTTATTTTAATTATCACGTCTGTGTGACATCCTCTATTACATGTCTAATTACCTCTCTTGATAATTCTGTATCTTCTCAAATATCGTGCATCGATCAATAATTACAGCAAAATCTAACTAAAATGAAGTAATTTAAGCTTTTTTAAAGATCAAGTATTATTAAAACAGCAGACAAGGTAACAATATAATAGCACATTTTTCAAGACGCAGTACACAACTGCAGGCTGGATGACATACCGATGATGTTCAATCTGCCAATTATCGTTTCATTTTTTGTTGTTGTTTGTTTCAATTCACAAATCTCCGAGATCTTTTTAGCGTAAAGTTATTCACAGCAGGTATACTACGTCATAACCGGGATAGCCGCCACATAATTTCAGGATAAGATTTTGCTTATGATTTCCTTATTTTCCACACATCTTGAATAGGATTGTGACTAAAGTACCTGGCGAATTGCAAGGAATCTGCTTATATTAATCTTACTGCCCAAAGACAGTCTGGTTTCTGCAAACATTCGCGCACAATGACAATTGTCACTGTGCGCGAATGTTTGCAGAAACCAGAAAGTCTTTGGCAATAAGATTAATACATACAGATTCCTTGCAATTCACCATTTGCTTTAGTCACAGCGTAATAACTCCTGCAAAGTTTTTGATGATGATGAGTGCAGTTTTCGATCTTTGCTTATGTAACTGACCCCTCGGTAGCGTGTGACAGCTGTCAATCAACTATCACATTACAAAGTTTTTAATGGACTGCTAACCAGTTTGGTCGCTAGCTAGTTATGAATCATTATGTAATCTGATTGATGGGGAAAAAAAGTTCGTCCAAGCAGATAGAAATTATTTTCTATATGATTGATGACATATACAAATTCAGCTCTTTATAACTTCAGATTTGTTTTATCCAATTTTCATGTAATTTTAACAATATACACACGCGTCGTGTTTCAATTACTGGAAACATTTTTCAAAACGAAAAACGCGGGTTTTTACAGAAATAGATATGCAAATCAGCAGGCAGACGTCAATTTTACTTATATACAGAGATATCAGATACTGCATCCGGGGATGTGTTTAGCATGAGTTTTGATTTTCAAGCCAGTGTATATTCGAGTATATTTGCTTAATTTGTTATTAATGCATCATCATCTCTATACACTTAATGTTAATCTTTCATTCCTCAATTTTGTCTGTCTGTCTCTGTATATTTGTTCATTTACCCGTCTTTCCGTGCACGGGTAAGTGCAGATTTGCATTATTTCCTTTTTCTTGCCGCCTGACAAGACAAACATTTAAAATAATGAAAATGACGAGGATAATGACAATAACATCACTAACAATAAGTTAGAAATGTGTCCATGCGAAACTGATGTTTCCGCCACTTTGGTGGACTTGACGAAGTCATTGTTCAATATGCAAGGGGGAAGTTATAAATCAAGCAATAGCCTAAATTCGGTCAAACATTGTCAGATAATATTTAAAAAGGAAGTGACCTTTAAACTTGTCTTCTTAATGTTAAGCTTTCTATTTAATTTGGTTTCAATTCTTGGATTCCTTCAAAGTTACTGAGCGGAAAAGAACCTTGTGACGGTTCGACGGACATGACGGGACGTGACCAGATGCACGGGCGGAGAGAGGTAGCACAATATACCCAAGCCACAGAATATGACAGGGGTACATAAAAGGAACGTTACCTACATTGGCTCAGTGTTACTTAAGTTATGTACCATATGCCTTAACTCTGTAGATGGCATACAGTTAAGACGAGGAAGACACCTATTGATTTGGTGATTAAATGCTCAGATGTCAAGGTCAGAAGAACTCCAAGCATAACAATACTATAAATGTAACCATTACAGTATTCTTGTTAGAATATATAGTGAAATGGGTCGTTTGCAATAAATGATGTCGACATTGATGCAGCTCTAAATGTTTTCTGTTGTTGGGCTCAATCGTGTGTGCTGGTGCCACGGAACATGAAAGAATTGCTTGAAATTGTATTGTTAACTTTTTAAGGACAGATTCGGAAGCATGTTCTGTCACTTAAACCGAAGCGATTTGTTTTTATGATGAAATTAAATACATAAAATGTTTGACAGAAAAATGAATCGTTTCTTAAGTTTATGGTTGTTTTTTGTATTTATATGTCGTGCAGTTTGTGATTATTCGTCAAAATACAAGGAATGAAAGCTAAACAGACGTTGGATGATTTCATAAGCTTGGACAAGAGATCAAAACTTTACTTCACACAAGACTTCTCTTGATCACTTTGCACAAGTATTCTTTCTGTTGAAAATCTAACATTTGTATGAAATAAGTGTAATAAATGGGTTTCACAAATGTTAGGTATATTTAATCTATAATGTGTGTTTAAATCTTGTCCATGAAGGTAAGTAGTACTTTAGATTCTGGTCACTAGTAAACATTCTATTTGAGTTCAAGACAAGTCTTGTTGACAGACTGGGTTTTTACCCATTTGATTGCTTCACATCCTGTTGATGTAGGTCAAGTGAAAATTTGTATAAATAGGGATTTGGTAAACAAATTATTCATTCCTGTTTTAGATCAATCTATGGGAATCCATTTGAGATCAGATTTTTTAGTTTATGCCGTTGAAATCAGATATAAATCGAGAGGAATTATTTAGCTAATATATTCATTGGAATTACTAAAGTGCTCATTGCCTTTTGAATTAATACACTACTTTGGACATTTGTGAACTCATTCAAAGACATTCTGGATTATATCATTGTGTTATATCAGGACATTCAAGACTATTGGAACTCATTCGGAACATTCTGTATTTTTGGTCTTGTGATTAGGACAGTTAGGATTATTTGGAATTTGATTCACAATATTGTAAGTATCTTTTGAATTTCACTTTGTATTGTAGGGAAATAAATTGCTTGTTGATGTTACTGACATTGCTGGTTTCACCCTCTTTCCGTTACATGTTTTTTAAGACCTAGAGTCGTAACACAAATTTACCGTACGTATTATTCATTTGTTTCAGGTGAAAGAGTTAGCGGGTAGATGTACGTGTCCCGTACAGTTTCCGATAATCAAGGTCGGAGAGGGGAAATACAAGATCGGAGATTCTCAGACTCTTGTCTTCGTGCGGGTAAGACAAACTGCTAATATGCATTTTGATGTCCATTGCATGCACATTCTTTGATAAGGCAATCGCAAGTAATTATGCACCCACTGCTTGCTGCTGTCCGTACATCCGCACGTCTGTATATCCGCCCTGAATCCGAATAGCACACAAAGTATTAAGGTTTGAGCCACGCATTTTGGTTTTCTTTATTATGGTCATAAGTAAATGACCCCATTAGATTTTTAGGTCATTACAGGAATTTTGGAATTTTTAAAAAGACATTTTTGAATATTTTGGAATTTTTTTGACATAAAAACCTTGTTTAACACGATTTATCAAAAAAACAAAACAAAAAGAAGAAAGTATTTGAAGTAGACAAGTGAAATTTAATAGGCATATTTCTATTTGTAAGCAGATGAATTTTTTTTTAATTAAGCAAAATACACAAATAATAGACAAATTAAATTTTGTAGACGTATTTGTAATTATAAGTAGGTAACCTGGTAACATTTTCAGACCATTATAGCAATTGTTCAGTTTTTTACACAGTTTTGAACTTGTTGGACTTGAATAAAAACATTGCATGAAATTGTTGGGCATTGATGAAACCTTTGTTAGCACGAGTTAGCAAAAACCACTTGAGGTAGACAAACAAAATTTTGTGTGTATGCATATGTAGGTGCCATTATTATATTTTAATGGTATTAATTTTTTTTAAAAAATATTTTGGCTTTTTCTTTTGTTTATAGACTTGGACATATTTGGTATGCTGTGGGACATACATGTTTTACAAGCATTGTTTTACAAACAAAGACCTCATACTGCTTTGTTTCTATGTGCTGTTCAGTAATTTATAGAACACATTATATTTCTTCAAACTGTATTTATTTTATGTTGATTGTACAGCATCTTCTGACAACTTACACAATGTACCTACGATTGGATCAGCCCTGGTCGGCTACCGCGGCACGTCCTTGTGCAACTAACTTCACTCTAATTGCCTCATCACTAAATAACCTACTTGTGTTCCTGTGCCGTAAAACACCAAACTAAACCAAACTCTTTACGATTCAGACGTTGGCATAATGTGGTCTCTGAGACTGAAGGAACCAAATGAGATTTCCGGCCTGAAGATCATAAAACACTTGAACCCGAGTCTGAGATTGAGTTTTGCTATCAACCAATCAAAAAAGGTGTTACAAATATAAATTTTCGTCCGATTAGTTGATCATAACTCTCAAGTTAAAACTCCGGCTGAAGAATTGTATGGTCTTCAAGCCCGATGTAGATACTTTTACCATAAGGTGTAGAGAAGCAATTCAAATTACATATATCCTTATCAGTTGCGTTTTGAAGGCTTGAAAGGAATTGATTGTCCATGTCCATGTCTTGCTCTTGCATCGCTAAAATAAATTCTTGTATCGGTTCACATGGCCATAAAGATGTGCGAGCGCATTCTTTAACTCAAAAGGCCCATTTATTTAATGGATTCATTTTTTCACTTTGAAGGAAAAATAAAATCATGTAAGATTATTAAAACTGAATAAAGCGCTGTATCGTTGAAGCTTTATTATTTATGTCATGGTCTGAATTGTTAAAAATGCAGCCATTACGTTGAGCGTGATTCTATGAAACAATGACTTCAGTTCTAAAAGTTACATGATATACTTCATGGCTGGAATATTCACCTAGAAACTAGGTCGTAGTTTACCAAAGGTTTTCAGACCCAAATTGTAACTGTCTATTCTAGGCGTATATACCGGTCGCTTGATTGTTTTTCCAATCGATTTTCAAATATCTATCAGTCTAACCCCATATGGTTTGGATCCAGCTGTGTATATTAAATATCTATAGTTAGACAAACACACACTTGGCACTACACTTTACTTTGTCACGATGTCTGCGTATCCATCCAACAGCATGGCCTCACGACTTAGAGCCGTATTTACTGTTCTTTCATAGCCCAACTTACAGTTATGTGAAACTTAAAAATATAACTTTAATACCTGTTTTTCGTCAATTGTGCAACTTCTTACGAATTGTGGTAAGTACTTTCTTGGCAGTAGAGAGAGGCCAAGAGTCGGCTTCACAGGTAAAACCAAATTACTTGTGGAAGACCTGAGCGCCAGGAAGAAATAATGAACTCATATTGCACCTCTGGGGTAACGGGTTTGATCTTACGTCAGCATCTGAAACGTCGAGAGTAGTTGGCAAAGAATTGTTAGAACATAATGTATCATACTACCATTGACGAAAAATAAATGAATACAAGTTAGTCGAAAAGTAGCGGTAGTTCTTTGCTCTTGGCGGCATCAGGAACCTAATATAGGACAACGAGGGTGCTAAATGAATGCTCCGATTACTGCGCTATTCAACCCTTGTATTAGAAGGAAGGTGCACGAGTAAGTGTCAGTCCCTGGAACAACCAGTCGACCCTTGTTGTATCAATCCTTGGAACAACCAATCAACCCTTGTTGTGCCAGTCTTTGGAACAACCAATCAACCCTTGTTGTACCAGTCCTTGGAACAACCAATTAGCCCATATTGTACCAATCCTAGGAACAACCAATAAACCCATATTGTACCAGTCCTTGGAACAATCAATCAACCTGTGTTGCATTCTACTGTTGTGTGATATAAATGTATGCCTATATTTCCAGAAGTTTTCCTATTTTCAATACAGATTTGATCAAGAATGCACTTGATATACGGAAATCTGAACAGAAAGTGACAAATTTAATCAATTTCGTTTTCAGTTCTACTATCAAATTTTTTTCTCGAGTTATGCAGAAAATTATTATTAAGTGGATAGTCATGAGTCAACCTGTTGTAGAAGGATTACATCATCAGAAAGTTGTAGTATTATACAATATTTGTGGAATTACTTCAAAATGATGCATAATAAACACTTAATACGTCATATATTGCGTTTGTGTGTTAAACAACTAAAGGCAGGTATACTTTTTAAATACATCAGTTTTAAAGTAATAACCGTACAGAAAATATTTGGAAGAAAAAACGCATGGCGTGATACAGTGGTATTGTCTGGGTCGGCGGTCGTTATGTGTCTCCTGTCAAGACATCGCCTCTGTACTATATAAACTTGTGTGTGCTGATATGCCAGTAAATATTAATCAATCAATCAATCAATCAATCAATCAATCAATCAATCAATCAATCGTACATTCACTTATTCTACACCTACATAACCCGATACGTATGATAATAACAGTCGTTCTCCGAAAAGTTGCTTTTAAAGCTTAAAAACAAATTTATTTTGATCTTTGATGGAGTGGTTGCATATCTTTGTTGGGTTGTTTTTTTGTTTTTTTGTTGGTCTGTTCGTTACGTCTTGCTACATTTCTACATACGGTACACTTTGTCAAGGTGTAAGGTAGTGTACGGTAAACTTGTGTCATGGTGTAAGGTAAAGGTGTCACGGAACTGTTAACCACATGTTCACTGGAAGTGGATTATGTACGACAAGAAGGGGATTAAAGTATTGTCAGTTATCAATTATCCGGGTAAATATTGGTTTAAAGTTCGATCCGTATTTTTTAAATGAAACTATTTTTCCGATAATTTCTCTAACCTGCTCTTACATACCTATGTAGGTGCAAAAAGATCAAACTATTCGATCACTTTACTGAATTTGGTGATAATCCAATACACAGTTTTCTTTATGGTTTGATGCGCACAATGTAAATCATGGAAATAGATAATTTGATCATGGCTTTTTGCACTTAAATTCTTCTTTTTTGTTAATGCACAAAAATAGAATGCCTGTCTCTTTTCTTCAAGAGATCTTTTCATTTCTTTCTTTTTCTCGTTTCTGGCAATTGTAACTTGGAATATATTCCAGGTACTGAATTTACCATTAATTCATACAGGAGAAATGTGCCAATTAAAGTAGTCTTTTTCGTTTCTGTTCTAAATGACATGTTTGAGCCAACTTTCTTTGTAAATTGTCAATGCTTTTAGCTAAAATTTTCCTTGATTGTTAAATTTTTGGTATAATATCACTTTATGAGTAAAGTTTTGTATGTAACAAACACAGAGTACTGTATTACCAGATGTTTCAGCGGCTGCAGTGACGTCATTTGTAAACGCAACATTCGCATTATCTCAGATCCAAGACATCTTATTTTCCTTCCTTACCTCTCTTTCTCAAGATCCTACGGAATCACGTGATGATCCGTGTCGGCGGAGGCTGGGATACACTGGAACACTACCTTGATCGCCACGACCCCTGTCGCTGTAACTTTGCAGGTATGTGTTTAACTATTTATTTGAACATCAGCAGTAAACACATCTTGACTTGTACCTTTTTTTATTATTCATTTCACAGTTATTTCTGTATTTCTTTGTTTTCAGCCATTGAATTTTCGGAAAGCTTTTCTCTTCAAATTTTGACCCCTTTTTTTTAAACAAAACACAAACAAACAAATACTTCTCTGGCATGCTATTCGGGAATGGCGTAGGTACAACTTTGGTGCAGTCAAAAATATTTTCAAACTTCTCATTTAATAAGGTGTGTCCCTGATGTCTTCGGTACTCCGATTACATGTACATGCATCCCCATGATTCATGTATGTCCTGATTTGAAGTATTGGTTGGTTTATCCATATAGATATCGTTAACGCAGTGGTGACATATTTACCGTCCCGCCCCCCCCCCCCCCTCCAGCCCCATTGCTACATGAACTAGATGTATTGCAAAATATACAGCGAAATGAGGACTCCTTAAGGAACATAAATATCGATCACTCTGTTTGAAATTAGGGGTTCAGGGTGGTAATACTAAACACATATGATAGCCCCTTTATGTATGGTATAGCCATAGAATATATTTGGAACAAACTATAATTGCCTTATATTTAGTGTGCTAATTAGCTATTTGGCACATCGAACATCTAGCGTGTTCATATCAAAACAACTCGCACCTCCAATCCTTGTTTACATAAACTCGTCCGTTCATGAAAGCGTGGGCCATGATGATGTTGTCCACCCATAATATTCTTTATTATATTAATTACTTTATTTGAAAAATACATACTACAAATCTACATTTTGACCGGGAAAAAAGTAAAAACACCGCCGAAGGTATTTTCCACGTCATCCTGACCTCTCAGGGACGTGTGCCATGAAATCTTACATACAAGATCAACCAAGTCAAATGCAATGGCTTCATTACTTGCAGTTGTATATATCGTGTGTTTTATGCAACTTGACTGACCCATCTTGTGAGTGGTCATCTTCAGAATATACCGTAACAACCGGGAATTCTGACACCATCTGAGGTATTTTCCACGCCATGTCAATACTGACCTTTCAGGGACGTATGTAATTAAATCGTAAAGAAAATTATTAGAAGATCAATAAACTTAAATGCAATGGCTTCATTACTTGCAGTCGTATATTTCGGCTGTTTTGTGTAACTTGCCTGACCCATCTTATGAGTGGTCATCTTTTGAATATACGTTAAAACCCCGGGGGTCTGAGCTATTTGTATTTCAGTCTCCACTAGTAAATTCGTAATTTTATGTTTTATTATGGGGATTTGGTGTCGGGAAAATGTTTTTCAAACCGAAAGATTACCCCAATCATAAAGTATCAGTCGTCATAACACGTCATACTTAAGACTTTACGAGACTCGCAGTAATTATGAAAAAGGGAATAACTCTTCTTACCATGATTTCTTTAAGATCTTTTTTTAAGGACTTCTGTGGAACCTCGTGCAGAAGAAGTCCATGGTAAAATGTATATTTCATAGCATAAGTTACCTGGCATTTTGGTTTTCTCACAAAGGGTTGGTTTTGTGTAGAAGGAATTCAGAGAGTACAGTTTTTTTAAGCATCCTGAATTATTATCAAAACAATGGGAACGTATTATGTTAGAGTCTTGAGCTTTTCTAGACATGTCGAACGTCCACACTAATGTTGTGGTAGAACATGAGGAAACCCAGTAAAACACTATTTTCAACAAAATACCTTAAAGCGGACTTAGCTCAGCTAAACCATGTATTGTTTGTACTTTTGTGATGCACACCAATAACCCAATTTTGGGCTTCAGACGATCTGGACTCGGGCGATCTTGAAAATCTTGTTATCGCTACTCTTTCTGAATGGATGGTCATATGAAGATGGTGTTTTCACTAAACGACTTCTTATGATCTCTAGTTGGTTTTAAATCAAATTGGTGTCAACGTGATGTCCAATTTGGCCGCCACAGGAGTTCATGTTTAGTTCTACTTGTCATAGACCAGAGGAGTTTATGGGGTGGTCTGTTATCCATTATCCGTCGTCTGACGTCATTCCGTCCGTTAACACAAGTTTGTTATCGCTACTCCACTTAAACTACTTGGAGAATTGCCATGAAACTTTACACACATTCATCACAAGAGGTGATTGGTTCTAAACGAAAATGGTGCTGCTCAGACATCCTGAATGGCCGCCACAGCAGCCATCTTGAGAATCTTGTTATCGCTACTCCACCTGAATAGATGGTCATATCAACATGGGGTTTTCACTAAATGACTTTTTATGATATTTAGTTGATCCTAAATGAAAATAGTGCAGATCTTACCTCCAGTATGGCCGCCACGGCAGTTATCTTGAAAATGTTTGTATCACTGCTCCTCCAGAATATATGGCCATATCGACATGGGGTTTTAACTAAAAGACTTCGTATTATGTCTAGTTGATCCTGGATGAAAATGGGGCTTGTCTGACGTCCAATATGGCCGCCACAGCAGCCATCTTGAAAAATCTTTTTATCGCTACTCTTCCTTAACGGAAAGTCATATCGACATGATGTTTTCACCAGAAAACTTCTTATGATGTTTAGTTGGTCCCAAATAAAATTGGTTTAGCCTGAACATGTAATATGGCCACCACAACGGCCATCTTGCAAATCTTGTTGTCGATACTCCTGAATGGATGGTCATATTAACATGGGCTTTTCCCAAAAAGACTTCTTATGAAGTCTAGTTCGACCTAAATGAAAATGGTGCCGATCAGACATCAAATACGGCCACCACAGCAACCATCTTGAAAATCTTGTTATTGCTACTCCACCTGAACATAAAGTCATATGAGCATGGAATTTTCACCAAAAGTCTTCTAATTTGTCCTAAATGAAAATGGTGCCAATCTTACATCCAATATGGCTGCCACAGTGGCTAATTTGAAAATATTATCAATGAAGAATATTAGAGATGGCTTCAACACTCAAGAGTTAAAAAGAACAAATAGTCTTATCTTTAATTGTTGGAAATTCTTCTCGAACAGTAGAGAGTCAGTCCCTTCAAGAGACTTCTGTCTTTTATTTTGGAAGGGTTTGTCTTCAGAAGATTTTTGTTTTTAGCTCCCCTGGCCTTAATGCCAAGTGAGCATACGAGTTGGCTCTGTGTGCGTCGTGCTGTGTCCGTCGTGCGTGGCCCTTCAGCATTTGCTATTTTTAAACTTCTTTTAAACAGCCACTGGACCAAATCTGGCAGTTAGCATCTAACATGAAGAGCTTAACAGTTTTGTACAAATTAAGGCGATCAGTTATCAAATATCACCACCGTTACTAAACATAGAAAAACCTTTAAACAACTTTTCTCAAAAACCTTTCAACAGAATTTCACTAACTTCAACAGAAAGCATCCTGGCATGAAGCGATTTCAACTTTATACAGATGATGCCGATGCACCATCAAATATGGCCACTGGTACTAAAAATAGAGAAGTCGTCAAACGACTTCTTCTCAAAAACGCTTGGCAGAATTTGACTAAACGTAACAGAAAGCATTCTGACATGAAAAGCTTTGAAATTTATACAGTGATTTGATCCGCTATCAAATTTGGGCCGCCGTTACTAAGACTAGAAACTGCTCAAAAGAATATGATAACATTTTATAGAAAGCATCTAGGTTTACGGCTTTCATAAAACTGTGCTAATGATACTAACAGGCCTAAAATATAGTCGCCATTACTAAAATTAGAAAAGCCTTTAAACGATTTCTTCTCAAAAACAGCTGAACAGAATTTGACCAAATTTTACCGAATACGTCCTGGCATGGAGGACTTTCAATTTTTACAAATTATGTCGATCCTGCATTAAACATGGCTGCTGTTACTCAAAATATACAAACCCTTAAACGACTTCCTCTCAAAAACCGCTCAACAGAATTGCAAAAACTTTGACAGAAAGCATCCTAACATGAAGTAATTTCAGGTTTGTACAAATAATGCCGATCCGCCACCAAATGTAGCCGCAGTTACTAAATATATAAAAGTCAATAAACGACTTCTTCTCAAAGCCAGCTCAGCAGAATTTGACCAAAATTAACAGACACCATCCTGGCATAAAGGGTACAAAATTTATACAGATGATGACATTACGTTGTCAAATATGGACCGCCGTTACTAAAAATAGAAAAACCTTTCAAAGACTGCACAACAGAATATGACCAAATTTGATTGAAAGTATCCTGGCTTAAGGACCTTCAAATTTGTAAGAAAGATTGTTCATTGGCCATTAAATGCCGCCGCCGTTGCTAAAATATAGACAAGCCTTTAAACGATTTCTTCTCAAAACCAGGTGAATATAATTTGACCAAATTTGACAGACACCATCCTGGGCTTTCCGATTTTTACAGATGGTTCCGATCCGCCTTCAAACCTTTAAACGACTTATTTTCAAAAACAACTCAAAAGAATTGACCAAAATTTACAGAAAGCATCCAGTCACTACAGGGCTTTCAGATTTATACCAATTATGCCGATTCGCTATCAAATAATGCCGCCTTTACTAAAAAGAAAAAAAAGAACAAGAAAAAAAACTTTGAATGATTTCTTCTCAGAAACCACTTGGCAGAATTTTTTCAATTTGAAGGAAAGTATCCTGACCAGCATGCCTTTTAATTTTACATAGATGATGCTGATAGTTCATCAAATATGGACACTGTTACTAAAAAAAGATAAACCTTTAAATGATTTTTTCTCAAACACCACTTAAAAGAATTTAACCAAATTTGACAGAAAGCATCCTGGACTGAAGGGCTTTTAATTTTATACAAATGACGCCGAAACACAATCAAATATCGTCACCGTTATTAGGAATACAAAAACATTTAAACAACTTTATTCAAGAAAATAATGCTGAACAAAATTTGACCATCTGTGAGAGAAAGCATCCTGTCATACAGGCCTTTCAATTATGGGCACGTGATGCTGATGCGCTTTTAAAAAATGGGCTAAGATACAAAATATAGACAAACTATGCAATAAACAGCACCGGGAGAAATTTCTACAGAAAGCATACTTTTGACCTAGATTTTTTGACCAACTTCTCTTGCATTTGGCTATTAGGCAGATGTCAGCCAGGTGAGCAATCCCAGACCCACTTGGACCGCTTGTTAATCTCTATATTTTTAAAATTTTTATTTTATTTGGCACAATATAATCAGGATTGTACTGATGTCCCATGAAGCAGTACACACACACACACACACACACACACACACACACACACACACACACACACACACACACCGTTCTCTTTGAAAGTGCGTTCTGTACAATTTGGTGCACTCGATGAGGGCAGCTAATAGATCCTTGATAACATTAACTTAGGAAAGCAGTGTAAGGACTTGAAGAAACAATTAGCCCATTGATCTGATTGGTAATCTAGGAAGACATTTTCTGTTTCTGTGTGACTAAAATACCTCATTGTTTTACCATTGACGGACTAACTGCAGATTTTGTTTTGATAAATCAGCTTTCCTAAAAGTGATGTGATTGTTTTAATTTGGTTTTCTGTTTTACGGAACATCCACACAAGTAGGCTATTGAGTGATGTGGCAATTGAAGTAAAGTGCCTTGCCCAAGGACAGACTACGATAGCCGATACAGGCTGAGCCGACGGTAGAACTCGAACCCGCACCCTTTCAATTGCGAGTCCGGCACGCTAACCATTGACCCACCGCGGCTCCTCTATCCTTTAGTCGCCTTTTAGGGCATGCATGAGGGCGCATCGGGCTTATTCTAAATCCCTAAAAAAGAGTGCCAAGGCGAAGTGCAAGAGCTTTCTTCAGTTCTCTAATTTGAAAACCCTTTTTGCATCGTTGATATATTCATTCATGACTGTTCTACATACACGTATTACTAAATTAAAATTTGTCACAAGAAAGACACTGAACATACTTAAATCAATGAAAGAACAAGGCAAAATGCATTTTTGTAGTGATGAATGAAAATGACATTATGAAGACATGTCACTTCAGTATGGTTTGTCTGTATTTCAAGAGAACAACAAGCACTCTTTTTAAAGGTTTATTAACAGTGTCTTATTTAATAGTAATTTTCATGTATATTAGATAAGAAGAAAACAGAATGTTGGGCAAATGTTTTACATAGAGATTTTGAATAGTGAGAATAAAAATGTAGCTTTTAAGATGTTTCGTATATTAAATTCCTTAAGAAAAAAAAAATATAATAATGTCTAGGTTGTGGGCGTTGAACATAGATCTAGGCGAGCTCTGCAGACATAACGGTAACTAAGGCAGCTTGGCATTGAGCCGTATTCTGGTGGCTCATCATATTTTATTCATTACTACTATAAAAGGTAGATCGATATTTCCTAGTGCAGAAGTTTGGGTCGTCCTAAACCGCTATTAAATAGAGCTATGTATGTATGTATGTATGTATGTATGTATGTATGTATGTATGTATGTATGTATGTATGTATGTATGTATGTATGTATGTATGTATGTCTGTATGTATGTATGTATGTATGTATGTATGTATGTATGTATGTATGTGTGTGTGTGTGTGTATGTATGTATGTATGTATGTATGTATGTATGTATGTATGTATGTATGTATGTATGTATGTATGTATGTATGTATGCATGCATGCAGGTAGATAGGTAGGTGGGTATAGGGTTTAACACAGTACAATCCTGGCTCTAAAGTGCCGAGTAAGTTTAGATATCCCCAAAAAGGCATTCAACACAAAACGATATAGGGGAGAAAAAAAAGGTAAAATTCGTACAATACAAATTCAGTTTGTATATATAAATAGCACTATTGTTTTAAATTTCAAGATATTCTCAACTGGATTATCATCAAACACTCTGCGAACCATCATTGCTTAGAGAGAGTTAGGGAGGTCGGTAATACTGACTTCCCCTTTATAAAGTCAGAGGAAGCTTACTATCGTGCTGCAGGTCGGGCATCGTGGATGCGCTGTTACCGTTGGTGAACCATCTCTGGCTTTCCTTTCATAATTGTATCGGTCGATACTGTGTCGATAGTATCAGCTCAA
The DNA here is from genome assembly GCA_029931535.1 of Margaritifera margaritifera. Taxonomy (NCBI): domain Eukaryota; kingdom Metazoa; phylum Mollusca; class Bivalvia; order Unionida; family Margaritiferidae; genus Margaritifera; species Margaritifera margaritifera. Next base: position 1,299,662 of record JAQPZY010001206.1, on the reverse strand, counting down.
GACCAGTTCTAAAACGACCTAGGGCAGTGAGCAATTAGTTACAGATGGTAGGGCGTGAAGTGTCAAGGTTGGAAAATCTGTTCGACTCAGAAATGTCTGCAAGTCGTATTTCATTAGTCAAGTAAATATTGGTTGGATTACGTGTCAGGTCTTTAACATCGATTTATGCGTGATTCGGTTCGGCATGAGATAAGACCGCAATCCGTATAAAAGAGTCAAATCCTGGTTTGGAAAATAATTGTAACATCTTATGAGGAAACGCAAATACATATGTAACAGCCTGCAAACATTAATGTTCGTCACCGTTATCTTCTATTGTTAAGAATGACCTTTTGATTCAAAGCCATTGGAGCTTACGTCAAATGTTTACAATGCCCCATGTAAAAGACCCTTGTAATTGCATTCGGTATTATTATAGGCTGCTTCTAATCGCGTTTGTTCATACAAATATTTGTTCTAACAAATCAGTGTAAATGGACTTCAACGTGGAAAGGACAATATTACTGTAGGTACAGTGTACATATGTGTTTCCGTAGCTTTGTAGAATAAGGGTGAGAAAAAAAATGATTACGTTAAATACCTGGAAGAAAGTCCGAGACTTACAGAATTTTGGGAATTGCTATCCGATGGTCGAGAAATCTCAGCTAAAGCACAAGATAGCTCTCAAACTGTGACACCAAAGTTGTGGACTAATGTATTGTGGCATTTGGATGGATTATGATTATCGCACGAAAGATGTGAGCTGTAATGTATCGTGGCATTCAGATGGATTATAATTATCGCACGAATGATGTTTCGTATATACCTTGGTTGCTATAGTAAAATTTCAACCAGGGCTTTTCTTACCCACACGAACCAATTGACCACAGATGTGTTCGTACTCAATTGACTTGTTGAGTAGTTAACTGACTATAGAAAGAGTCCGTTTTTCGTGTATTTATATAAACACTCGTGTCTTCCGGAGTGATATTAATTATAAATTGAAACGCACTTGCCATCAAGCGTTTAAACATAGGTAGCTTCATACAGAATCAAAAGAAAGTTTCCGCATTTTGTAATAGAACTATATTCATTTGCATATACCTCATTTTCAGCCATATACGCTGTCACATAATGTGCTGGCAGATCTGGGTCTATGCAGTTTGTTAGCACTAATCAGCGAAGAAACAACAAAGACCTTGATCTCCCGGCGCATTATGCGACGGCAGATCAGAGTGTATGTTGTTTGCAGTTGGACCGGCTGTATAAGCGAGTATATACGGTAGATCTGTTTATTTAATTTGAGCATCATGAAATTTGAAATGAGTGTATATGGGCATATTGGTATGGTTATCTTGTAATAAAGTCTTTAGAATCCATCGTTTTTGACGAATTCATAAATTTAAATATTTATCCCGAATCATTTTAAAGTGGTAAGCAAAGATTTTCATTTTGATATTATTGCCTATGTGTATAAATGCAATCTATGTAAACACCTTGTTTCCCTTGCACCACAGAACTGCGTTGGGAAAGTTACAATGCATATAAGTCCACAATTTCACAGCAGCACAAATTACAATTTGTTGCTTTCCTCTCTTGGCAGTCTGGAACAGTGATCGAACCATTATGAAAGAAGATTGTTCGAAGGAAGTGAAAGACACGACGTCTGCTGATTTACATATCACTTAGATTTTTTTAATTATTTTTTGTTGGGAACGATGGTGCGAGTTTTCTTAATCAAAGCCAGGATTCCACATTCCGCTCTTTAAGTGTCCACTTGGAGTGAACAATAACGAGCTGCGTGAAAATTATACAAAATCGTTCAGTCATTATTCTTGAAACCAATCCAAAGTATTGACTATTTTAATGAATAAAATCAATACATGTATGCATTGTATAAGCAACTCCGCAAACAATATGTCGGGTTAACCGGGTTAACGTATGCTCCCTTTGTTCATTGTCCTCAACCAGTCTGTTAACGGTCACAATCCATGCGTCTATTTGACAGAGATTTTCATGCCTAAGGCAATTTCAGTTGGCAATTTCTGAGTGGATGGTCCTTATGCATTTCGAAAAATGTAAGTTCTCTTTCTCTGTGTCGCTGTCTCTGTCTGTCTGTTTCTCTCTCCCCCCTCACTCTCTCTTTCTCAGAATTCATAGATTCTATGAAAATTAACACAGAACTATACTAATGTATGTTACTAGAGTACTCATTTCCACCGCTGCCTTTAAACCTCTATGATGCTGCTCGTCATTTTGGGGCTTCTTGTTTTCAGATAGTTTGTTTCTATCGTCTATGATCATACGATGCATCATATAAATGCAGCGGTAAATGTTTTGATTTAGTGAAACTAAAAAGGACTTGTATATGATTCCCCAGACCAGTAACACAATTGACATTTATAGTTAAAATTATTGATCCACGATATTTTGTAATCAAATTAAGGTTTGGTTTTGAGGGTTTAACGCCATTGTTCATACATGGCGGCCATTATATTTGGTGGAGGAAGAACCCGGGAAGAACCACCGACCCACGGGAAGCTACTAGCAAGCTTTCTCACATAGAAGCGTTGGTCGAGCCGAGACTCGAACCCACGCAGACAGAGGTAAGATGTGAGTGATCTCTAAAGGCCTTAGACAACTCGGCCACCTGGGGCCCCTGTAATCAAATTAAAGGCCAGACTGTTTACTCATTTAAAATAATCAGGCATTTTCCAGTACTTATTCAGATATCTCCAAATGCGCAAATCTATCATCAGTTACCTGGGGACAAAATTATCAAACTGGGGTTAAAATAATAAACAACGATATTTTTATATCACTTTACATGCCAAACTGTTTATTGATGATAAAAAAGAATCAGGCATTTTTTAGTATGTAGCCAGATATATCAGAATGTACAAATATATCATCAGTTGCCTAGGAAAAAATCCTCAGACTGGATTGTTATCTTGTGAACCCACGTTTGGGCTTGTTAAAAATATGAAACTAGTTTCGGTCTAATCTGGAGGAAAGAATGGTCAAGTTGAACACTTGTGGAGCAGCTCCTTTTTATTCTAAAAGAAACACAGAGAACACGGAGAAATCTATTAAAGAATAAATGTTACTATTATTATGATAATCCTTATGGTGAAGCAATCGCTTACTTCCGCTATGGTCATGGATTCGATTTCTTGGATTCATGGGCCAGAGGTCGGTCATCTATATTTAGGTGTTATATCAGAGAAATTCTAGTGTCATTCTGAATGATGGTTATTTGAAGCCGCACTTTCAGGAGTATTTATTGTAAGTTCAAAAAGTCTAAAAGTCTTTTGCATTTAATCGATACCGATTCACAATAGGAGAGGAGTGATATCTTCTGCTCAAAAATACCTGCACTAAATTACCACAATGTCCTATCTTGACAAAAATTTCACGAACTCATTTCAACTGCATTTGTTTGTTTGAAACGCAGAATGTATGCTCGATCTTATCAGAGTATAGCACTTTAATACACATAGCGTGTGCAGAGTAATTATTCCCTACTTTACAAAATCCCTCTTGCATTTAGAAATTAATAAATATCTCCCGTTTCATTTGGGGAATCACAATTAGGTCATGTTTAAACTCAAAGATTTGTAATGTAGCAGTGGCGAATCGTTTTTAATCTATGTATTTTACAGAAACATTTGAATAGGTATAATCGCATTATACCTGCAGGACCTGTCAAATTAAACTTCAGTCACTACATGGCCTTTGACTCGTAAACTCCTATTTCTCACTATTATTTGGTGCGAGACGGTGTCTTCGCGTTGTAAAGCGTGTGTAGTTACAGAAAAATGGCGCACATGACTGTTGAAAACAATCATTGGTGATGAATGGACTGACGGTAAAACAGAGGCACGGAAATTTTGTACATTTCTGAAGATTACTTAGGAATTGTACTTAATGGTTAACGAGAAACAATAAGTATGATAGCATTGGGTCATGATTTTGTAGAAAACATTAAGCGTGATATTAAGTATGATTAAGTGTGATATTAAGTATGATTAAGTGTGATATTAAGTATGATTAAGTGTGATATTAAGTATGATTAAGTGTGATATTAAGTATGATTAAGTGTGATATTAAGTATGATTAAGTGTGATATTAAATATGATAGCATTGGGTTATGCTTTTGTAGAAAACATTAATTATTATTAAGTGTGATATTAAGTATGATTAAGTGTGATATTAAATATGATGGCATACATGATAGCATTGGGTCATGCTTTTGTAGAAAACATTAAGTATGATTAAGTGTGATATTAAGTATGATTAAGTGTGATATTAAATATGATGGTATACATGATAGCATTGGGTCATGCTTTTGTAGAAAACATTAAGTATGATTAAGTGTGATATTAAGTATGATTAAGTGTAATTTTAAGTATGATAGCATGCATGATAGCATTGGGTCATGCCTTTGTAGAAAACATTTGTCGACATTTCAAGGTGATGTAAAACAAATTTTATTCTACGAAAGTGAGGAAAATGATTTCTGTATTTTTATCATTAGGTTTACTTACATATTTACTTTTTTAATTCTGAATGTCATGGAGAGAATGGATGTTACATAGAACCCCCATGTACATACATACATACATACATACATACATACATACATACATACATACATACATACATACATACATACATACATACATACATACATACATACATACATACATACATACATACATACATATATATATATACACACACACACACACACACACACCATCGAGTGCGATAAGCCGTCACAAGTTTATATCAAAACCTTATATTGCTAGTTTTAATGTGCATAGTACATTTCCAGAATCACTGCACTATTTGATAAAGGCATGCCATTTCATATTGGACTCAATAGACTGTAGATACCGTAAACGTAAACACGATATTTACCAAATCAAAGCACACGTAGTAGGACCATTTTTAAAACCATGGATTGATGTTTGAATACATTACACACTAGTCGTTACTATCTTTCCTTTGCAGAATTTTAAACCTTGTGATATGATTGTTTAAGGCATAAGTTAAAGTATGTTTTTGTGTTAATATATTCTTAGACTCAGCCAAGACTTAAGGTGGATGTGACATTATAAATCAAATATATATATATATATATATATATATATATATATCTATATATATATATATATATATATATATATATATATATATATATATATATGTCGAGTTTCAATGTATGACATGTTTTAATCCCTTATGCAGTCAAAGCAAAAATGAACTTAAGAATATGTCACGAAAAGAGACAAAGTATTTGAATTAAGAAAATAAGCAAGATAGAATAATGTTATTGATGAAAAGAGTCAATTGTTTGCAGTTACTTTTGCAACGAATTTATAGAAACCATTGTGAATTGTGAATCGACGGGCAGAGGGTATTTTTTTTTATTAATTTCTGCCAGCTACAAATACATCAGTCACAAACAAATAACCTTTAGAAAGCATTTGGATTATGAGTCTTATAGAGGTGCAAAAAGCCTTTTGTGACTGATTAGTAAGTATTTTATCTTTGGTTTTTGTGACTGATTAGTAAGTATTTTATCTTTGGTTTTTGTGACTCATTAGTAAGTATTTTATCTTTGGTTTTTGTGACTCATTAGTAAGTATTTTATCTTTGGTTTTTGTGACTCATTAGTAAGTATTTTATCTTTGGTTTACTTCAATATCGGTAATTTGTTCTATTCAAAAATTACATAAGATAAAATCGCATTTTTACTAATCGCCTGACACGCTTTATGGAACATAATTAAGGCAAATTACAAAATGCTTTATATATAATTATTTCAAGTATTGCTATTATCCGTGACACTAGGATCCATGTTCCGTGCTATTTGGTGCAAAAGCCTTTTGTGTACTGAGGGGTCTCAATAAAAGACAAGAAATATTTTTGCAAAGTATTTCTGGTCGTGGACACACTTATTAAATGTGTTTTTGTGTCTCATGACGTGAAAGATTATCAAAGTGATTCACGAATGAGAGCATAAGTTCTTGTTTTTAAAATCTTGCACACTAACCCCAAAATTAAAATGTTAAGATTGCAATATGTCACGTGCCAACTTGCCTACTAATGATCCGAAAATTGTTATTCCTTGTAAAAGATTAGCGCAGTGTATTTAATCCAATTTATATTTGGTCAGTAATTAGGGACAATTTTGATAGTATGTATATGCCATTAATTGCAATTGAGATTAATGTGTAGCATGTCCCCACTTCCACCTCCCACCCCACCTCCCACCTGCTCCGTTCCTGGTACGGTTGAAATCATCGAAGGTTTTTTGTATGGGTTTAGTGTCATTGTTAGTTACTTTGAACTCGGAACCTGTATCTGTGTTCCTGTAACCTGTATCTGTTTTCCTGTATCCTGTATCTGTGTTCCTGTAACCTGTATCTGTGTTCCTGTAACCTGTATATGTTTTCCTGTAACCTGTATCTGTTTTCCTGCTCATTAGTTTTATATTTGCCCTTTTTCGATTGTAAAGACGAAGCAAAGTTTGGATGATCCGCTTTGAGTTAGAATATAGTGTTTGGATGATCCCCTTTGAGTTAGCATATAGTGTTTCCATCTTTTATTTCAGGATAAAAACTCTTTATTAACAACTAAGACTTTACATTCTGTCGTCTGTGTTGCAAAGTGACGGTGTTACAGAAACTATGCAATTTGACAGTGTTACAGAAACTATGCAAAGTGACAGTGTTACAGAAACTATGCAAAGTGACGGTGTTACAGAAACTATGCAATTTGACAGTGTTACAGAAACTATGCAAAGTGACAGTGTTACAGAAACTATGCAAAGTGACGGTGTTACAGAAACTATGCAAAGTGACAATGTTACAGAAACTATGCAAAGTGACAGTGTTACAGAAACTATCTAAATACTAATTGGTTCAGTATACGTAATAATGTAAGCTCTCCTATCTGTAGGAAATATTAAATTATTATTTTAGAGGATGGACAATATCTACGTCCTTGCTAATAGCATATAAGAAAAATGCATAAATACATATACTTAAAGCCCATAAAAGGCATCGGTACATGTAGCTGACATACATCGGTACATGTAGATGACATACATCGGTACATGTAGATGACATACATTGGTACATGTAGATGACATACATTGGTACATGTTGATGACATACATAGGTACATGTAGGTGACATACATCGGTACATGTAGATGACATTCATTGGTACATGTAGATGACATACATCGGTACATGTAGATGATATACATTGGTACATGTAGATGACATACATCGGTCCATCTAGATGACATACATTGGTACATCTAGATGACATATATCGGTACATCTAGATGACATACATTGGTACATCTAGATGACATACATTGGTACATCTAGATGACATACATTGGTACATCTAGATGACATACATCGGTACATCTAGATGACATACATTTTTGCACTATTGTATGTCCTCTCTCTTTCAATGGCTGTATTTTCAAATAAGTATCCCAACAAGTCATTCCAACTCAGTCAGCTGCTTCATCTAGATTTACTTCTATTTTTTGTCAAAGTGAATCAAATATATTTGTTCGTTCAATCACTTCATCTGACAACCCTTTTTAAATATTCAGTATTGTTTATGTCCCAATATTATTCGGATCAAACGCGTCTCAGTGTAGATAGATAGATGGATGGATGGATGGATGGATGGACGGCGGACAGACAGACAGACAGAAAAGTGGATATATATATATATATATATATATATATATATATATATATATATATATATATATATATATATATATATATATATATATATATATATATATATATATATATATATATATATATATGTTTGCTCTAGAATTTCCCAAGCAGTCGCCAAATTTTGCCCTGATAAATACGGACATGTAAGATTAGATTATCGTGTGTTCCAGAAAGGGCCGCACTGTAGACATTTTCTGTTCCGGATCAGGCTTCAATTTAATTTTAGCTATACGGTATTAACTGTATTTTCTTTCATAATTCCCCCTTCCTTCTTTTACCGAAAGTTTTCTTTTCAAACTAATAAAAGTTTGATTTATTGCTGAATTGTGCATTTCTGCGTGTTCCTTTTTCAAGAAATTGAAGTTATTGCTTCATTTATACAACTTCGAGGCGAACGTCTGCACACAACAGCACAAGACCCTAAAATTTCAATCGCCAAATGTGTTGTCTTATTGAAATGAATCGCCTTTTGAAAATTGTAATCGCTGTTGGCTATTTTGGATAGATAGATAGATGGATAGATGTTTGTATGTATGGACGGATGGATGGATGGACGGCTTTCTAGCCAGAAATTGAAGAAGAGGGGGTATAACGTTTTAAATAGGATTTGGAAGGTGCACTTATTAAGCTACTGATGAAACTGTTCAGTTTTTAAGCAATGAAAAAGATATGCAGTAGGCATATACATTGTGTTTCCAATTCTCTTTTATGCGTGTTGTCCGTAACACGCCAATGTTTTAATATGCCTGATTTTATGCGTGTTGTCCGTGTTATGCTAATGTTTTAAGATGCCTGATTTTGTGCGTGTTGTCCGTGTCACGCCACTGTTTTCCGATGCCTGATTTTATGCGTGTTGTCCGTGTTACGCTAATGTTTTAAGATGCCTAATTTTATGCGTGTTGTCCGTGTTACGCTAATGTTTTAAGATGCCTGATTTTATGCGTGTTGTCCGTGTTACGCTAATGTTTTAAGATGCCTGATTTTATGCGTGTTGTCCGTGTCACGCCAATGTTTAAGATGCCTGATTTTATGCGTTTTGTCCGTGTCACGCCAATGTTTTCAGATGCCTGATTTGTGCGTGTTGTCCGTGTTACGCCAATGTTTTAAGATGCCTGATTTTACGCGTGTTGTCCGTGCTACGCTAATGTTGTCAGATGCCTTTTTTATGCGTGTTATCCGTGTCACGCCAATGTTTTCAGATTCCTGATTTTATGCGTGTTGTCCGTGTTACGCCAATGTTTTAAGATGCCTGATTTTATGCGTGTTGTCCGTGTTACGCCAATGTTTTAAGATGCCTAATTTTATGCGTGTTGTCCTTGTCACGCCAATGTTTTCAGATGCCTGCTTTTTCGTGCCAGATTAAGGTAATGTCGGAAATCTTCTGCCATCGGTAAGACCGAAAGAAGGTTAAAAACTATCGGACAAATGTCATTATACAAGTGCCAAAATATTTATTCAGCTGTAATAATGAAACAGTACTGATTGTTGGATCAGATTTGATACGAACCATATCGTAAACAAAAGGTGGGGTCAGATTGAGTGTAGTCGCTAGTACCATGTTTTTAACTGTATCCCCCGCACATAATGATGTGCTTTGTAATACCCGGATCTCGTGGTTTGCCTTAGCGGTTTGGAATTAATAGGTTCATGTTTCAGATATCAGAAAAGTAATATATTCATAATAACAGATCTTTACTTGTAATTTAAAGACAATTAAGAGATGCTATCTTCACTTTTGCAGGAAACAAAGTTGGCCTAATTATTAGTGTAGGAAAGGATTTCCAATCTTCTTCTGACCATCAAATAATGAAACCGGTGCTAAATGGTACCGTCTGTACTCGCTTATAAGTCGAGTCCATCCGCAAACAACATAATACTGCGCCAGCAGATCTAGGTCTCTGTAGTTTGCAGTTCGACTAGACTTATCAGCGAGTACGAAACTCTTTTAACATTCTGTTTTGTTCGAAAACCGTCTTGAAACTTACTCTAGCTCTGAATCAAATAATTATTTTGTCGAGGGAAAAGAAAATCATTGACGATAAAGGTACACTGATTTTGAAACCGAATCCCTGCAAAAAGCATGCTTATTTGGCGAGATTGATTCTTGTACATTACATCTTCTACATTACATGGCATGGCACAATCGGCATGTATTTGGATTTGAATTAAATTTGAATTAAATTTTAATTGGTGCTCTAAAAAGTTATGTATTCTGCGCAAAAAATATGACTAACCACAATTGATTGCAATAAAAAGGACCTTTAGAAGGTATATTTTTTATATAACGCAAAAACATTTTTTTAGTTGATATAACAAGTATATATAACAAATTATCAGTTTATCTTTAGTTGCCTCGTTGTTGTTAACAATGTAATAACGTGCTTGCAAGAATAATGTACGTTTTTTGCTCTTGCATGCCAGAGATTCCTACGATGTTTAATGTAGATGTTTAATTTGTTACATTATATATATATATATATATATATATATATATATATATATATATATATATATATATATATATATATATATATATATATATATATATATATATATATATCAACAACCACTGTATTTTTATCTTACTGGTATTTCATATCTTCAGGAAATATACATGAATAGATTACATAGTGCACATGTATTATCAAACTTTATAAGTTCATGTCTTTTCAAAATCGATCACTTCTATGTAGGCATTATGGGATAGCGGACTGCCTGCAGTATTTACTGATCTCCGAAATTGAAGAGCTTGACAACGTGCAAGAACTACGCATCTCAGAAACAAGATTTTACAACGGATGTGCTCCAGAGAGCATGGGCGATATTGCACAAACACATTTTAACACATGTTTACGAAATATTTTACTTAGTACAAATTACAGTCAAGACATATTAGATTTACTTTAGCAAGTCATCTCAATAAAATACGTAAAGGGGCCAAGTGCTTGGAGCTATTTGTTAATCTCTTAACATACACACGTGTCCGCCAAACTGGTCGGCATAGGGATAATATCCAACATTGGATGATAAATTGCTAGATATCAGGTACGCTTGCTTAACGGCGATGATGCAGAGTGCATGCATTATATATTCTGTTTAAGTCAGTAAAATAATGTGCAAAAGAAATATGCTTTCCAACATATTTTATCATACAGTACTGGTAACTTTTTGTTTGAATTTTATAGTTTAGCACTTGATATCTCAGTCTTGCGGAGGCTACCACACACGGTGATACCTTATTTTCTAACAAAAACAAAACTGCTAATTATGGCACATCAAAGACCCACAAATCTGTCCCCACAGGTTAACTTTAAAGGTATCACCTTGTTATTTACACCTGAAAAAAATGTCCTAACAAGATTAAATTAGTGATGAAGTGGGTCTGAGCTCACGCTGTTATTTGCGATTTTAGCTACTCCCTAGGTGGTCTTATATCTCTCCATTTCTTTGCATTCAAGCTACCGTTTATAAACGCGTATAGGCCGATACCAACTGCAAACTGCATAGACCCAAATCTGCCGTCGCATAATGCGCCGGCAGATCTGGGTCTATGCAGTTTGTAAGGACTAATCAGTACAACAAACAACATAGACCCTGATCTGCCAGCGCATTATACGGAACTGAATTATACGCGAGTATAGACGGTAGGCTAAATTTTTAATGAGAGTAATTCCATAATGCTTTAATCGCATGGAAAAATTATATTTTCATAATGTTGAAACGTCTTATGTATCTTAATATGAACCAGACTTAAAATGAACTAGACTTAAAATGAACCAGACTTAGAATGAACCAGACTTAAAATGAACTAGACTTAAAATGAACCAGACTTAGAATGAACCAGACTTAAAATGAACCAGACTTGAGTTTTATAAATAGTATAGTAATGTCTATAACTTGAAGAAAAGACTTCAATAAAAGGGACTACTCATTTAATAACCAAATGTACATGAATAGGATCCTTTGCTTTTTATCATCATCGTCATTATTATCATTATCAGCATCATCATCATCATCATCATCTTCTTCTTCTTCCTAGGTGATTAACTTTTGAAACAAGGACCACCACCACCATACCTTTATATAGCACAATATCATATCTAAATGAAGAAAATTACTTTTTGACCTGTGTGTGTGTGTGTGTGTGTGTGTGTGAGAGAGAGAGAGAGAGAGAGAGAGAGAGAGAGAAAACAACAACAATGCTGTCGTGAGACAAATCTGATCGAAAGCCATTAAGTCCAGCTTTGTTCTAAATATCGTAATACCGTGGTCTAACACCTGCGGCATGTATCATATTACTGATCCATTACTAAGTCCATTACTAAGTTCACTTGGATTTCCTACTTATTAAAGATTTATGGCACGTGTGTACATTTCCTTGAAACTACCGTTATGGGTGATACTTATATTCATGGTATAATTTTAAGCTATCGGCTTTTGTTAGCATAGACTGAAGGTGAATTCTTTGGATCATTGGTAGTTAGATATATCCAATAAAGGCTTCAGTATGACATTTCAATAGGAATGTCTACACCTCTATTTACCTGTTTTCACCTGTGCCTGCTGAGTTGAAACGATTGCGTATTTGTATAATTTCAGGCCATAGGGCGCCTGTAGGGCACGGAGCAAATCAGAGGAGTGCCCCGACTACGCCGAGACGATCTAGTACCCCATCAGCATCGCAGTCTCTCCCAAATACTCCCAGAACAACAAGAAAATTGTCTCTTGCAAATACGTACGGACCCTCATTAAATCAGACCCCTCGATCGGCCTCCCCGAGCATGCGTAGTGTATCTCCTGGCCCAGGTTCAAGAAAACTACCTCAAAAACCCTCTACTTCTCAACCTGGTTCTACTGTCACTTCACCCGCCGTAAATAAACAACCACCAAGTTTTCCCACTACTGGACATAATAACACTGGATCTACCCCTGCTAATAAGTACCAAAGATCTACAACAAGGCCGTCTGCCACACAGGGAGGGAGACAGTCGCCGGCACCTAAAAGGAGTCCCTCCCCTGCACCCTCCAGACTTCGGAGCCCGTCCCCAGTGTCTTCTAATGTTAAGACGACCCCACGGTCGGGTTCTCAACCAGCTAGACCTACCTCACCCACAAGAAGATGTACCTCTCCGGCCCCGCTCAAAAAGGTTACCCTGTCGGAAGTCAGGTGAGTCTATGACATTGTTGTTTATGTACTAAAAAAAATCTTAAAAGGCTTTTATAATAAAAGTGCTAACATAATCAGCCGCTAACGTCGAAAAATATCTCAGTAACAGTTCATGTACATTTGTATCGGGTGCACTTGAAAGAATTTAAAGTGTTCGACAGTAGTCACTCAAGGTGAGAAGTCGCGCATTGAAAGTACAAATGTAGGTATGATTCTAAAGTAGAATCCCCTCTCTCTCTCTCGCGCGCGCTCTCTAGCGCGCTCTCTCTCTCTCTCTCTCTCTCTCTCTCTCTCTCTCTCTCTCTCTCTCTCTCACACACACACACACAACACGTCTCCTAAGATTGTGATTCTGAAGTCATTTAAACATACAATCGCAATAAAATATACATAGCCGACAATTGAAATGAATTTTACGACCTACAATATAAGATATCTATAGGGTATCGTCCATCCATCATTTATCTGAACGCACAAAAAATCACTTGTGTAATTTTCTTTATCGTATGTTCTGTGATATGTATATTCTGTCATACAGAGCGACTTTTGCTTGTGACAATATAGAATTACCCATGAATAAACGTAGAGGCAATGCGGAATATGTATCTTTTTGGGATTTATCTATCAATATACATTCGATTTTTCAAATAACTAGACCTTTTAACATTATCGACATATAATACACACCATTATCATTGTCAAGATCATAATCAGAGGTCTTTTCACGTTGAAGGACCTTGGGTAATTTAACCAGCTTGACTATCCATGTTATTGCTAGTTTAGCAAAGTATAGCGCTATACTTTATATACAGCGGCCGTTATCAAAATTCCAATAACATTGATAAAAACCGTGTATGGTGTACCAAAAGGGTAAAAGCCACTGGTACTGTTGCAACGGTATCCAATTATCATTGTAACGATATCCAGTTATCGTTGCAACGCTAAACTTGTTGATGCAACGGTACTTTTTGCCGTTGCATTGATAAAATTTACCGTTTAACACTGGTGTCCTTCTCATGATATTTATATTTGTTGCAACGGTATTCAGATACCGGTTCAATGGTATTATTTGCTGTTACAGCGCTTATTTTTATCGTTGCAACTGTAATTGTTTCGTTGCGACGTTAAAAATTACCGTTATAATGATAACACTCCCATTGCAACGGTAAAATATAAATACATTTTTGTGTAGATATTACCGGTGCAATGATTATAAAAACCGTTTCAACAACACCATTGTTAAAAATACGGTTACAACGGTAAATTGTATCGTTGAAACGACAAAAATTACCGCTTCATCTACAAAAATACAGTAAATTTTATCGTTGAAACGACAAAAATTACCGCTTCATCTACAAAAATACAGTAAATTTTATCGTTGAAACGACAAAAATTACCGCTTCATCTACAAAAATACAGTAAATTGTATCGTTGAAACGACAAAAATTACCGCTTCATCTACAAAAATACAGTAAATTTTATCGTTGAAACGACAATAATTACCGCTTCATCTACAAAAATACAGTAAATTTTATCGTTGAAACGACAAAAATTACCGCTTCATCTACAAAAATACAGTAAATTTTATCGTTGAAACGACAATAATTACCGCTTCATCTACAAAAATACAGTAAATTGTATCGTTGAAACGACAATAATTACCGCTTCATCTACAAAAATACAGTAAATTGTATCGTTGAAACGACAAAAATTACCGCTTCATCTACAAAAATACAGTAAATTGTATCGTTGAAACGACAATAATTACCGCTTCATCTACAAAAATACAGTAAATTTTATCGTTGCGATGAAAAAAGTTAGCTCTGCATCTACAAAAGTTAGCGTTGCAACGATAATTGGACACTGTTGCGTCATTATTTGGATACCGTCGCAACGGTGCTGGTAGTATTGACCCTTTTGATACACAATATACTTGTATAATAGAGCAATAGGAAGGAACATCCTCGATCTTTTCCGTTAAGTTGAAAAAGAAACATCGAATGTAATTCACCGCCATTGAGAACTATATTCGAAACTACTTTTGTTTTACATGGCACTATAAGGTAGTGGAAGGAGACAAGGTCTTTTCTGTTGCACTCCGCCGGAGGCGAATCACCAAACCCATAAAATGTATGTGTATTCCTACATCTGCATCCGATGTTATTTCTCCACTTGACGGAAATGGCCGAATGATATTCCGATTGATAATAGAGGTCTGACTAAATGCCATATATACCAATGTTTGAAGCGGAACCACGTATGAATAGCGTAGACCCGAATCTGTTAGCATACTAGACCTTGCGCTGTTGAAATGAAATACTAAGAACATCGAATTGAGTTGACCCGGATCTAGTACTGTATGAGGTACTGGCAGATTTGTGTCTACGCTGTACGCAGTAGGCAGAGCGTAATACACAAGTCAAGGCGGTAAAATGCTGGGTATCTTTTTATAGAGGTCTGACTAAATACAACAACGCTCTCTGGAATTTCGATCTATCTTTGTTCACAAAGATATACACACAATTTCCAGGTAGCACGTACCATGTGAATTAATATTGTCAAGTACTACCTAAGAACACGCGGAGCTAGGTTTTGTTCAATTTAAGCAAGTTAAAACTCATCGTACCTGTTTGCATTATTGAATTTCTATTACAAAGTTGACATCCAGCGCCAGCATAGAGGAATTTTAACTCAGTCTGGTTTGGTTTTTAAATGGAGCATGCACATACGGTTTCACTGTAAAGGTATGAGTTTTCGATTTAATTTGTGTACAACACATAACGCATACCTCGTACACATACACTCGCATATCACACCTGTTAATTTTACATCGCAATATTCAATTCTGAAAGTATGAAGCTTTGTATACATACAAAGGATATTTATTTCTCATAGTGGAAAATTTCTTATATACATGTATGCTATGACATCGATTTACCATCATGTTTAATCAGTGTTTGGTTGGTTGGGTGAGTCTTGAAACACGTTTTTAATATGTTTGATTCATGCGAAAGAGTTGTATACAATATTTTTAGTTTAAACTTATTTCACTTTGGTTCCATATCAACTTTATTTTTTCAAGGGATTCTTGTGTGTAAAGTATAACCCAAACAAAAGCAGTTCTATTTTCATTTAGTACGCTCCATTGTTCGGTTGTTTATAAAACGTCTTCATGTTAGTATAATACTGTACTGATCCGTTTAAATACATACACAGCTGAAAACATATAGCACTAACTCAGGGATGTCAATCAAACATACGGCCCACCAGACTCATTATTATTATTATTATTTATATCAAATCTGGCTCGCCATAGCAAATGAGTTTGACACCCTTACACTAGCTGATAATGGTCTACGCTTTTCGCAGTTTGGTTTGTTATCCAAGGTAACTATTCTATCGACTTGCACGTGCGTATAATTGCCATGTGGTAGCAGACCCTTGTTGTTAAATTTGTGCATTTAACTTTGTGATGAGTCTAGATTAGTTGCCTGTTGAATCATTCTGTATGACTCATACAGTTAGTTTAGGGTTAACATATGTTGACCCCATATTTTTAGGATTGTTTGTTTGTTTGTTTTTTTACCTTTGTTTTTTACTTTATATACCTTTAACACAATTTTAACATTTTTACCTTTTATCTCTTATCTTGTAGTACTACATGTTTACGTATGTGTGGAAGACTTTATCTTCCTAAAACGTTTTTCAGCAATTATTTACATTTTTAGATCTTTACCTTTAATCGGCACCACAATTGTGCTGACGTGCCGTTAATCCCTAATACATACATACATACATACATACATACATACATACATACATACATACATACATACATACATACATACATACATACATACATACATACATACATTCATACATACATACATACATACATACATACATACATACATACATACATACATACATACATACATACATACATACATACATGTATCAGGGTTGTTAAGAATCACTGCATACAACATCTATACCTTGCAACAGCGCATTTGTCGATTGTGAGAAGAATGGCGTTTTGTTGATGGTGAAAATATATGACCCATGGTATAATATGCCTCGACAAATTGACATATTGCACCGGAACGAACGCGCGCTCATTTTCGTTTGGTAGCCATATTATACGGCTCGTAGTTAAATATAGCCGAAAGTCGGCACTCTCTAGGTCTTTTATACATTAAAACTGTATTTGATGATTTGATTGGATGATATTGTTGTTTCATTCAAAATAAGAGTATTTGACTCATTTTATAACTATTTAAGAAGCAGTTTCGTTATCATATAAGAAATATGTGTCCTTGTTGATTTGTATATCTTTAATCGAATATTTGGTGAAGATATTGTTTCGAAGCACTGAAAAGCCGCGTTTCGCCCCTGTAACTTGTTACCAATAACTGCAACTCAGCTAGTGGAAAATAATCAAGCTATACTTAAATTACAATCGTCATTCAGATATCGGATGTTGCTCATTTCCAAATCCAATATTTCGCATGTACTAGAAGGTCAGATGACAATATGAGACCCACAGCGTGTCGAGTAGAACAATGTGCAAGTCTTGTGAAATATTCATGAAGGGAATACTGTCACGGTGATATGTGTGCATATGTTTAAGTGTTTATTTATTCAATGTTCTCAGGAGTATAATCGAATGAGATATAACTGTAAAGCTGTATTGAACTTTAGGGTCACTCGATCATCAGGCAGCCAAGTTAAACGTAAGTACTTTAGTGTTGTACATGTGTATGTGTATTTATATAAAAATACCATTTCATTATTTCTTTGTGCTTTGACTCTTTATACGAACATAAACACAAGGTACAGTCTGTTCGACTGTACAGCGTCTGTTAATTAATTCACTGCGGTTCAGGATACTTTCGCAAAATACAATCTCTCAAATGAATAAGTATTAAACAGAATATGTTTTGCTCCAACTGGTTTCCTTTCTTAAGGAAGCCATTTGCAAAAGAGCTTGTATTTAGAACATAGGGTTACTTTAGTTGCATTTTCTGCTTTTGGTTCAAGTATTTTGTTTCTTTGTGCAATTCTCCATTTGTTTTGGTGGACATATAACGGCTTTACTTTATAGCAACTGACCCGAGGGAAAAAGCATGGGGATGCAGTATTTCGTTTCTTTAATTTCCATGAACTGAATTTGGAAGGGCAAATAAAAGTATTTTTGATAAGTTCTAGCTATATAGCGACCTGTCTTACATAGACCTGCTTCTTGTGTTGCAAGCTTTGCATCTTTAAATTCGACATTGTTTTATGGCCTACAATAATGCAGTCTAAATGTACAATCCTTATAACTCGCACGAACCAACTACTAAAATTGATTTATTTGTCCAACTTGAGCACAATATGTCAATATGTACCTTATTTAGACACTAATTTTCTTTTTGTCACAGGTAATTTTGCTTCATATTGTTTCTGATAAAATATTTCCACTGCTTTTGTCGTTGATCATATAGATTTGTGCATCGTTTTATCAGACCGCAAAATGATGGCGAGGTTAAAGGTTACACTTACGAATTAACAATGTCAGTATTGTTATGCACGGGTTTCGTCGCTGAAGCCAAAGAAATTTGGAAGGTTTTCATCTGATTTTGCATTTCATGAGCTAACAGAAGGGCTTATACTATGAAAACCCGAATGCACGGTACACAGTCTTGTACATGATCTTTGTTCTCACCATTTGCATCTCTAAACAGACATAGTACGGCACATCCGGGAACGCAGATATTAATCAGTCCACTTGAAATTACAGGTTTAGGATCGACATAGTATACACATTAAACAACCAATTTTGCACGGTATCGTTAAAGACATCATGTTGAATAAAATATTTTTAAAAAAACTAGTGTTTGACAATGAAAATAAACCACTTGGTTGAATACTAGTGGAACGCAAACACTTTCCGACTTGAAAATGCAAACTTTCGCTACCAGACTCTATCCGTACTTTAAGTGTTATCTGTTTTTTTTCACGCACATCTTTAAATACCACAGACTGTTATGGTGTATCAAAAGGGTAAAAACTACCGGTACCTTTGCAGCGGTGCACCATTATCGTTGCAACGGCATCCTTTAGCGTTGCAACGATAATTGGATACCGCTGCAATGATATTTGGATACCGTTGCAAAGGTGCCTGTAGTTTTTACCCTGTTGGTACACCATATGACATTGGTAATTGGAAAAGGGTGAAGAAAGAACTTTTTAATAGAGATATTTGGCTATGACGTCTTTATTATTTGGAATTAGTGAGATAAATGGATCGAATAATATAAAGATTATTCTTTTCAGAGCTCGGTATTCATAGATCGAGAAGTAAGATTATCCACTCTTGAATATTCATGTCTCTTTGATCAGTGTAAAACCCATTATTGGGGCAATTTAGAAACTAAAATAAATTATAATAAATGATACCGTGGAACACAATGGCGCGTTTATAGCGTTCAAAGCAACTGTATATTTTATGACGTCAAACCGCAATAGTGGCATTGATCGGTTTGCCACTTCCCATGATTCTCAAGTTATACTAAATTGTGGGGTCAATTCCGGAGTTAGAAGGACCAGCAGAATTGTTATTTCCAAATTGTTTATGAAATATATCTCCACTCTCCAAATTGATTACATGACACCAGTGAGGGTTTGAGGCGCCCGGAGGCAATGTTCTTTAATGGCGCTCCTACCGCGGCGCTTGAGGCAATGTTCTGTAGTGGCGCCCCCTACTTTGCCACAGAGAACAGTTTTTATGTCAGTTGCCAACCTCCAACCCCCCTCCCCTCTAAGCCCCTGTAACCGGGGGCATAGATTGGGGGGGGGGGGGTAAAAAAAGCTCCCCCCCCCTCCCCTTGAGCCGCCACTGCATGACACTTCTAGCTAATATAACTGCACGTTACGTAGGCAAATGTATTGTTACGTGTTGACTCCTCTGGAGGTAGAAGGAAAATGTATTGACTAACCGAATTAGCAAGTATTACATAATTAACATAAAGATGAGATTAATGACTTTGGGGACTTGTATTAGTATTTTGGAACTGTCTTTGTTTGAAGAAGTGCTTTTGTCAGAGGATGTGCTGAATGTTTTTTTTTTTCTTACCTTTGTGTGAAAAACTGCGATACAGGTAGTTATCTTTCACAAATATTTTTTTTTCAATTCCTTTTTTCCAGTAGAATCCTTTAACTTACGTCGACTTGAAGTTAACATCATTTTAGGTACAGGTGTAAGGTTTTGTGAAAAGAAAAACAAAATAAGAACAAGAAGCTTCGAAAAATCATTTTGGAGATCGCTATCTTTCTTAAATTTAATGACAGTTTCCTTGGTGGAGCTGATCATTGAGAGAAATATTAAATTTACTGGCCATATAGAAAGTGTCTTTTTGTTTTGCCAGTTGTATAGAAGTGGACATGACATAGCTTGTCTTTCTGCAATCTGCAGATTGGTATTGCTATCATTTTCCTTTACTGCAAAAGTATGGACCTTATTAAACTTGAGATTGGCGCAAAATTTGTAATTTCACAACATACTTTGCAATGAAAAATTTTTTGAACAACATATTACTGTCCACTTGAAAGCCCAAATATCTAAAGAAGTTAGAGCTGTTATATTTTGCATTTTGGATAGTTCTTGTTTACAATTAACTACAGTTTATACGTTCTGTGTCAGACATTTTTGCTATCTCTCCTAAAGCCGAGGGCGTTGTAAAATTCTTTCACAATAGTGCGTTTCAAATTTGAATTGCAAGTGCCATGAACTATTTAAAGAAATTAGTATATACCTATACAAGTATCATTATCTGTACTAATTATGACAATCTACGCCAGATGGGCAATGTTTTCCAAGTATCTCTTTTTTCCAGATAAAAGTAAGATTTGACCACAAACTAGTAACGAATAGGCAAAAATACTGTTAACTCGCTAATATTAGTAATGAGAAACATGCATTTTGAAAGTTTATTAAGTATACGCCAATCTTTCTCAAAAATACGTTCAGATATTTGCAATCAAATATATTGCTAGACAGTGGCAGCGCGAGGGTTCGAGGCGCCCGGGGGCAATGTTTTTAGTGGCGCCCCTACAGAGGCACCCGGGGGCAATGTTCTTTAGTTGCGCCCTACTTTGCCACAGAAAACAGTTTTTATATCAGTTGCCAACCCCCCACCCCCACCACCACCACCACCACCACACACACACACACCTTCCTAAATATACGTTTTGTGAATTGCCCCCGTTACATTAAGGTGAGGTGAACTACTATGAAAATTTCAGTTGCAAAAAAAAAAAAAAAAAAAAAAAAAAAAAAACCAACGGCGCCTTCCCTCCCTCTTGGCCTGGCGCCCAAGGGCGATTGCCTCTCCCCACCCCCGACCCCCCTCTCGCGTCGCCACTGTTGCTAAATTGCTTACAAGTCATGTCCTGCCACACGCTTGTAATGATATGCATCATCTATTTTATCACTCATATCTCAGACTAGAATGTATCGTACTGTTCAAAGGAAACATATAGCAAACACTCAACTCAATCACTTCTAAAACAAAATTGACGGTTAACTTGACGGATGTAGATCCCACTCATATATTTAGTGCTAAAATAAACTTTGTCATTTTCATCCGAATACGCATCTTTTAAACACATGTCTTAATTATCAGTATAACTAGCACCCGACATCGTGCAAGGACACGTTCCTCTCTCATTTTTGTACGTCCGCCATATGTTATAATTTTGTCCATCCGTCCGTCTTTTACCAATTTGTTTTCCGCACAATAACTCAAGCTGTCCATCATCTACAGTTTACAAACGTTGAGGGTGTCTTGCATTAGGGGTAAGGAAGAACCCTATCGATTTCGGACTCAAAAGCTTAAAGGTCAAGACAGCTGTGAATAAATGTAGAAAAATGGTTTCCGCACAATAAATCGAGTTTTTCATCATTCATATACAGTTACCAAACTTTGTGGATGGCTTGTACTTGGAGTGGGGAAGAACGATATTGATTTAGGTGTAATAATATCAAAAGTCAAGGTAAATTTGATAGAAAGAATAAACATGGTTTCTGTACAATAACATCACTTCTTCATCACAGAACTGGACGAAACTTTGTGGAGGGTTGCACTTAGGGTAAGGAAGAAGCCTCTCGCTTATGGGATGAAAAGGTCAGAGGTCAAGGTCACTGACTGAAAGAAGAAAAATGGTTTCTGTACAAACTTTCAGTTATCTCCATGGGCGACTATTAAACATGGGGCGGGCATATAATGTGCCGTTCACGAAACTTTTGCTGTAGATTTAGCGGAATGGAATTAACTCAGAAGTTAATACGGAATTTAATTAACCCAGGAGTTAATAATCATCATAAAAAGAAAAGAAATCCTCTTTTATCTTAATTTGATGCATAAGCACCAGTGACATAATTAAGATTATGTATAATCAAACATCGGCAATCGATTACGGTTACTCTTTGAAACGGATGATAGCGGCTCAACACTTCGCGAACGAATTCCAGTCGTCAGGAAGTGTCTAGCTACTTTGATTGCATTATAACACTCGTTGTTCGAACCATTTTGACTTCAAGTTTTATCAGACCACAAAACGATAACGACGTTATAGGTCACATTGAAGAATCTACCATTTATAGATGAACGGCGCTATTATTGCCCACATTAACAAACATGGAGGACTTTATTTCTACGAAATATGGGTTTGGGTTGCTGGAATAAGTAAACCAGAGGCTAAATGTTATCAATATAATTTTATCAGAGCAGTTACCATCAGCACTTAATTTTTTATTTCTCTGCAACATATCTTCATTCCTTTTATTACGAGAGTCGTGGAAAGAGTAATGCAGGTTAATACTGAACCAATCATTTGGGATTTAGATTTATCCAGTTTTAGACCAGGATGTGCCAAATTAGCGATGTCAAATTAGCGATCACTAAGCCAAACAAATACAGAAAGTTGTCATCAAATCATGCATTTTGTGCACTAACAAAGTTACGAAATACTGCGCACACCACAGACTATTCTACTTCATCTTTGACCTCGCCATGTGTATGTATAACACACACCGCTACTTCGACACATCTGCGAACACAAATAGGAATCAGTCCATTTGATATCAGGGGTTCAGGAAAGACATACTACACTTACTTAACAGCGAGTTTTAAATGGTATCGTCATAGAAATATGTTGAATAAATTATATATATATATATATATATATATATATATATATATATATATATATATATATAATGCATTACAACTAGTCTGCTTTTGAGATGTATATTACATACTTAACCTTCAGTTTGCTCACCTTTGTCAACATGCTTCTTCTGTTTCCGTTGACTTCAACTCGTCTGTGTTTGTAAATGGAGGCCCATAGTATTTAGCGATGGCGACCTATAAGACTCCCGGTATTAATTTAACTCTCTTTGTAAAGCTATAGAAACACCATAATATTACAAATTCACTAACTTTAAAGTTCTTAATACTCGTGATTAATTCTATATCTCTATGTATTAACCCATCCCATTCGCAACTTCGAGGTCAATCCAACGGATCGTTCCTCGAATGTATGTCGATACCTGACATTCGGACTACTCCGGCTATTTACGAAACCAGGATTGACCGAGAAGTTACGAATGATTGAACTTGTTTTTCATTCGTAACCGTCGGTTAATCCTACAGTCAATCCAGTAGTAGAAATAGCCGAGGTGATCCGAATAGTTTGGGTTTCTATTTTTGGCGGATAAATTTCAGGCGAATAAATTGTATGATTTTTCTGTAAATTACTGCGCCGACATACATCTGAGGCATAATTTTGTCTCGCAGAAATATCCGAGTTAGTTCCGAATGAACGCATCCTTCGTGCAAGCTTCAATGTCGAGAAAACTATATAAGCTGCTGCAGTTTTTCTATCTTCTTTTTATCAAGTTTGTGTTTCCAGTTCTACACCTAAAGATTCAGACGCTGCTTTCAGTATTGATTGGTCTTGAGTCAATTCTGTAAAAAGACTGAAATTGCATCAATAGAACATTGTCTCTATTTTTTCAGTTACAAAATAGGATAAGCTCTCACGTGATTCTTTTTAGCAAAATTTAACTTTTCATTATCAACCAATCAGGGCCCTCCAAACCCGTATATACTCTATTTTATGTTCACCCGTTTCTAGTCTGGTTCCCATTTTTCCATACAATTAGTACCGTGAGTCCTTTAGCTTGACTCGGTGTATCAGTGCAAATAAATAACTTGTTTAAACGGGAAACAAGCACTTCGACTTGAAGTGCAGACTTTCGCTACCAGACTCTATCCATGCTCTATGTTGTACCTTTTTTTGTTAAAGAAGAATTTATTTGAATACCACTCAATCATGAGTCGACATCGGCATTTTGTAAAGTTTGGCGAAAACACGCTTTAATGGAGATATTTGACTATAATGTTTATGTTATTTAAATTATTGAATTGAATGAATCGAATAATATGAATATTCTTCTGTTTGGCGCTCACTATTCATGGACTTTGAGGGCAATTATTCAGTTTTCCTGAGTCAATAATCACGCCTTTTGATCAATATAAGACCCATGTATCTTGGGTAAATAATTTAGAAACTGAACGATAGCATGTAAAGGTAATACCAAATGATGCCATTAAACATAATGGCGCATCTAGCGTTCAACAAAATTGCATATTTCATGACGTCAAACCGCCTCGTGTGACACTAATTGGTTTTTCCCTTCCCATAATTCTCAGGCTTGTACTCAACTGAAGGGTCCATTTTGGAGCTAGAAAGATCAACACATTGTCCAGATTGTTTAGGAAATATGTTTCCAAATCGATTACATAAGACTCCTAACTAATATGTGGTACGTTTCTTGGGGAAATGGATTGTTGATGTGTCAACTCTCCAGGAAGAAGACGGAAACAGCTTTGACAACCCTAATTAACAAGCTTTTGCTAGTATTATGTACTAAGGACAAAGATGTGGCACAATGAATTCGAGGACGTGTAGGACTTGGTACACATATTTTGCAACTGGCTTTGTTTGAGGATGTGCTGTTGTGAATTACTACATAATTTAAAGGATTTTCTTTTCTTTTCTCGAGAAAGTGTGACACGGCTGGTTGGCTTTCATAAAATCGTAATATTTACCTTTTGTCTCGACATATGTCGCTTGAGTTCCGTCTGCTTAATGTAAATATCATTTTAAGTAGAGATTTTATTTTTTGGTTGGTTGGTTGGTTTAACGGTACTTTTAACAAATTCGCTATATGATACAGCATAATGCTGAAATACGGGAGCTAAGTGCCTCTCCGAAGGACATAACCAAGGCAGCCCACTAGGGCTGACCTGGGTGGGTATCAAACCCGCGACCCTTTTGACATTTTGGAGAAACAAAAGAAATATATAAAAAAAAATAAGCATACAAAATGATTGTCGATCAGTCTCCTTCCTAAATTCAGTGACACTTACCTAGATGTTGCTGATCAATAGGCGAATGCTTTTAATATATTAAGTAAATACAATTTCTTTTGTTTGCTACTAGGACAGAAGGGGACATAACTCACTTTATCAGTTTATGACCTGCTATCTCCAGTGTAATTAGCCATCATTCCCACTTCCTGCAAAAGTAATGACCTATGTAAACGCGAGATTGATGGAAAATAGGCTATTTTCATACCAGACATTGCAGAGAAGAGATTGTTAAACAAAACATTAGCGCTCCGGTTGAAAGTCCAGATAGCTAGATACGTTGGAGCGATTATGTTTTGGGTAATTAATGGTGTTGAATTACTTTAAAGGTGCTACGTGTTAGGCGTTTGTGCTACATCATCAAGTTTTGCGCAATATATCTCAATTTTAGTGGCATTCTTTACAATTCTTTAACGAGCGTACGCCTTGAATTTCAAAATGAAAGTACAATAAAATACTTCAAAGAATACTTATGTACTAGTATAAGCGTCATTATATTGATTTATAATAACAACTTATGCCAGATGGGCTATATATGTATTTTCAAGGACCCTTTTTTGGGGTAGAACCGATCTTTTACCACGAATGAGCTGAAACACTTATTATTAATAACATAAAATATTAGTTTCTCTTAATAATATGAAAGGTGCAGTTTAAAGATTCTATTTTATATATGATTCTTTTCTAATAAGAATGTAACATGTTTGTGTAAAAAAAAATTATTGTTGGATAATTGATAAAAGCCTTGCCACACCCTGAAAATTAGACACATTTATTCTTTTATCATAACTATCTTAGATTATATCTTTTCCAAAGTAACACGAGGTAAAGCCTGGGCTCAGTTGCACCTAAATCATGCAAGGCTATACACCATTAACAGTGACTGGGCCATTCACTGAACCAAAACACACCACACAAATACACACACACATATACATGTGTGTGTCTGTATGTATGTATGTGTGTCTGTCTGTATGTATGTATGTATGTATATGTGTGTGTGTATATATATATATATATATATATATATATATATATATATATATATATATATATATATATATATATATATACACACACACACACATATACGAGCGCGAAATAATGATAGCGTTATAACACATTCCGCCAAGGTGTTAGTATCTCGAACTTGGCCCTGATTTACGACACTCGTTCACTGCTATTGGGCAGGTTGAACTGCTTTTGAACTTTTAGCGGTGTTGACATATATTTAGATACCTTCTTTTGAACACTATTACTCGGTGTCGTAGAAAAGTTGCTGCACTTGGTTAATACATATGTGTGAGAACGATTGAATACTTAAAAGTATATGGAGAAGGATAATGTTTGTATGATATTAGTGCAGTCTTACGCTATGGGAGACAAGGTACGTAAATTGGTAAACTTAATTTGTCATTTGTAATACCTATATCATTGCGCTTACACTGAGGATAACAGTATACAACAGTGTCACTTGCTTTTGCAGACATGACCATACAGACGACACCTGCTCATAAAGAACTATGTTTATGGGCTCCATTTTCGTTAATTTTGATATCAGTTTTACATGTATGTTAATGAAACTTGCCCAGAAATGGCTGATTTTTTGTGGTCCCTTTAGTTTCCTTTAGAGATGGGTTTCAGTGTAGTACCAACTGATGTGAATCATGAAGAAGACCCTTTTTGTAACAGGACGATGACGTAGTTTCTGAAATTTATTTTGACTTTATTTTACGTCAGTTGTAGAAAGTTTTACGACTTGTGCCAAGAACTCAAGAACTCTTAACGGCTTCGTAGAGCTTGTTGTAAAGGGCTACATCTTCGTGTATTCTACGACAATTTCTTAATAGAGCGCCGAAATCCTTGCACTTCTGGAACAAGGTGAGAGTAAGCAACGGTCACACACAGTCATCGTGTGTGAGAGGCAAGAATTCCAGTTTAAAATACATTTATATTTAAGGAAATATTAATAGGCCTACTCGTGTCTGATTTTCCTGTATGTTTGCGTAGATCATTCAGTCTGTGTCCAAAAAAAAGTCATATAGCTGTGATATCTTGACTGGTACCTTTCTTTACTAGTACATCCTCATCGGAGCATCCGTCGAAATAAAAATATCTTCATGAGAATGTGTTGTCAAAGTTTCAATAAAAAAAATGAAACAAAAAGTGCACTACATTCCACTTAGGGTTTGTCTGTTGTGAGTGAAAAATTGCACTACATTCCACTTGGGGTTTGTCTGTTGTGAAAGAAAAATTGCACTACATTCCACTTGGGGTTTGTCTGTTGTGAAAGAAAAATTGCACTACATTCCACTTGGGGTTAGTTTTGTTGTGAATGAAAAATTGCAGTATATTCCACCTGGGATTAGTTTGTTGTGAAAGTAATAGAACTCAGAAGAAATACACAATTCAGCCATTTATTCTAAAGGGGCATCAAATCCAGTACAGTGAGAAACATCCTTTCAGTAGATGCATTGTAAAGTCATCAACTTCAAAAAAACTACCATAATGAATACGATTGCTTTCTTTGGGCTTTCTAAAAAGAATGAATGTTCAAAAATTTGTGTAGTACTAAAATGTAAAGCCGTCATGACGTATATCACAAGAACATGCATAGGAAATCTGCAAGTAAATGGAATGTACCTTTAGTTATGAATGTACCTGCAGTATTGAATATACAAACAGTATTACGGTTCCATATGTTTTACAAAAGCAAATATTTATCGTATTTTTATGGATTTATTTTAAACTTAAAAATTAGATGCACCTATTTATTTTTCCGTAGATGCCATTTCATGGAATATTTTTTAATAATAAAGTAACGTTTTGCTATCGACATGCCAGTAAAGAAAGTAGAATATATATATATATATATATATATATATATATATATATATATATATATATATATATATATTTGTTTTGAATACAGGACTTTCTTACATATAAGTCATTTCTGAGCCTTTCAAATTCACGCGAGATCTTTGTCGATATTATAATTCAAAGAAATAGTAGATAAGAATGGAAAAGAAAGACAAATAAAACTCACCGTAGGACTTGGTTTTTTAATTTTTATGTCAACACTTTCAGCACATATACAACTTTTACTTTTAGCTGTTGCAATTGCAACCATCAATAATACAGCTGCCATAACTTCTCCTTTTACTTCTCTTTCCAACTCCTCCTACTACAACTATATCTGCCTCTTCTGCTACTTAATTATTATCAACATCTGGCGACTGATTAGAGTAGGGTTATCAACATCTGGCGACTGATTAGAGTAGGGTTATCAACATCTGGCTACTGAATAGAGTAGGGTTATCAACATCTGGCGACTGATTAGAGTAGGGTTATCAACATCTGGCGACTGATTAGAGAGGGTTATCAACATCTGGCGACTGATTAGAGTAGGGTTATCAACATCTGGCGACTGATTAGAGTAGGGTTATCAACATCTGGCTACTGAATAGAGTAGAGTTATCAACATCTGGCGACTGATTAGAGTAGGGTTATCAACATCTGGCTACTGATTAGAATAGGGTTATCAACATCTGGCGACTGATTAGAGTAGGGTTATCAACATCTGGCTACTGATTAGAGTAGGGTTATCAACATCTGGCTACTGATTAGAGTAGGGTTATCAACATTCCTCCGAGATTTAAAAAAAAAAATGCTTTCATTCTATCTATTTTAAGATACCAAAACGGTCTGATGTACGATTCTTTTTCCGTAAAATAATTCCATTTCAAAATTCATACATTATCATTCCGGCACAAATTAGAAACCGTTCTACATTTATTCGGAGTCACTAAGTGACGTGTTTAACGATGAAGTATACACCAAGAGAGTCATACAGACACTTTTTAGGTTTTGTTTAGACTTTTATACAAAATATCCAATGACCTGGGTGTTTATCATCTACTAGTAAATATGATATATTGACTTGGTCACAAAATCTTCAAGTCTAGCGGATTACAGTTGATAAACTCACCTATAATGACCGTACAGAGACTGTTTTCAATGACTCAGGTAGACATTTGAGCTCATTGTTGATACAAACTCTATCTTTCTTTGTGTATTTATTCGGACGGCGATAAGATTTAAATTAATGAATGGATTGCCTGTTTGCTTGTTTGGATGAGAATTGGAATGTATTTCGCTAACATATCAAAGATAGTTTAAGGATACCCGCGGCGTTTACGGTGATGCCAAATACGAAATTTTATCTCGTCACCCCTATTAGGGATTAATCAG
This sequence comes from Margaritifera margaritifera, assembly GCA_029931535.1. NCBI lineage: Eukaryota > Metazoa > Mollusca > Bivalvia > Unionida > Margaritiferidae > Margaritifera > Margaritifera margaritifera. The sequence goes on along the minus strand of JAQPZY010001206.1, from coordinate 1,270,000 downwards.
GCGTGTATATTTCCCCCCCATATTTTATTCTTTCTACTATAATTGGTAAAAGTGTCCGCACCGGCTGAATTTTATGATGTTCGGCCTGTTCGATTATTCCAATTTACACTACAGCATGAGTCTTTGTGACCTATATAGCAGTCAGTTACCGTATATACTCTGCTACAAAATCGGATCCAACTACAAACTGCCCAGACCCAGGTCTGCTGTCATATAATGCGATTGGAGATCTGGGTCTATTTTTAGGACTAATCAATAGAACAAATAGCATAGACCCTGATGTGCCGATGCAGTATGCGACGTCAGATCAGGGTCTATGTTGCTTGCAGTTGGACCAGACGTGTACGCCGGTATATAAGATAATCACCAGTTACGCACATGCACGTGATATATATATTGTACATTTCAAGTTCTTTGCAAGCCAATTTAATGGACTTGTATTGTATTTCAAATATCCACGCGGGATATTGTGATACAGTCCGTCCGTCTGTCTGTTCGTACGTGTGCACTATTTTTATACTACTCCTACTTCGTTAAAGCTAGACATGTTGCCTTTTAAATAACTCCATAGTTTTATTTAATTCTGACAAATCTGAGTGACATGTATGATCAGTGACCTAAGCGTCAACACATTCAGGTATTTAGTCCTGGGCCACAGCATACTGTTGAGATCCCCACCCTATAACTATGTACACACTTATTGGGCCGGGAAGAAAATTTTTTTTTATACATGCAACTAACATGAACACGGTGTCCATCTTTACCCCCAGAAATATAGCTTCATGGTCAGAACTTGGAAACTTTTGAGATCTCTATCCTAGAATATATATATATATATATATATATATATATATATATATATATATATATATATATATATATATATATATATATATATACTCGACATGACAAAATAAATTTATAAACGCAACTGACATTGATGTCAGTGTCCACCCCTAACCCCAGAGACTTTAGCCCTTGGGTCATAACTTGAAACTATTTAGGTCCAAATAACCATCTAAACCTTCGCTGGACATAAAAAGACAAATTTATACATGTACACGCTACTCGTCCTAAAATACTTGGAGAGTTGCCATGAAACGTTATACTCACATTCATCCCATAGTCTAGTTGGTGTCTTGATATCACTGCTCATCCTGAATGGATGGCCATATAAAGATGGGATTTTCACATAAAGACTTCTTATGATGCCTAGATGGTCCTAAATAAAAATGGTGCCGCGGCAGCCATCTTGAAAATTTTACTATCGATACTCCTCCTGAACGGAAAGTCGTATCGACATGAGGTTTTCACCAGAAGACTTCCTATGATATCTAGTTGGTCTTAAATGAAAATGGTGCCCCTTGGGATTCCAATATGGCCGCAACAGTGGTCATCCTGAAAATATTTTTATCACAGCTCCTACTGACTGGATGGTCATATGGACGTGGTTTTCACTGAAAGACTTTTTATGATGTCTCCTTGGTCCTACATGAAAATGGTGTCGGTCTGACATCCAAAGATGGCCGCCATGGCAGCCATCTTGAAAATCTTGTTATTCCTTCTGATCCGTAAGTCATCGAGATGGGGTTTTCACAAGAAGACTTTTTATGATGTCAAGTTGGTCCTAAATGAAAATAGTGCTGCTCGGTCATCTAGTATCCAGGCTGAAAATATTGTTATCGCCACCGATCTAACATCCAGTAAGGCCACCACAGCAGCCATCTTTTAAATCTTGTTATAGCTACTAGTCCTAAAGGGAAAGTAATATCAACAAGAGTTCTTATGGTGTCTAGATGATCTTGAATGAAAATTGTGCCGATCTGACGTCCAATATGACCACAGCAGCGGATATTTTGAAAATCTTGTTATCGCCGGGAAAATAATATGAACATTGGGTTTTCACCAGAAGACATCTTAAGAGGTCTAGTTGACCCTAAATGAAAACGGTTCCGATCTGACATCCAATATGGATACCACAGCAACCATCTTGAAAATCTTGTGATCGCTACTCCTCCTAAACGGAAAGTCATTTCGACATGGGCCTTTCACCAGAAGACTAATTATGATATCTAGTTGGTCCTAAATGAAAATGGTGCCAATCTAACACCCAATATGGCCACCACAGCAGCCATCTAAAAAATCTTGGTATCGCTACTTCTTCTAAATGGAAGTCATATCGACATGGGGTTTTTGCCAGAAGACTCTTTCTTATGGTGTATAATTGGTCCTGAATAAGAACATTATGCCGAGCTGACATCCAATATGGCCACCATAGCGACCATCTTGAAAATCTTGATATTGCTATTTCTGCAGAATCGATGGCCATATTGACATAGAGTTTTAAGCAAAAGACTTCTCACGATATCTAGTTGGTACTAAATGCAAATGGTGCCAGTTTTATATCAAATATAGCTGTCACAACGTCCATCTTAAAAATCTTATTATTGCCACTCCTGAATTGATGGTCATATTGGCATGGTGTTTCATCAAAAGTCTTCCAACGATGTCTTGTTTGTTCTAAATCAAATTGGTACCGATCTTACATCCAGTATGGCCGAAACAACGGCTAATTTGAAAATCTTATCGCTCAAGAGTATCAGAGATTGTTTCAGGACTAAGTAGTTAAAAAGAAGAAATGGTCTTCTCGTGAATTCCTTGAAATTATTTTCGGACAGTATAGCATCAGTCCCTTCGAGGTACTCATGTTAAATATTATATTATCCTTATAAACTCTGATGACAGGTAGGATTAATGTTAAATATTATATTACCCTTATAAACTCTGACGACAGGTAGGATTAATGTTAAATATTATATTACTCTTATAAACTCTGACGACAGGTAGGATTAATGTTAAATATTATATTACCCTTATAAACTCTGATGACAGGTAGGATTAATGTTAAATATTATATTACCCTCATAAACTCTGACGACAGGTATGATTAATGTTAAATATTAAATTACCCTTATAAACTCTGACTACAGGTAGAATTAATCTTACTTCAGGTGTTCATGATTATTATATTTACTAGCTAAACAGGTTAGAATGCGTCAATATCGTCGTGCAAGGTCTTTCTCGGTCATCCTTTTTCATTTAATTATTTCACTGCAAAATAACAGTAGTTGTAGAGATCTCATCTCTTAATCCTCTCGTCTTTTATCTTTATCCTCTTTCCTTTCCTCCCGTCCTTCCTTCGTTTTCTTTCTCTCTTTTTTTCTTTTTATTTTTGATCATTTTAAAATCTTAAAAGCAAATAACGTCTGCCTCTCGCTTGTTTAAATGATCCTTAAGATAAGAACATGGAAAAATGTCCACCTTTTTTTCCGAATTTAAATGTGTAGCACATCACGTCTTTCAATTTCGATGGCTGGATAAAAACGATTCATATATACTTCATTCAGCCACCTTATGAGTTCCAAAGCACTTAATGTACAAGTATCAAATTTGCCTTAACTGGTCTTCACGAATGCCTTAACTGGTCTTCACGAATGCCTTAACTGGTCTCGAAATCAAGAGGAAAATTATATGCAAATTATTGACAATGTCTATATACATTATATCGTATTAGTTTCATTCCACAGTATCATCCAGAGGTCAAGTCTATTTATCTATTCTAGATGTAGTTGAAAGTTTCCATCACGATAAAAGTATGGCAGCTAGTGTAATATAAAAAGGTAACTAATTCGGCCTTTATCTATAATTTTTGTTTGTGAACAGAGAGCATAGTTCATGGTTTGTATCGTGGTATTTTATTTACTGTTAAAAAAAACAATAAAAATAAAACAACAACAACAAAAGGAACTATTTGCGCCCAAACAATCTGAATATCTTTGATGCATTGTGGGTTGCAAAACATTATCTGCTTGTAAAAAGGGGTAGCAATTTACATCTTTAATTGTATGTATCAAAATACCTTGCAGCTATTTGTATTGACCATTTTCGATAGTATCTACAGAGTTTATAAATAAAAAGAAAAATCGAAATACCTAGCACGTGATCATTCTGTGACCACAGGTAGTTTTTAATTGAAAATAAAACGGAATAGATAACATTTCTTGCGACGAGATCCCTGATTTTACAAGAGCTTTTCAGTATGGCTTACTTCACATTCAGGAAATTGATTTGTCTCTTTGATCTCTGAAGTATACGATTTGGCATATATGCCCAAATTAGCTACCAGTTTGGATAGACGTTAGATAGAATGAATGTTTTCAACCAAATCTTTTTGACCCGACTTCAAGCGTGTACTTGTTTCATCATCAGACCTTGATAGTTAAATTTAACGAACGTGGCCTCGACCCTAGATTTAACTTATCGAAAATATCTCAAGCAAAACCTTAAAACTTTGACGATGAAATTGGGTCTGTACATAGTTTTAAATTCGATTTAAATTCTTCCATGATATGTTTAAGTACTTATTTTCTCCCCTTCCATTTTCTACAAAGTGATGTTTCTTTCTTCGCCAGGTCATCACGTGACCAAGCGCTTGTGAAGAAGGTACCAGTTCGAAGGCAGGCGTCAGTTGAAACATCGAGTACAGACGCTGACAGCGACGTAACGGACAAAATGTCGGATTCTTCGGGACTCAAACGGGATCTGTCAATAGATCAGATTAGTACGATGACATTGGAGGAGTTCAAAAACCTTCTGAATAGAACTCTATCCGTGCCCAACGGAACAGATTCCCCATACAGTTCTGAATCCCCGCGTTCTCAAAGTAGTTCGGACAGTTGTAGGAACCAATCGTCATTTTCAGCTGGGACCAAGAAAGGACCTATTGTTAGTAATGGGACAAAGTTCAGGTCAATGAGTGCAACAGGACCGAGGACTGGAATAACAAATTCTCTACGGTTAGCTAAAACATCTGCATTGGACAATGGTAGTAGTGGCTATTCATCGTCGTCGCTCTCTTCCGATAAATCCAAATCTTCCGTTCAGAACCTTGACACAAAACCTTTAGTTCAAAGAAATGAGGTTAGGTCGTCCGTAACAAGCACGAAACCAAAGACTCCTTCCAATATGGATAGACCGACAACTCCGGTTAGTACATATGTAACTAAATGTCAGACTCAAAACACAAAACAATCAACAACAGTTACTACAAATAAAACTCAACCAAGAGAGGAAATGAAAATATCAGTGCCAAGAACATTGAATGTTTCGGAGTCGTTTGACATATCCGACAAGTCATCTTTGAACAGTCGAACAGGGTCGGGCATTCAAAAAGATATCGCTACCAGTGAATCAGTTGGTACTGTAAGAGCCATGCCCACATCTATTCAAAACACCACAACGGTTGCTGAGTTACAAAGTTCTACCACTTATTCCAAAACATCAGCTGGATATACTCCTTCTCGTACTGCCGAGGAAAAGCAACTGGTTGAGAGCAGTGGTTTATTTACAAATAGTGCTAATAGTGAAAGGAGAGAAACAAACAGTTCTCGTGGTAATGTTGGGTACGTCACGCTTGCATATAACGAAAGTGAGGAAATGTCTAAGTTGACAAGTGGAATGTATGAAACTTCGAGACCAGACTTTGAGATAAGTACAAATTCAAAAACAGGACCTTCAGATCTTGAAATAGTTTCCTATAGGCAAACAAGTACCAGAAATCGATCAAATACACCAGTAGGTCGTCCATCAACTCCTTCATTAATTCCAAGACCTTCTACACCATCTCTGCCTGTAAAAAGAATACTGAGTGAAAATGACGATTATGATTTAAAAGGACTTGATCACAGTTCTGCAGAGAGTAGTAAAGATGTTGGTAGACCACCAACGCCAAGGAAGGCATCTTTAATAGCTAAGGCACCCACATCTAGATCAGGTAATAGTAGTACAGGATCTCTAAAGGAAAGATCCTATTCTTCTATATTTCAGTCCAAACGTTCAACAACTCCCGTTCAAGGAAATAGACCTAGCACACCAACAATGAAAGAAACAATGAGACGGACAAATACCCCAGGTCCAGATGTATCTTACACACCGTCTGTGCAAAATGTAAATAGTTCAGGCAAGGATAAAGTTAATGATTCCTTGGAATTAAGTGCAAAAGAAATTCCTTTGTCGGATTACAGTGTTACCGTACCACCGGATGCACGGTCGAGGACTTCTTCCAGGTCGAGTGATACGTCGAAAAGACCACCAACCCCAAGTTCTGAGCACAGACACGTTTCTAAACAATCATCCAGTTCTCAACCGGAGACGGTTCTAATGATCAAGAGATCTGACGGACAACACAGAATAAATGCTGTGAATGAACAGGTTAATACACCAGAAAAATCTAAAGTGTTAGCAAGAGCGAGGACAACTTCTGTGGACCACCAAGATAGAGCAAGAACAAAATCAAGGATTCCTTCCACGGCAGATAGGCCCAGGCCACAGAGTGTCGAACCGAAGACATTGCATACTAGACAGGATTCGGCTGCAGCTTTGAGCGTACATAAAGGCAGCACTGACAGAACAGAGGCATGGGTGGAATCGACAGCAGCGAGGACAGCCGAACGTGCCAATTCTAATACTAAAAAGACTCCTCCAAAACCCAGACGAGCGATGACCCCTAACTCCTTCAGGGAAACGGATGACGAAGAACTGTTGCAGTCTCGATCTCTTGATGAAATTAAAGCAGCTTTAACATTACCTATAAATGGTGTGAATAAAATTAAAATAGACACTGAAAATCTTGAGGCACCTCCGGAGGATCCCGAAATGTACGAGACGATGGAACGATTATTCCAAAAACTTCGGGAAAAAGAACTTAGAGCCTCCGTTAATGAAACCCCTGGAAGTTCAGATACTCCCAATGGACTCGATACAAAGCCATTAAGCAATGACGGCATCAAGACAAGAAGACCATCTTTTGCTTCAAGAACTTCAACAATTGTGACATCTCCGTCCCCCAGCACAAAAAGGAATATAATTGCCACAGCTAGATCTCGAACGCCGTCCACTGGTAACATATCAATCTCCAGTGCTGGCTCGAATTCCAGGACAACGCCACCTAGGGCGGCCTCAACACCACCACGTGACTTCTCTAAACCACCTCGCCCAATCTCAACCCCGCCAAGGCCGAACACTCCAACCAGACGACAAAACTCGAAATCCAGTGATGAAAACGCGTTGGAGATTAAAGATAATTGTGTTGATTCGGCTTTGGAAATAGTGTCAAAATTGAAGGAGGTCATTCAAACCAAGCCACGGAAAGATAAATCTGACGCTCCAAAAACAAGGATCCCTGCGCCAGCATTTCTTTCAAAACAAGGAAGATCAAAATCGTTCAGTAATCTATCCAGTCTATCTGGTAGTATGTCTTTTTCGAGGGAAAATGGAAGTTATGTTGATGATCAAGAAATGGACAAATATTCCGAGTGTTCTCAATATAGTGCTGACGGACACAGTAGCGGCGGAAGGTCTGAAACTCCGGCGCCAAAAGTGGTCACTCCACTAACCACTGGTCGGTCCACCCTATTACGTAAAGAAGTAGGAGGAACTTCTAATGGCCAAAGACTAGTGAGAGCTGTGTCGGTAGAACGAAATCTGTCAGGTCTTTCGAATACTTGCAATGTATACTTCGGAGATAATGATTATGTGTGACACTACATGGGTATGTTACCTATTCAGGTCTTTCATTATTAGTACGTTTCAAAGGTTATATTAAGATGGTTTCTCACAAGCCATTAAATCTATCCCTGCTGATTTCGTTTCATGATTTCACATGGAGACAGCGACAACTAGGTATATGTTTTATATCTGTTTATTTTTATTTTATTTTATTTTATTTTAACCTATACTTTATGAGCTCTCTTTATTTTTCATTTTTCAGTGATTTATATTATGTTTCTTCTAAAATACATTTTAACAATTGATAATTTTCTGTGCTTTACATTTGCAGTTACCTAAAGTTTAAAATTTCTGAAAGAATTGGTCACGTTTTCAGATTTCTTATCACAATTTTTTTAAATATACACCCATATTATCAAAACCGTATTAGTGAATTCTTATTTCATGAGTAAGATATTATGTACTTTAAATTTTGACAATACTACGGACCAATTACTAATAAAAATAATCTTATTCATTGACAAACGTACCAAAAAGTTGGATGATTGGTTGGTTGGTTGGTTTTAATTGCACTTTTAAAACATTATTGGCTATATCATGACGAGTAAATGGGAACTAAGTGCCTTTCCCAAGGCCATACCGAGGTTGCCAACCGGGCTGGACTGGGCGGATATCAAACATGCGACCCTTGGATTACGAGCCCGACGTTCCACTAGCTTAGCTGCCAGGCGAAGCAGCTTTTAGTAAATATAAAGGGATATATGATTAGCAGTGTCGATGATTGCAAAGTTTGATTCTTAACGGACCCAGCAACCAAAAACTGTACAAAACAACAACAATTTGCTCACTAAAAAGTATACAACACGTATCGAACATTCCACTGGAAAATAACAGACCATTTTTCTTTTTTGGAGACAAAAATTGTTAATGTGAGAAAGTTTGTATGCTTTTACGTATACAAACAATTGTGAATTGATGATGCAGTTTGATCATCAAATATCCGTTGTTTTATTTATTTGATGAACTTTAAAATCAATGTAGATGTCTTGGAACCTTATAGATATTTTGTAGCACTTTTGAAAACTTCAGTAGGTCTGGCCATGTTTGGCATCTGAAATTAGGAATTTTGCCGCAGACTGTCTGTTTAATATTATGCTGTAAACCTGTGAAAAAATTATTTCAAGGTTTCAAACTATATTTCTGATTTTAGCAGGTTGAGGTATCCTTTGATAATGAACTAAAACTGTTTAATTAATTATAATACAATAGCTTATTTTTCTTGATTTTCAGTTTAGGATAGTGATGAATTTACGCAGGGTTTAGTCTAAATAAATTGTATTAGATTGTATCTTATATTTGCATTCTTTACATCATACACAATTACTACGTACGTTTTTTTGGTATAAGATTCTAGTGAATATATAGTGATGTCATAAGTCTTGTAAATGTAACAAATATTTAAATATCACAGATATGGCGTGGTGGAGAGATAGAAAAATCTTTTGTAGATATTTTGTAAAAGCAAAATGCAATATATATCATATCAATATGTGTGGAGTGTGCTTAGAGTGCTTTAAATTTCAGCTGACGCCATTAATTCAATGTATATATGAATACATGAAATTTACAAAATAATCATATTTAATTTATACTTATGTATCGCAGTTCATATTTAATTTATACTCATGTGCCGCAATATCATTTCTACATCTCCATACGCATTTGACTTGCATGTTTTGAAAAGTGTATCAAGACTTTTGCAAAATCCATTGCAAACCTTACCTTCGCGCTCTGTGATGCTTCATAATCGGGTGTTATTAGAACGGATATTTTAAATTCAGGAGCGATAACTCCGTCCGAATTCCGTATAAGGTCAAGAGATGTTGCCTTTTCCTGTTGTGTGAAACAGGATGAATACAGTTCTAGCTCCAATAACGCTCATCTCTCTTAAGCAGTCATAGAGATCTCATATCCAGCGAGTTGCTGGTTTTTCTCCAGCCAGTTTCGCGTAAACAACCACTTCTTCTAAGCAGCCAAATTGTTCCTTCCCATGGCTTGCTGCTTTTATTTTTTGCTTTTTTTTCTTCTTCAAAACGCAAAGTTTTAAATATGTTTAGAAATTACTTGTTACTAGAAAAGAAAATTCCCACAATCAGACGATCTCCTTGATATTTGTTTATGTGAACGAATTCAGATAGCAGGCATATTGAATACTTATATGTCAGAAAAAAAAAAAAAAACTTTTTCTTTTAGAAATAGCGATATTATGTCAATAAATAGACAGGCCAGTTGAAAAATGTATACCAATCTGATCTCATTATTTGTTGTCATTTTTGGAATATTTACTAATGAAATAACATGTAGTAAACCAATACCTGGAAAATCAACCCAGCATCTCATTTAGAACTTGCTCGACCCATTCCGCGAATTTGTAGTGTGACTTTGGACGCAGATCGTATGCCCATTTGAAACACAATCGGGGTTTTTTTCATCGATGATTGCAAAAGCATACAGGTGCAGCAGCCGCCATTGCACATACATGTACCTTGTTTATCAAATGACGTCATGTGCAAATCACACCATCATTATGGGCAACACGACTGAGATGACTTATTCTTGGCCGTAAAATTCCCAGGTTTCTTTTTCAAGCATTACACACTCGCGAACGTTCTTTTACTGAACTTGTGCTAATAATTCCATAAAGGTATGATAATGCTTTTGACATGGTTCTGTTTTGCCTACTGTATTTTAGTGTGTGACTGAGTTCTGCGCCATTTTCCAGCGACTTCCCTCTTTTTACGCTGTATCACTTCCTCGAAGTATTTTTGAGATGGAATTTTGTGGAAAGCCACGAGGTGTATATTAGGAACCACTTTCACGAAAAAGAACTTCAGTTTGACACATCAGTTACTTTGGTGAACGCCATGGTTAGTCCGGCGTCAGTCAATAAATATCGTTAATAATTACAATAGGGACGAAGCGTTGATGACTTGGTCGGCAGTGTATGGTTGATTTTTTTAAAGATGATTCTATTACATTTTTATAATGACTTTTTATAATGAAAAGGGAGGTAATTCGATCGGAATAAAGTATGTCGCATACTTACATTCATTGACGGTGCACTTTTGCAGTGGCGGGGCGAGGGTGGTGGTGGTGGGGGCAGTTGCGCCGGGCGCCAGTCAGGAGTTTTGTGTGTATATATGTGTGTGTGTGTGTGCAGCTGACATTTTGTAGAGTATTTCACCTCACCTTAGTGTAACGGGGGCAATTCTTCACAAAACTTATAATTAGATCGGGGGGTGGGTGGGGGTGGAGGTTGGCAACTGACATAGAAAGTGTTCTCTGTAGCATATTAGGTGCGCCACTAAAGAACATTGCCCCCGGGCGACTCGGTCTGGGCGCCACTAAAGAACATTTCCCCCGAGTGCCTCGAACTCTCGTGCCGCCACTGCACTTGTGCTTACTTCTGGCAAAAAATTTACATCAATTTGATGCAAGTCAGTGCGTCGAATGACGTCCTATATCGTTACTTAAAAGATCACACTCGTAACAGTGGGTTACCTCTCTTTGGAAGTATACTGTCACTGCTACAACGATGATAAGTTTGATGTAAAATGCCACCTGGAGAAAACTGTCTGCTTTGATCGATGAGTATCCCTATCGTCGCAGGCCACGGCTACCTCGGCTATTTCTACGAATGGATTGACGAGATGTTACGAATGAAAAATATACTTCGATGTATTCGGAACTTTTCGATCAATCCTTGTTTTGTAAAATATCCGAGATTGTCCGAATGGCAGCTATCGGCATACGTTCGAGGTATGATCCGTACGACTGACCTCTAAGTTTCGAATGGCGCCCACGGGAGATAACGTAGCATAGCGGATTGTAGCCCGTGACTTGCGACAATGTGATAGCTGCTTCACACTCAGTTCATATTGTATTTTCTGCGATCTTTTCTCTACATTGGCTTTAGTGCAGAACGTCAAGATTCTACCTTGTACGTAGGAGGAAAATGTCCTGAATTCTTTATTTTAGAGATGGAACACAGGGCTGACTCCGTTACAAGGTAGCAAGGAGCAGACGTCACTATATACCGGTAACGTCAGAATGAAAAGCATCTGAACTGCCTTACACAGTCTGGTTTTTTTATAACTCGGTTTTCAGTGTATTCCAATCTGTGATAATAGATATAACGTAGGATCCAATCAACGTACTCGTGGATTAATGCGCAAAGACGATGTACTAAGAATGAGATGATCCTGGGGTCAAAACAGCCTTCAGGCAGCGATATATACTGAATGACTATGAGCTGTAAGGAGCCTGTAGAGAGCTATAAAATAATGTGGAAACGAGTTATGGAAGCCTTTTAGCACTACCACTTTTATTCATCAACTATGTCAACGAGCTTTGCTTTTCAGCTGTGACGATTGTATTTACAATGATCAAATAGTAACATCGTCCTAAACGGTGAAGTTAAGAATCATTTTTTTCGGGCAAGTTTTGCTTATATATTTAAAAGATGAGCATCCCCAGGGATGAAAAATTACTTTGTCTATAGTATTCTAAGAAAAGATGAATGAGGCTACTATAAACATTTTTTTAAAAATACCGTATCTGACCTAATATAATGCGCATTTTCAACTCGGAACAGTATATACACATAATTTGTGAAACTATCCACATCACGTTCTCGCAGGCTGGACGAGACTAGTATGACCCATGCACCACATTGTATTGAATTCATTGTAAATGTGTAGCCTGGTACCCAGCCTTCGTAACTACGTTCGTAACCTAGTGAAGAAGGCAGCGTACCAGACTATTGATACATAGGTACATACCAGATGTGCTTGGTCTGCCAAGTTGTCCGTATAAAGACTACGAATATGTTGTACCATGATGCACTGAAAGATTGGGATCAGATTTGTTTATTTCAGGTTGTAAATTGAACTGACAATTTAGACCTTGATTGGACTTCATAAACTGGATCTATTCTGTCCGCAGTTGGGCATACGTTTTATATTAGCAAATATGGCACTTTTTAGGGCTTTATTAGTACTTTGTTATAATCGGAACTTAGCTGACTCTCAGCTCATTATAAACCGGTTCCACCATAATAACTTTCTTGTTCAAAGCTCTAGAATTAAAAATGGAAAAGCAGGGAGCAAATTTTAACCTGGTAACAAAATGGCTTACCAAGGTGCAAAAGTGTCTCTGGAGGTTCTTTCTTTTCCAAATTATTGGTGGCAAAACTTGTCTACCGTTTTTTTCCCCATCATATTGCAAGCAAAACCATAAAATTAGTAGTAACTATGCTACTTGCTATTGTGTATTTTGTCATTTAAATTGAAACTCGTAGAAGCGAGTTGTTCCAGATCTTTAGACCTGTACATGAAACCACTTGTAAGATCTCTATATTTCCCAGACAACGTACAAAGCGGGAAAGACTAGTAATTATGATATTTTGTTCCTCATCCATTGATTCATGCTTCGTGTTAGAATCCACTGTATTATACGTGTTCTAATCTTAGAACCCATAGTATTACACGGTGTCTGATGTTAGAACCCGTTGTATTACACGGTGTCTGATGTTAGAACCCATTGTATTACACGGTGTCTGATGTTAGAACCCATTGTATTACACGGTGTCTGATGTTAGAATCCATTGTATTACACGGTGTCTGATGTTAGAATCCATTGTATTACACGGTGTCTGATGTTAGAACCCGTTGTATTACACGGTGTCTGATGTTAGAACCTTTTGTATTACACCGTGTCTAATCTTAAAACCCATTGTATTACACGGTGTCTCATGTTAAAATCCATTGTATTACACGGTGTCTCATGTTAGAACCCATTGTATAACACGGTGTCTAATGTTAGAACCCATCGTATTACACGGTGTCTCATCATAGAACCCATTGTATTACACAATGTCTCATCTTAGAACCCACTGTATTACACGGTATCTCTTACGTCCAGTATTAGTCTCGTTCATTTTATATTGGACAACCAGTAGTATTCACGGAAAAGAGAATACAAACTTGCACTTTGTTGAGAATTCGTGTAAAACTTGTGAACTTGCATTATTGAATGTATGTACAAAGCAATAAACATTTGTAAGTAATGGAAGCTCCATGTATCACCTTGTAAATAGTCTGTAACGACAATTAGTGTGTGGTTTTTCGAAGACCGGGCAACTTTTATAGCCCCATATTAAAGCATCTGTGATTAATCAAAATATTTTTCTGTTATTTATCTATTGTGAAATGATATATTGAGATGCAGAGATTAAAATGCTTACAAAGATAAGAATGTCGTTGTCTATATTTTAATCCGTAAATGCTAGTTGTCATTTGTTCAGTCATCTCTCTCCCACCCACCCCCACTCTCTCTCTCTCTCTCTCTCTCTCTCTCTCTCTCTCTCTCTCTCTCTCTCTCTCTCTCTCTCTCTGCATACACAGTTATTATTCAGATGCCAAGCTTTAAGATTTATTCACAGCTAATTTTATACATTTGATATATTAGTAGTAAAGGAGCAACAATGTGAGAAAAGGAAATGTTTAACTATACGGTAGTCTGCGCAAGAGTAACATAGAATATTCATATAGTGATATCTAATACTTATGTGGGAAGATGCTGGAACGTCGATGCAACTAAGCACAGAAGAAAAAGAAAAGAAAAAGAAAGTCACGTGTCCCTCTATAAGATAAACAAACTGCATCATTCAGCTTGTATAATTAAGTAGGTTGTTGCATTCATTCTATGAGTGAAATCGACGATATCGCAGTAGTAGCACACGCGAGATACACTAAAACTACAACAATGAGCAAAATGGCATATTTTCGTCTACCCTCAGCACGTCATACACGGATAACGAGATTTCTTCTTTCTTATGATAATCTGTGTACTGTGTTTTACGGAATCCTTGTGAACGCAAATTGAACGAAAGACTATGCCAAAATAATGTTTTTATCTGTGTATTTGTACAAATATCTCAGCAAATATAGACGATATTTAAAACAGCTTATTTTAGAACTGTATTTGTACAAATATCTCAGCAAATATAGACGATATTTAAAACAGCTTATTTTAGAACTGTATTTGTACAAATATCTCAGCAAATATAGACGATATTTAAAACAGCTTATTTTAGAACTGTATTTGTACAAATATCTCAGCAAATATAGACGATATTTAAAACAGCTTATTTTAGAACTGTATTTGTACAAATATCTCAGCAAATATAGACGATATTTAAAACAGCTTATTTTAGAACTGTATTTGTACAAATATCTCAGCAAATATAGACGATATTTAAAACAGCTTATTTTAGAACTGTATTTGTACAAATATCTCAGCAAATATAGACGATATTTAAAACAGCTTATTTTAGAACTGTATTTGTACAAATATCTCAGCAAATATAGACGATATTTAAAACAGCTTATTTTAGAACTGTATTTGTACAAATATCTCAGCAAATATAGACGATATTTAAAACAGCTTATTTTAGAACTGTATTTGTACAAATATCTCAGCAAATATAGACGATATTTAAAACAGCTTATTTTAGAACTGTATTTGTACAAATATCTCAGCAAATATAGACGATATTTAAAACAGCTTATTTTAGAACTGTATTTGTACAAATATCTCAGCAAATATAGACGATATTTAAAACAGCTTATTTTAGAACTGTATTTGTACAAATATCTCAGCAAATATAGACGATATTTAAAACAGCTTATTTTAGAACTGTATTTGTACAAATATCTCAGCAAATATAGACGATATTTAAAACAGCTTATTTTAGAACTGTATTTGTACAAATATCTCAGCAAATATAGACGATATTTAAAACAGCTAATTTTAGAACTTTATTTGTACAAATATCTCAGCAAATATAGACGATATTTAAAACAGCTAATTTTAGAACTGTATTTGTACAAATATCTCAGCAAATATAGACGATATTTAATACAGCTTATTTTAGAACTGTATTTGTACAAATATCTCAGCAAATATAGACGATATTTAAAACAGCTTATTTTAGAACTGTATGATTTACTAATGTTCCGTTCATGGCTGGTTCAAAATCCGTCTCGTCGAAAAACAGTCCTGTTGGGAAAAAAAATATAAAATGTAAAAGTATAAATCAATTCATCAATCCATCCCATCCATTCTTCAACACTGATACGACGTTATCAACGAACAAAGTCAAGTACAAGGGAGACAACTTAAACATTACAATATGTACATAGCAATAATTTCTTCCCTTATTTTCAGTTACTAATCTGAAAATTTGAAAATTTGACTGATCTGCAAGCCATTAAAAATCCAAACATTCGTATGCACCTAAGAGGGTGAATAAGGAGAAGAATAAGATAATGATGATGATGATTATGACAACAACGATAGAAGCGACGATAACGATAAGTATCAATTTAACTCGAGAAGATAATACAATTGGAAAGGAAACCGAAATATGTGGCAAAGTGATTTTTGAGAGAGAGAGAGAGAGAGAGAGGAAGTATAATAATAATAATAATAGGAATAATAATAATAATAACAACAATAACTTTATTTTCTGAGGATAATACATCTGGTTCTGAATCAATCAACCAATTTGACATGTAGTCCTCAATAATAGAATATTAAAACTATAAATGTAATGTATATGTACAAATATAACTCTATTTACTACAGTGTTTAACACACACATGTAATCATAATGTATATATATATATATATATATATATATATATATATATATATATATATATATATATATATATATACATTGGAAGGTGGTGGGTGTATCCAAGTTAGGTATGTCAATTTGTTTGAGATTTGGCATAATCAGAAAGAAGAAACTTGTGAAGCGAGCTCTTAACAGATTAGAGCGTTGGTGTTTGTTTAATATCATTGGAAATGATATTCCACAACGCTGCTGCAGAATATGTAAATGATGTTTTGTACAGGGTCATTTTGAATTTAGGCAAATGAAGATTAGAGTTCGAAATAGGTCGCAGATTGTGTGAATGAATATTGGAAGCTGGAGTTTGGAGATCATTTATATATTGTGGATCCATGTTATGAAAAGAGTGAAAATTACCCGCAAAACATGCAGTCATGAAACACGCTATGCTGCCAGCAATCCATGCCTTAATGATGATTTTAGCCACGAGGGGCTTTTTCCCAGGTATTAAGGCCCCAAGTCCTCCCAGCATCACGCCTATTGTGATAGGATTGGAAAATCCACATAGTGCATACGTTGCTATTACCTCTGACTTTTTCTGTAAGGTAAAAAAAGACATGAAGTTCAGTCTACATAGTGGTTTGACCCTTTACACTGACTGCAGGCCTTAGTACATGAATACACATTTTAATGAAAATATTTCCTCTATATACCATGAAAGTTGTATAAAATTTTATTGTTGGTTATTTGTTTTCAAATGTTGTGTGTGCATGTGTGGTGTTTGTACATATGTGTCTGAATTAATGTTTGATTAATTAACTGACTGATATATCATTCAACAGCTTTATATCAACGCTGAGTGTTGCTTCCTACAAAAGTATACACTGCTGCGCGTGTAGATGCGGCGGACAATTTGTGCAAATGATTCAATATAAGTTGTACACTACGACAAATATTTGGTTTCTGATATTACGCATTTAAACTCTATCATAAAGATAGGCGAGGCAAAACTCATTTGCAATTAAAGCTGCAACGTTTACCAAAATTTATAAACGTGTACACGGCATACAATACCGGAAACGATGACGCTGAATCTAAAGGATTCGAAACTCAACCTTTGCCTAGATATGAGCATTATTCCTACACTTAATGGCTATTTTTATGTAAACCATTGAGAAGGTGTATGCTTTACCTTGCTCAGCTTGCGATTGTTTCATTTACTGGTAGGTCTTTTCCCTCTTATTTTGACAGGATTCAGACTTAAGACATGTCTTTGTTGAATATATTTGATAATTTTGATGAAACTTTCTTAGAATTGCAATTATAGTTTTGTACTGCAACATATATGTACATAATGCAAGCGGATGTACTGCCTAGACATGCGCATATGATGTTCTTTGTAGGCTCTTCAATACCTATTGGAGGCGCTCTACAGATATTATGTACTTCGGAGAGAGTGGCAGGTGTAAGGTGAAGTTGTTTGAATTTGCAACATGCACAATGAGAGAGAATGTTAGCATACCTCTATGCTATTTTCATGTACTGTGGCTGAAAGTTCTTTACATGTATATGTGTAAATTGAACATGATCTAAGCTCACAGCTGACAAAAATAACCGCTCCCATGTGTTCGGAAAAATCAGACTGAATTAGTCCAAATTACACTATTTTTAGCAGTTATTAAAATAGGGAAAACGAATTTTGTCAGCGTAGGCAATACCAGCTTCTGAAAGTACAATGAATGAATTACAAAATATTATCTCTCTTGATTCTACACAAAGTAAATAGTAAATTCGTGTAAAAATATGTATGTATGTAAGTATTTATAAGGTTTAACAGCAAAATATTGACGGAAACATTCCGAAAAACATGTTCCTTTATATAAATGGGCTACTGTGGGAAACGATATAGCTCACTGGTGAACGTGCTCGACTCCTAGGCAGGGTGAACGTGCTCGACTCCTAGGCAAGGTTCGAATTCCAGACCAAGGCTGCCATGTTGTGTCCTTACTCCTCAGCCAAGATACTTGACTCTCATTGGCCAACAAAAACTAATTAAAGCCAGTAGGCAAAACACCAAAAACACCTTAAAGCGGGTTTAGCCAAACAAGAATTGTTGTTATGTGTCTCTGATGCACACAGACACAGGGATATATATATATATATATATATATATATATATATATATATATATATATATATATATATATATATATATATATATATATATATATATATACACACACACTAAGAAAGAGAGAGGCCCTAATAATTTTTTTTTCTTTCTGTTAAGCATATACTAAAGATATTCGTCTTTATTGAGTGTTGTTACAGTGAGATAATGATAGCATATCTAAAGTATAGAGAGGCCTCTCCGGTGTGCAAACACCTAAACAAGTACACACTCTAATACAAGTAGGCGAAACCAACCGAGCTGCCAAAACATCTGCCTTTCAGTACGTTTATTTCCAGCGATGGATCCAGAATATATCAGTCGAGAACGGCGGTGGGGGAGTACCAAGTTCATTGCACCATACCCGATAGATACAAAGGTTTCATAACAATGATTGTAAACGAAAAGGAGGCATCCACATAATTTCTATGATAGGATTGGGACCCTCCTTAAAAGCGGTTGCTCATATGGTAGAGCATCGAACTTGTAATCGGAAAGGCCCTTAACTATAATTTCCTGGGCACGATATAGCCAATAATGTGTTAAAGTGCCGTTACCCCCCCCCCTCTCTCGCTCTCTATCTCTCTCCAACCAACCAATCTCCCAACCCCTTTCGTTCTGGGCATGAATAAACGCGGAGGGAGGGGGGGGGGGCGGGGGCGGGGGCTGGATCCACAACTACTTTGCCATATAAATAATAAATTACGATTCAATTTAACAGATGTGGCGCCAATTGGGAGAAAAAGAAGAGCTTAAAATATTCATGCTACCTCTATCTCTTTCCAATATGTTCAACATACAATACATTGTATTCTTCTCTACGAAGCAACCTTACAGAAAACGTAAAGTGTAAAAGTGAATACAAATTTGTGAATACGGCAACATTTGTGATGGATTTCTTTAACTTTCTAAACAAATCGTTGTAACACTCATTTGTATTAGGCACGATGCATGGTGGATCATGCATTCTCTCTCTCTCTCTCTCTCTCTCTCTCTCTCTCTCTCTCTCTCTCTCTCTCTCTCTCTCCTTACTGATATCTGTCCTGCTGCGATGTATTTGCCCAGTCGTTGGTAGCCGATCAGTTCGTTCATTATCGTCTTCAGTCCAATGACCTCCCCCACCTTCTGGCAGTCGCTCCAAGACACCCCCATCAGGAATGCCATGGGCATCAGGGGATACGATATGATCACCTTTGAAAAAAAAATCAAAAAGCTACATTCAGGTAACTTCATTTCATTCAAATAGTGTTCCGAAACCATCATGAGATGTGCAACTCTTATTTGCCTTATGACTGGAAGTATCGTCTCACCAAAGATATTCAACGAAAAAGGTACTAGAGTGTCCTCAGTTTGTTTGCTGCATGATGTTTCCTAGGTTCCGTGCCATTAGCTTAAGAACGAGAGAACCACTGCAGTGGAATTTCTGGTTTTATTCCACAAGTAAACAATCCACTCCTGATAATCATGAGACATTTTCTTTTGGCAAATAGACGAGAAGTTTGTCTGACATACATTTACTGGTAGTAATTTTGGGTGGAAAAATTATCTGTAAATTATCTTCATATAATGATTGATATACTGTCATTTTGAACAGTATATATATTTATCTTATATATTCTATTTGGCACAATATCCTATACCAAATGTGCCGCTCTTTAATTTTCGGTGAGAATGTACAGATGATTTTGTAAATGCAAGCGGTATTTGTTGTAACCTACTTTAAATTTGCTTTACACCAAAAAAAGGAATGAATATGCAAATGAAAATTGTGTGTCCACAGGAAGCGAAGCCATATCCAAGATTCATTTGCCCGAGTACGAACTACCGGAAGTCTGCAGCAGACGAGCGTGCTCCTTTTCTTTTCTGAGTTTTCAATTCTCTTCCAGTTCCAAAATGATCGGTCCCACTCCCACCCATACATATTTTGCCTTCAACGAACGAATTAAAGTTCAAGGAATCTAGTGCCCATTTGTTAAATACATCCAACCCTACCCATGCGTTTTATATTTCCCTCTAAAAAATCAACGAAGGGGTTGCTTGAAAGTTCGCCCCCCCCCCACACACACACACACACAAGCACACGGGCAAGCATGGGAAAATGGACAGGACAAAAGTTCGCGTTCTCTTCAAAAAGAGTGCGGACAACAACAAAAATATGTTTGTTACCTTGCTAAAGGAAAATCAGAGACTGATAATAGTATTAGTCTCTGATGAAAAGTCTACCTTAGGAAAGTATTTTTCGGACTTTTTGTTTGCTTTATTGATTTTAAATTTGGGACAATTTATTTAATGTTCATATGGGTAGATCCGGTAGAGAAATGAGAGTAGCACATCATCACGTCAATCCCTTTCAACCTTTCTACCAAATAGCAACACGTTATACTTATCAAGAAAGTTTGCTTTTGATCCCGTCTCCGCTTCAGTTTCAGGGCTACAAGTTTCCTGCCGACGGTTACCGACGCCGCCCATCGTTGCTATGGTGCTTATATTTCTAACTTTTTTACACAGGTGACGAACATTTAGCATTAAAATTTACTGAATCTCGGAGATCGTATAGCTTTAATCTTCGTCACGTTTCATTTTTGTAATCTAAACGGTAAGTACTGCACCATGCTTTCCATGTACTTGTTAATATTAACAGTAAGTCCTGCACCATGCTTTCCGTGTACTTGTAATCTAAACGGTAAGTCCTGCACCATACTTTCCATGTACTTGTCATCTAAACGGTAAGTCCTGCACCATGTTTTCCGTGTACTTGTAATCTAAACGGTAAGTCCTGCACCATACTTTCCATGTACTTGTTAATATTAACAGTAAGTCCTGCACCATGCTTTCCGTGTACTTGTAATCTAAACGGTAAGTCCTGCACCATACTTTCCATGTACTTGTCATCTAAACGGTAAGTCCTGCACCATGTTTTCCGTGTACTTGTAATCTAAACGGTAAGTCCTGCACCATGCTTTCCATGTACTTGTTAATATTAACGGTAAGTCCTGCACCATGCTTTCCGTGTACTTGTAATCTAAACGGTAAGTCCTGCACCATACTTTCCATGTACTTGTCATCTAAACCGTAAGTCCTGCACCATGTTTTCCGTGTACTTGTAATCTAAACGGTAAGTCCTGCACCATACTTTCCATGTACTTGTCATCTAAACGGTAAGTCCTGCACAATGTTTTCCGTGTACTTATTAATCTAAACGGTAAGTCCTGCACCATGCTTTCCGTGTAGTTGTTAATACAAACGGTAAGTCCTGCACCATGCTTTCCATGTAGTTGTTAATACAAACGGTAAGTCCTGCACCATGCTTTCCGTGTACTTATTAATCTAAACTGTAAGTCCTAATTACTGGGTTGTTGTTGTTGTTGTTGAAGTAAACAATTTATTTTACTGTTTTATTTGAAGAAACAATTTATTTCTTATTCACGTTTGTTTTATATATTTTTCGATCTATTCTCTTTAAAAATAATTACACGCAATAGCCGCACGTGAAGGAAAATGACCTACGAACTATTGCCAGTTGCAATAACGCGCATGACTGGCATTTTGAACTATTCACATATAAATTTGCTTCATCGCAAGCAATTTGTGGAAACCGATGTCTTTATAAACATTATGTATGCATGATAGTCTCCTTCAACCAGACTGTTCACGTGGCTTCGTTTCTCTTTTGTTTCCTAACGCCAGAATGAGGCTTTTACAAACACTAGAAAAGTAATTTCATTGGCTGATGAGTAATTTCATTGGCTGATGAGATGAGGTGATGTCTTCATTCGCAACGTCGAGGTCAATCCTACGGATCATACCTCGAATGTATAGTGGCAAAGTGCCGTCAGAACCACCATGGTTATTTACAAAATTAGGATTGACAGAGAACTTGCGAATGCATCGAATGGCACATCAGCACAATCATGGCTATAATGCGATGAGTAAGTTTAGATATCCCCCAAAAGGCATGCAAAACAAAGATAAAGGCAAATAATGGTAACAATCCTTAAAATATAAAGTCAGATTTGTTATATAAACTGCACTCTTTGAAAAAGTCAAAGCAAGACCTTCTCAGGTGGAACATCATCGCATCACGCATGCCGGTGCAAAAAGGGTGACCCCATTAGTCGTCTCTTACAAAATGCAGGAGAGTGAATTGGACCTATTCTACACCCATGAACCCGCAAACGACAGTCTATAGCCATGTCCCAACGGGAGAGGTTTACCGATAAAATTAAGTAATACAGCATTAATGTTATGGCTATGTAGGAAACAGACCAAACTATGTTGTTCCCTCATTGTTGTGGAAAACCAGGTGTCCTATTATTGTTTTGTTTTTGGTTTTTGTGCGTTTTAACGTCACTTTAAACACATTATCGGTTATATCATGCCGAGGAAATAGGAGCTAAGTGCCTTTCCCAAGAACACACCGAGGCAGCCGACACGGGCTGGTCTGGGCGGGTATCGAACCCGCGACCTTGAGTTACGAGTCCGACGTTCTACCATCTGAATTACCGCGGCTCCCAGGTGTCCTATTTCCCTCGGCTAATAGAACACATGGCATTCCACCACTCTCAGGGAAATAGTTTAATCTTTTTCCTGCATGGCAAATGAAATGAATATCACTGTATGGTCTCATGTTAATCGAGAAACGTTTTTTTTTAAATTTTTTTTTAGCAATGCTGTGTTGTTGTTGTCATTGTTGTTGTTGTTGTTGTTGTTGTTGATGTGTGTGTGTTTGTGTGTGTGTGCGTGTATGTGTGTGTGTTGGATAGGAATCCCCAAACGTATACCACGGCATTATATATTTGTTTTTTTAGCGTACAGATTTATCATTATATAGGCAAATGGCATGTTTTTGCGTGCCTATGTGCCATGCTTCACATATCTGGGGAACCTGATACGCTGCTAAATCAGTCTTTACTGATTATATATAAAAATGTATTAAAACTATTTAATCAGCCTTTCGAAATTATGCAGCATCATGTTTCAACTATGTTGCTTACTAAGAAACGTACTAAATAACAAACCAAGCAACTAACTAAATAAATTAATAATGGCAATAATTCTGCAAGTTAAAATTAAAGCAAAATTGCGGCTTGTACGAGAGTCTCCAAATGTCCTGTCGTATCCCGTCTTTTCCTTTGATTCAGTAATGTTGGCCACAATACCCAAAACCTTCAAATTATCACCGTGTATACATCACGGCGCACACTATAAATTGGCGAAAATCTAGAAGTAGGAATGATTTTGTGTAATATTATTCTACAGGGCACTCAGAAATACAAAATAATAGCCAAACGTCTAAGAAGGACACCGAAAACATCGATCTACTGTATATACTCGCGTATAACTCGGGTCCAAATGAAACAACATAGATCCTGATCTGCCGTCGCATAATACGCCGGTAGATCAGGGTCTATTTTCTTTGTTCTACTGATGAGTCCTTACAAACTGCATAGACCCAGATCTGCCAGCGCATTATGCGACGGCAGATCTGGATCTATGCAGTTTGCAGTTTGTATCAGTTTATACTCGAGTATAAACGGTGTATTTGTCACAATGCACGTTTTGATCGACCGGCAATTAGCGACGTAACCTGAACGATAACGCAATTACACGATACAACTTCTTAACAATTAAAAATCAACGAAACTTTTAGCGAGGAGAATTGTGAAAATTCAATTAAGGTTTCGAGCTATCAAACTTTAATCGTGCTGGCTCGTAACTACTCGACTGGTTACACCATGACGTCAAATATTTTGTTAGGTCTGGAAATTTCTATAAGAAGTCCTGAAATAAGAAATGAGCACCAGCATTAAACCCCAAGAAGCTGTATTTCTGATTAATCGCTTATACAGATCTCCCTCCCTCTCCTCCCCGTCCCGTCAGTAAATATATTTAAAAAATGTAATTCGCAACAATTTCATGAAGCATTCGACTCAACCTATTAGCATAGCAGTCAATATATTTTAGTCCAGTAAGTTCATGCTCTTGGACCATGAACAAACTTGATCAAAGGGTAAAATTTCACCATTTAACTACATGTGATACGCGCCATTTAACTGCATGTGATACACGACATTTAACTGCATGTGATACACGACATTTAACTGCATGTGATACACGACATTTTCTCTACGTAGCTCGATAACTGAAACGCAAAATGCAATACCCTTTTATGAAACTGTTAGACATTCTTGCTGATAAATCGTGGGAGTTTTGTATAAATAATACTTCGGTAACCTATGAAAAATTTGGCAAGAAACTGAAGTAATAGTTTTAATAATCCTTCTAATATGAAATGTATCTATACTAACACATTTTGGAGTCAAATAATGAAAGGCAGAATAGTGAAGAAGAAAACAATAAACCTACATTTGGAGTACTATCTTACACGCTGAAAAAGTTGTTTAAATAGTTAAATCACATTTTGTCTTCAGTTTCTATTAAAATATGATGTTGCATATTTTGTGACCACCCCGGTTACAGACCACTTTAATCAAGTTACATTAGAGGTTGTATTTGCGAGGTCTAACTGTATGCAGTTTCAATGATCGAAAATAAACTTGGACTACCACACCTATATGCATTGTTTGAATTTACTTACCATACTATTTTTTAAAAAAGAAATATTGTGTACGCATAAAAATATCAGAGAAAACAGTTGAGATTCCTCACAAAAACCGTATCAACCACAAAAATCGTATCCACCACAAAAACCACTTCCACCCAATAAAAAGCCTTAGCCTTCCCACAAAACAACCTTAGCTCACACTGACTATAAGAAAATAAAATTGATATCAATAAATGATTCATATATATTTTTTTGTATTTCAATTGCTAGTTGACGTCAAGACCAAACAAATAATGTGAAATTTCTCCTAATTTGTAAATCTTTCTTTTTATTTTTTTTGCTTTACATTAAACGGCAAAGGGCTTAATTTGAATATTTCTTAGCAAACAATTTCTTAACATTCCAACAAATTAAAGTGAAATCAATATGGCAAGCAAATTATTAGACTCTTTAAAGTTTGTTAAAAGAAACATTCTAGCTCATCAAAAACCCATAAATTTGTCCACACAGAAAACGATATGTTGACTAACCCGTTCCCATGCAGTTTGTATGATGCTTATCGCAGTTCGGGAGTTTTTCCCCGAGTGCAATATCTATCCTTGCAGTCATATAACTTTAAAGTATTGGACCAGGAATAGACTCGGATCTTATAAATCAAATAATTTAAAAGCTATCTGTGGTAATTATAGAATTTCAGGACTAGCTACAAATTAGTAAGCAAATACCAAAGATTCCTGCACATTTTTATTACCTGGGGTTAAGGATGTTTACTTTTGAAAAATCAACGTTTACAGAGCAATTCGAAATGATGACACATTTACTTTGCTACGTCAGTGTATCAAGGCGCTATGCATTCTTGAATAGATATGACTAAGATGAAGTAGTTGCGACTTCTGTCGCTTATTGGTTTATGAAAATAAAAATACTTATACATTACTATGAAAGAAAATGATAAGGCCAATGAAAACCGTAATGGAAAGGTTTATGGTAGCAGGGGATATTTTCGTAAATTCGCCACGTCAAATTTCTTGACTTAAGGCTATGATGCGATTTTTTCAGCTATTATTGTTTAATTTTTAAAGATATGACTATATTTGTGAATTAGGTGTTTCGAGGTTGCGTTGTTCTTGAAATGATGTGAAGCAAGGACACCTCCCATAATTACTTTTCAGAATATTTAGACAGTAAAATACCAATAGTCGGCTAGGAAGCAGAGCTAGCCACCC
Source organism: Margaritifera margaritifera (assembly GCA_029931535.1). Classification (NCBI taxonomy): domain Eukaryota; kingdom Metazoa; phylum Mollusca; class Bivalvia; order Unionida; family Margaritiferidae; genus Margaritifera; species Margaritifera margaritifera. The sequence goes on along the minus strand of JAQPZY010001206.1, from coordinate 1,243,772 downwards.
ATAGCAGTAGACACTTGGGTTCAAGGCAAGTAGAATATCTAAAAAAAAACGTCCTGGATGGCAACTATTTTGAATTGCATGAAGCTGTTTTGTGCACGGTATTTTTCAAAATTTTCACACAGGGAAAGGGCATGCATTTGTACTGTGAGGATCACTTTGTGTCAAAATATGACTTTAAGACGTGAAAATTGCATGTATGAATTTGGCGCTGGGGTGCATAAGCTTTTTTTGCTATGAGCTTCCATTGACTTGTCAGGTCAGGTGAATTATATTATTATGTTTTTTTTTACTAATAGCTATACAAAAATATGAACCTTTTTGACCTCACTGATGTATTTTATTTTTTTAAAATTAATTTTTATATTAGGCAGGTTGATGCGGCATCATATTTGTGAATAAAAACTCTCCTTTGCGCTGTATACAAGACCTTGGGGAATCATTAGCGGTTTACTACCTGCCGTAACCTGGCGGCGCAGACTTTCAGTTTCGGAATTTTTATATTGTCTGGATAATTGTGTCATAGCAAAGAAACATTTACTCAGATAGATACACTTTGCTCTATATATTTGATAATAGGAGCTGTATCTTCAACTTGTTCAAAATTTGACCATTTTTTTAAATACTCGTTCAGCTATTATTTTAGGGACAATTGGTGACATGGTACTATTTCCTATATTCTTTTATATAATGATCCTTTCATGGAACAGATATTCAGCTAAATGTAGATCAAGAACATGCGTACCAACCTCTAAATGTAGAAAAAACAAATGCATACCAAATTCTAAATGTTGATAAAACAAATGCATACCAACCTCTAAATGTAGATAAACAAATGCATACCAACCTCTAAATGTAGATAAACAAATGCATACCAACCTGTAAATGTAGATGAAACAAATGCATACCAACCTGTAAATGTAGATCGAGAACATCCATACCAATCTCTAAATGTAGATCAAGAAAATGCATACCATCCTCTAAATGTAGATCAAGACAATCCATACCAACCTCTAAATGTAGATCAAGAAAATCCATACCAACCTCTAAATGTAGATCAAGAAAATGCGTACCAACCTAAATGTAGATCAAGAAAATGCGTACCAAACTCTAAATGTAGATCAAGAAAATGCGTACCAAACTCTAAATGTAGATCAAGAAAATGCGTACCAACCTCTAAATGTAGATCAAGAAAATGCGTACCAACCTCTAAATGTAGATCATCAAAAAGCATACTAGCCTCTAAATGTAGATCATCAAAAAGCATACCAGCATCTAAATGTAGATCATCAAAAAGCATACCAGCCTCTAAATGTAGGTCATGAAAAAGCATACCAACCTCTAAATGTAGGTCATCAAAAAGCATACCAACCTCTAAATGTAGGTCATCAAAAAGCATACCAACCTCTAAATGTAGATCATCAAAAAGCATACCAGCCTCTAAATGTAGATCATCAAAAAGCATACCAGCCTCTAAATGTAGGTCATGAAAAAGCATACCAACCTCTAAATGTAGGTCATCAAAAAGCATACCAACCTCTAAATGTAGGTCATCAAAAAGCATACCAGCCTCTAAATGTAGATCATCAAAAAGCATACCAACCTCTAAATGTAGGTCATGAAAAAGCATACCAGCCTCTAAATGTAGGTCATGAAAAAGCATACCAACCTCTAAATATAGGTCATGAAAAAGCATACCAACCTCTAAATGTTTTCTTGAATTTGGATGACATGGACCTTAAACTATGTAAACTATGCACTGTATTTTTCAAAACATGAAATACCCCTACATTTAACCAGAGTAGGTGTTAAAGGCCTATATGAACTCAGCGGATTCTTGTAATTTGTCAAAACCGAGCATTTATGCGTGTCCTCGGCCTATTCGAATTCAGCCGATATTTCACCACCCCAACTAACCCTTCTTTTTGTAAAATGCCATTTTTCGCTTGTGCTGATACGCCACCACCCCTGCTAACCCTTCTTTTTGTAAAAGGCCGTTTTGAACTCGGTCGATATGGCACCACCCCAACTAACCCTTCTTTTTATCAAAAGAGCTCACGCTCACATGCATACGTCAAACAACAAATGTAAATCTTTTTTTGCCAAAACCGAGGCTGCCTGCGCATTCTCGGCCTCTTGGAACACGTCGCCAAAACCTTTTGGCCACTAATGACGCGGGCGGGGGAAAAAGACATGACCAGTTACGACACTGTCATTTTGCGCGGGAGACCATGCCGCGCATCGGGGTGTGGAAGTACCCAGACACCCCCTAGCTAATGCACGAGGAGCTTAGCGACCTGTTTCACATCACACCGCACCAGCAGGTACTCTAGGACCTCTTCCTCGAGGCAGCATTAGCCTACGATGCGGCAGTCTGAAGCGCCAGGAAGCGAAGAGATGGTTCGATTCGGTTATAGCGGGAGATGCGTGTAAATGGTTAGCGGGCCATGCGTCGAGGCCGATAACAATGCATAGCGTTCGTAAGGCAAACGGAGGTTCCCGCAGGGTCGAGCCAGAACAGTGACGGACGTGTCCGTCGGCCCATCGGCAGCTTATTTTCCGTCTACAAACCAGTTGAATCCAAATCGCTGTTTCCCTACTACTAGCCGCTACCTTTCACCTGGCCAGCTCCAGCTGACCCTCAGACCGGCCCTGCGCGCCCGCGCGCGCCAGGAGAGCCGCCTTTTGGCATCGCAAAGGCAGCCCGGCGTATCTCGCTTTTAAGGGTCGTATATTTATTCGTCTCGTCAAATATAAGCGTAAACTCATCGTCAGACAGCGAGGTATCCCAGGGACCCCCTTGAGACCAGATCGGCGTTAGATTTCATGTTGCTTTCGGCGAGGGTCCTTGTCTGGTCATGCTTGTTTTGCTTCAAGTGTAGGTGTCGAACGGCATACTGCCCAGACAGCGAAACAAGCCCGCAAATAAGCGGCGCACCCACCAGAGGAATTGCTAGTGGAGCAGCCGCTACTATACCCAGAACGCTCACTCCGGCGATTCCCACGCGCATATATGCCGCCAGGGTGTTGGTAGTCGCTGCCATACCATCGACGAAGTTACCAGCGCGGCCATACGTTTGGACGACCGGCGTTGCTATATTTTGGTCTGGAGCTGAGCATCGATGTCGTGTATCTTTTTGAAGCGATAGTTTTGTGGGCTATCTTCAGGGGTAACCCCTGGTGAAGTTGGAGGCATTGCAATGTGACACAAGGCGCATGCATTTAAACCGTTTATGTTATTGCCTCGATAAGCAGCTTGGCATTAACGTGAACCTCGTTTCTTACAGCTGTTTGCACCATGCAGAAAAAGTAGACGTAGCCAGGGGTGTCGACGACTAGAGGAGACCTATAGAAAAACATAGGTTATCAGTGTCCCGCGAGACGGTGAAGCGAGAAACGGCTAGCTGCTCTCCAAAGAGCGGCCGTTGCAAGGAAACGTTCTAAGGCTTCATCAACGTAGGCTTAGGTTGTCGCATCAACGTAGACCTTAGTTGTTGTATCCACATAGTCCTTGGTGGTAGCGTCTCAGTCGACCAAATGATTGTTCATATCAACAAACCGGAACTAACTGATGACCAGGCTGCCAGTCATAATATCGCCAGCTTTATTGATACTCCTGGTGATGCGCTGTCGTAAGTCCTATTCGACGGCATTATGGCCACCGGTGTGGATAGGGGCACGGGGCATCGTCAGAGTCAGAAAACGCATCTTCCTCCCGCGCACTCCCAGGCTTTTCTACGAGTTTTCCAGGCATAAGAAGCGTTTCTAGCTCATCGCGAGTAGGCAGAGGATGCGGATAGTCCGATCTCGATATATCAGCCACCCTATCCTTGTGGTGCATATGCGGTCGAAAGCTGCGCAGGTTTTTCTCACCCAGCCCGGTGAGGTATATATCCACCACGGAGTGGTAGAATATATTTAGCAGCTTGGGCATGGTGGCATGTATGGCCAGCCCCCTCCTTCAATTCAGGATAGCTGTATGTAGGTCGCCCTAACGTTTCGCGTCCGGCCGTTGGGATAAGAACCATAAAAGCCAAGCAAGGAAGGGCCCAGCGTATAAACAAAAATATACGGCCATGTGGCTGCAAAGACTGGTGTGCCCACAGACATCCATTCGCAAGGGTCCCTCTCGACCATCACATTTAAACTATGGATTTTGCCATTTTCAACGGTCTTGTTAGTTGGAAATGTCACCATCATTATATTAATATTTACGGTAGGCGAGAGGTTGCAAGTACCCACTTGAAGACTCCATTAAGATAGCTCAGGATGACCACATCTGAGCCAGTAACGGGGGTCCCCAGGGTTGTAATTTTATAAATACCCATGGAGAGAACCTCCGTCAGGAGCCCGTTGACCACATCGGTCCCAGCCGTCACCTCTGCCACCGCAGCGGCAAGACAACCAGGCCCAGCCAGGGACATTGTTATCAAGGATGCTTTTATTCTATTTCAAGCACAATCGAACAATTCGACAGGTTTGCGTTGTGCATCTTATACGTTCACCTTCATCTCCTGGAGGCCACCCTCGCGACGCTTGCACCAGCATAGGCGCGGGTAAGAAATGGTGCGCGTATCGGCATACTTGTTGTTCCCCACTGCAACGATCTTCAAGAGCGTGCTGGGATCGCCATCCACCAGATTGCCAACAGTGTTGGTCTGCTCGAGATGGACGTAGACGCGCGGAATTTTTAAAACGCTGGCGGTTCTCTGATGGACCCGTACATTCATAAAGAATAATCAAACCCAAGCGGAAGTTCTAAGGACGTCGGGGTGGTGCTCGTCATACTAAACATCCTCCTTTCGTTCGATTTGTTGTAGGTAATGACCAATTCCACTGCTTCATCCTGCAAGATTTTTTGCAAGGGTAGTCACGTTGTATTACCCATCGGGAATAACGTGAGAGACACCGTCCGCAGTAAGATGGTTATTTCCAAGAGCAGCAGACACATTGTACCAGCCAGCCGCGTACGTGATCTCCCGCACGCCAACTCGGGGTGTTGGGTCAGGTGGATGTCACCGTCTTGAACGCAACTGCCCCAATTAGAGGAGCAGTCAGTACAACACTCATCGTTAAATAGCTATGGTGTCACAGGAGCTTCACTGTAATAGCAACGCAAAGTACGACATGGGGGTAGCCCTGCACTACAGCGACGCCGGGCGCGGGCTCATCAGCGAAGTCTTGGACCCCCTGGACGTGCGTATATCGGACGTATCCCGAGTTCACAGCTATCTTTGATGGAGTGTTTGAAGACTACATCCTCCCTAACACAAGCACGGAGGCCGACGCGGAAAAATTCAACGGTGCGACTGACATTATGGGGTACTGGCAAAACCAGGTCAACTTCGCCGTCTGGTGCCCCACGATGGGCTGCGGCGTCAGCAAGAGCGACCACCTCCTGTCAGCCAGCCTCCTCCCCGCCCAGCCCGCAGCATCTACAGGTTCCATGTCCTCTACCAGGTGAAAAAGATCATCGTTCACATGAAGTGCTTGCTGCCCTACCAACGCCCGCATATGCGAGTTTCCTATCTGTGTTAACGCCGACTGGCGGAACAGGACGATCCCCTACGGCGAGTTCGTGGTGAAGTACATTTACTTTCCAGCCCACGGCAGAGCCTACACAGCGATCGGTGAGGCCCAGATCCACCAATAATAGCTGGACCACTAGTCGCAACAAGGCTGTGGCGGTGATATCGGCTGGGCGGTATTTATTGTGAACCGTTCGCAAGGCTTTACGCAAACCGGCATCGAGCGCCTCACGACAATATCCAGACGTACGTGTGAACCGTTCAGGGCGCGCAGAAGAAAACAAGGACAACCATCATTGTGGTTGACCTGGATTTCGATGCGCAAAAGCGGTTTATAGCGAACGTGGAGGCCAAGATCTCCCACGAAGAAGACGTGCCAGAATCTATCCGCGAGTACCAGGAGGTGCTCGGCTACGCCAAAAGCAAGCTGGACCACGTCGTGTGCGGCAGTCTTTAGAGAACAACGCTCTCCTAATCGTCGAAGAGGCCCTGGTACCCGGAACTAACGGGAGGGTCAAGGCAGACAGAACCCCACCGCCTCTGGCACCCGTTGACGGCCCCATGCAGCCACAACCAGCCGTGTTTAGCTGCGGACAAGCAGGCAGCCATAGAGTACGAGAACAACAAGACATCCCTGGTCGTCGGCGGTCTTGCTGCAGGCGTGCTAGCGGTATGGCTGCTACAATAGACGACGCCTCCTCTTGGCCGTTTTCAGCCCGCTCTACCTCGCTTGCCAAGCCGACTGCGAATAGCCAGGAAGGTAATGACGACCGCCACGGCGAGCACCATCAGGTTTCCAGTCAGCCATCCTCTGGTCGCGCCTATCGTTCTGAATAAAAATGAAACTACGACACCAATGATGCATGGAAACGAGGCCGCAGCCTTGTCAGCCAGCGTCTTCAGCATGCTCTCAGTCGCGTCTGCTGCTTTTTCACCCACTCCCTTTGGGGCGTGGGACCCAGTATAGTTGCTGGCTGTGATCACAAGCGTTACCGTGCTTATCAGGAGGCCGAGCGCAGTGAGTAACGAGGCAATGGTGACCTTTTGTTCTCTAAAGAGGATCCGAAGCTTTTCGGCCAGGGTCTATCCTCATGAAGCAGCTGAAGATAAGCCACCAACTAGTTTCGGAGCTCCCTGCGAAGAACAGGAATCGCCTCGTCCATGCCCTCAATCTCGCTCTCACGGTCAACCAGCTCGTTTTGCAACTGAGTGTACTCTTCTTCGTTTTGAGCCTTCGCATTGGGCTTTTTTTTAGCTCATCTACATTGCCCTGGACCGACAGCTTTTAATCTATTAATTTGCCATCTCTCCCTTCTTTGCGGGGACACGTTGGAGCCAAGAAGCGCACGCATCGGCAAAGGGGAGGGCTGTATATCAATTACGGTAAGCGATGTCTCCTCCTCCACAACGGGAGCATCCAGGTTTCTCACTGGCTCGATGTCTTTTATCTCAAACTCGCTACCTCACTCAGCCATTTTTTTGTGAGGGTCGTGCACCTGCGCGGAGCGGGTGCTACTATGCTATTAAAAAAAAGGTTTTCACTCTAATAAATATGTCTCAATACGGTAACAAGCTCGACCCCTTCCGCGCCCTCTGCAAGCCCAAACGGATGAAGGCAACCCGGAGCATGATGGTGATCATCAACAATCCCAGCACCATCGACCAGGACCAGCTGCTCGTTGTACGATTCTCCAACCTGGGGTCGGATGACGTCATCGTCCTCGGCAGCGCCAAGCTAGTGTTTACTTTAACCCTGTCGGCGGAACCACGGCGCCTTGACGCCAACAGGTCCATTGTCAAAAAACCTCGGCCGGCGATCGTCACAAACTTCGCCATCAAAATCGAGGGCGTATAAGTAGCGTCTTTGCACGACGCCGATATCCGGGGCATCTAAAAGGACCTGTGGCTCACAGACAAGAAGCGGTTCAATGGCGCCTACCAAGGCATCCAGTCTGACAAGTGTGCCAGGATCAGAATAGCCGCAGGCAACACCGTCGAAGCCAACCAACCCGACACCTCCGTCGCGGCAGCCTGCAAAACCAGTTCCCGCTCGAGTTTGAACTGCTTAACGACCACATGCTCTCTGACCATCTGACCTTCTAGATTCCCTTTAACAGTCAAAGTAAAGTCATACAGAGCACCAACGACGGAGACAGTTACACCATCAGCGGCCTCTCTCTGGAGTTTGACGCGGTGACCAACACAGAGATCATGGCCAGCAAAAGCGAAACTGTGTGAAAACTTTAACCTTTCGGCCATTGTTTCCTGCTCCTCGATGAGGCCGCCACCAGCGCAGTCTTTGCGAGAGACACGGACAGCTGCTACAACCCCTTGATCAATAAAGGAGCGTGCCCAACAAGGTCTTATCCCAGGGCAGACGCGCTGCCAGCAGTGGGAGGAGACTGCCAGGGTGCGGTCGAGTGAGCTCCGCAAGGATTTTGGGCTGCAATCAATGGAGGTTGGCACCTTCTACCGGAGCAGGTTCGCCCTGGTTCTCGACATGAGGTCCACGGAAGACCACTCGCTCCACGGGTTTGGTCGTCACATAGAGAACGCCAGTGAGTGTGTCACGCTGCAGATCGAAAAGCCCGGGCAGGCGGCTGGAGTGTTGAACATGTACGTCTGCCTGCTCACAGACGCGCAGCTAAACATCGTCATGGCCAGTTCCAGTCCGCCCTCTACTAACCAAAGCTTCGCGGAGCTTCATCCCCACTGCACAATGGTGGTTTGGCGCCGCGGATGCGGAAGAGCGTCTACGTGTGTGAGCTGCTGAAGAGAGTATTCCCCTGGTGATACGACAACGTTGTCGTCGTGTGCCAAACCATGCGGTTTAACAAGGCCTAAGACCGGCCGTGGCGGGGGGCAAAAAGGACCCGGCCATGTTTCTGGTCATCCCCGGGCCAGACACGGTAAACGACCTTCTGTGGGCCCTGGACCGCCGTTTTAAAGAGACTGAGACATTGATCATTCTCGACGACTGCGCCTTTTTGGACGGTGTCAGGTACCAAGCTGGCCCTGACCAAGCTCGTCTATACGAGCCGCCACGCCGGAATAAGCGTCTGGATCGTCACGCAAAAATACAACGCCATGGCAAACAATGTTCGCGAGCAAACCGCGTGGGTGGCCCTTTTCTACTGTAAGGACGAGGACTCGCTTAGAGACACGCTCGAAGAAAACAACGTGATAGCCTCAGAATGCCGACTGGCAGCCTACAAGTATTTAAAAAGTGAGGGCTACGGCAAGCTGCTAGTCAGCGCGGACCCTCCAACGGCCTTTCGGTTCGTGCCGGCGCATAACATGTGTACCGGCCACTATGGTAACCCTAACAATCCTGCTCTGGCATCTACTTAGAGCCACGCGCGCGGTACCGCATGCAAACGACCGCACTAGGGTCATGACACAGATTAGCGAACTCGACCTGGACGCCATGATGGGCCTTGCCAGCGTTCCCATCGAGCCACAGGGCGACCGCCAGCGCGCACGGTTGACAGAGATCGTGGCGGCCGGAACGACCAAGGGGTATCTGGGGTGGACCCTCGGACCTGGCGATGTAGCGGACATGGACGAAAACTCGGTGTCACAGGAGTATGCCATCTACCAAGCCAAGCTGGGACCCAAAATGACCGCCTCGATGGTGTCGATCCTTGTCAGCCTTTACTTCTCCGCAATGAGCCGCTTTATGGCGATAGACGATAGCGCGCAGCTGGCTCGCGATCTAAGGGAAAACCCCATCGTCCGCGCCTCTCTTCCACAAGTTGCTAGCCTCTTCTGCTTTAAGTACGATATCATCACGTACGGGCATATCCAGTTTGAGACAGCGCCAGAACACTCAGCAGGTGACTCAAGCACCAAGTTTCGAGTCCAGTACCACCTCAGGTAGCGCAGACTGTACCTAAACAAGTTAACAAAATTGAACCTAATAGATCTGCTGTTGTCAGGGTCACAAAGGATAAACATCCTGATCGCCTGGCCGCTGGTGAAAACTGACCGCGATAAACGCCTTTATACGCAAGGCTGAAAAACGGGATGAAAAGACAGCTAAGGTTGCAGACTCTCAGAGGACGCCAGGGCTTTTGCCTTTAGCTCCACAGCGAGCGCATTGGTTGCGGTCGCTGTGGTCGGGGCCTTGTTGTACGCCCACTTGCCAAATCTCCGAGCTCCGCAGGCTGCCGCGCAAGCCCGTCCAGCCATGGATCCCCCCACACACACACTCCACACACACACACACACACCTATGCAACCGGCCTGCGATGTTTGTTATATGGAATAGTTTGCTCGCCTATATGACTCGTCGTGTGCGAAGAGTATCAACAATGGCAACCATAGACTTGGGTAACCTCCTCTACCACAGAACCGTGCTCGCCGGTCTCAAGATAGCCTACACGATGCTGGCTAAAAACCTGATTAAAACCTTAGTTGCTGGACTTTGAAGATACCGCCAAGGCGATAACCATCACGGCGTTTGGTCTGTGGACTCAAGATATGCTAATTAACAAGGGATCATTTCCTTGCTAATAGTATGGCAGCTGCCTGATGGTTGCCGTTGGTATGATGGTCGGAGGCGCCGTGGTAAACGCCATCGCCTTCTCCGGCTCTAACAATGTCATTTCCCAGATCGATAAAAAGGCGGCGGACGAAGAGAGGATCTGCCCAACGAGGCCCTGGAAGCCTTCAGGCGCACAGAACACCTTGACTACTCTTCCGAGCGTAAGCAGGACGAGGTGCGCGCAGATAGGTCCTATCAGGCTGTGACTGCAAGGTCAATAGAAGGCAAGACCCCAGATGAGGTGGCCGAGCCCAAGTTTTCTGACTTGTACTTACCCACCCTCGAGAAACAAAAGTATGAGTATATTTAGATTGCTGGCGTCCTGGCCCTGGTTAGGTTTGTTGCCTACAGATATCTTTAGTGCGGCTGTTAGAGCCGTGCGCAGCCCTGAGAGCTAACGTCATGGAAAATCAGCTAGCATCAATCTACTATAGCCCGCGTGGTTTTCTGGAAGAGGACCCAGTTTAACAATCGGCTGGCTGACGATGCCAAGTAATGGCTTAAAAGGCAGGCGCGTGGCAAACCTTCCTGCCTGCGATAAGTACCATCGTTCGGCGCCGATATGACGTGGACGTTCGCAACGAGGTTCATCAGGCAGACCTCCTCTTTTTACCACACGACAAGGACGGTAAGCGTACGTACAAGTACGTAACGGTCGTGGACGTCGCTAGCCACTTTAGGGCGGCCAAGCCCCTGACCAGCAAGAAAACATCCAAGATTTCCGCGGCTCTGGGTTGCGTCTACAAACGGGGTCCGCTCAAGTGGCCCAAGCTGTTGCAGGTTGACACTGGAAGGGAGTTCACGGGTAACGTGACGCGGCTTCTGGAGACACACAAGATTCGAATTTGCATGGATGAAGCCGGCCTCCACTGGGCACAGGGCATTGTGGAGTGATTTAATCGCATCATGGCTGAGCGGCTGTTAGACCATCAGTACGCCCAAGAGATGGAGCCGGGCGGCGAGATGCATAACGTAGTGAAGGTCAGGCGGTAAAGCCGTGGTTACGGCCTTAAATGAGGAAGTGACGCGGATGATAGCCCCAAAACTGACTGACGCTGTGCGTGTGGCTTCGGTGGCTGCGGTGCAGCGCTTAAAGCGGCCGCCTGGGCCGAAGGTCGATATGTGGGCTGTTGTGTGCTATTTGAACGCCCCCTGGGAAGCCGGAAGGTTGGCGCAGGCACACTACCTACCCTATTTGGTCTTTAGACACCCACACCATGGCCAAGGAGGTGGATGTTCCTAGCCAGCAGCTTTTTACTATTTGGCGGATCTCGGGGCACCACCCCGGGTTTTCGTTCGCGAGGAAATACAGGTGGTTGTGGAGGGTACGATTGGTCTGCCAAAAGGGGTTATGGACCCTGGGTGAGCGAGATCAAGAACGCCTCATATTCTTCGTCAGCCTAAGGCCTTGTCCGTAAACTTTTCGAGCCTTGCCTCGATATCGGCGATGGCTGTGACGAGTAGGCCTCCGGAGGTACCAGAGCGCGGTTGCTACGCATGTACACAGGGTTTTTCAAGCACCTCCTTAAGGACGAGGTTAAATTTTACACCCCTTTTGCCGATTTCCTGTTTAAGGATGTCGATTACCTTGACCTTGAGTAGCTTTTGCGCAAGAGGCGGTTGTGTGGCGTCGACGGGGGCGCTACGTCGGGTGGGGGCTGGAATGGCCTTCCCGGCTGGATCTTTGGTGGCTTGCTGCCTGGCCGGCGTTTGGCAGACTTCGACAGCTTGGCTGACTCTGCGGGGGCAGCGGAGGCTGGTGGTGGGATGGCCAATGGGGCCGGCTTGGCGCTTGGCTCGACGCCTGGCGGACTTCGTCACTTTGGATGGGGTGTCAGACGTGGGGTTTATGGGGGTGGTTCGGGCTTGGCTACCTTTTCAGAAAGAGGAGTTGGAGGACGGGTTGGTGGGTAAAGGTAACTGGGGGCTAGTTTGGGTTTAGGCAGTTGGACGATCTGCCGTTTCGGTGGGTGGCCTCTGGGAAAGTGTTGATTTAGGTGGGGCTGGGGGTGGGGCCTTGGGGATGTATGTGGGGTGACCCATCGGGCTCGAGCCCTATATCATGAGAGATTCCAACATATCGTCGTATTCGCTCTCGGTGATGTGCCCCTCTTGGAGCAGAACGTACATTCGCTCGATGCTTGGCATTTTGCTACATCACCTATGTCGTACTGTATGACACAGTATGAACAATTTTGCTCGGTGTTGTCACTCCTTGCAGCTCAGCATTTTAGCTACGGAGGTGTGCGATGGCCCATATTTTTTTCTCATTGATGCTTTCAAGTGTTTTTTAATGTCATGGTAAACTGTGCTAGCCGCTGAAGCTTAGCTATAACCTTCCTATATCGCTTTCTCACCTTCTTTTCTATGTTTCGCAGTTTGTCTGCTTGATATCCTTTCCCTCATCTGTTGCATATATGGTGGACGCCTGTGGTGCCCGTGCCGCATTTCCAACATGGGAGCACCCTTACCCCCTGTCTGTAACGGTATGCGTGCAACGCGCAGTGGGTGCCGTTGCAGGTGAGGCCGCAGGGCACTAATCTGCTCAATATCTTCCACTGGCATGTGAGTTGTCCTTGACGCGGCATGTCTAGGACGGTATGGCATAGACATGCCGCATCTCAAATTAATTGTGGCGGGTGGGCTGACGTCCCGACCTGACTAACATCACTAGTCGCCAAAAGGTTTTGGCGGTGTGTTCCAAGAGGCCGAGAACGCGCAGGAAGCCTCGGTTGTGGCGAAAAGGACTTGCTTTTCTTGCTTGATGTATGCGTGTGAGCATGGACTCTTTTGATAAGAAGAATGGTTAGTTGGAGCGGTGCCCGTTCAAAACAGCCGATATGCGGCCTTTTACAAAAAGAAGGGTTAGTTGAGTGGTGCCATATCGGCTGAGTTCAAATCGGCCTTTTACAAAAAGAAGGGTTAGTTGAGTGGTGCCATATCGGCTGAGTTCGAATCGGCCTTTTACAAAAAGAAGGGTTAGTTGGGGTGATGCCAAATAATAACAGGCGAAAAACCGAATTTTACAGAAAGAAGGGTTCGTTCGGGTGGTGCCATATCGGCTGAGTTCAAACAGACCGAGGACGCGCAGAGAAGCTCCGTTCTGGCAAATGACAATTATCGGCTGAGTTGAAAACGGCCTTGTACACCTACTCACCAGCAATCATATTAACTGAGAGTTTTTATTTCAACTGAATAAGTCTGAGGGGAATGCTCGAGTAGTTTCATGGTTTCCAAGCTTGGCCCTGAAAGAAAGAAAGAAAGAAAGAAAGAAAGAAAGAAAGAAAGAAAGAAAGAGAAAGAAAGAAAGAGAGAAAGTTAGTCAGTCAGTCTGTTTGTCAGTCAGTAAGTAAACAAGCAAGCAAGTAAGTACGTAAGGGAAAGGAGTGAAGTAAACAAGCAAGTAAGTCAGTCAGACAGTCAGTCAGCAAATAAATTAGTTTGCAATAAAGACAGTGAACAAGCAAGTAAGGAAGAAAATAAATAAATAAAAAGTAAGATAAGGTCAACCTACATCAATTGTTAGGTTCTCAATGTTGACCAGACTCCCAAGATAAACAAGAACGGCATTCAGGAAGTCTAGAATGGAAAGGAAGGCAATGATTGTGGCCCCAACAAACAGGACCAAGATCGCCGCGTCTTGAGCACCCTTTGCTGCCGCTTCTACAACGTTTTCTGTTCTTGGTCTGCAAAATTAACTATTATAGTTACATAGTTTCGTATTAAAGTCTAGCTAATCTTCTCCAGCATTGATCATTACACTCCAAAGATTATAACACGCAGCGTTTACAAAAGAGAAAAGAAAATAGTCTAGAAATCCAATACTACTCAAAATATAAAGTATAAATAACAATGTAGGATATCATTGTATTTATGTATCATGGAGAAACATCATTATTGCTTTTTTTAAAGATAATGCTACCTTATTTTCTCGATTTTTTTGATTTGTTCCCAGGTCTCAGTCTTCGATTCTTCCGTTTCCGGACATATTATTTTAGACACAGCCAGACCCGCCGGTGCGGACATTAGGCATGCCGCCAGCAGATGTGACGATGATATCTGTCAAAATCCCACGGGTAAAAAGATTAAAGTGATAGGTTTTTATTTTTTATTTTTATTTTTTAAATTGAATTTTAAGCTGTTGTCTAGGCATTTTCTTTTCAAGGTATCCGTGTATAAAACTATTACACTAAGTACAAATTGTGTAATTATGAGTTTCACACATATATGAATTGCGCGCACACACACACACACACACACACACACACACACACACACACACACACACACACACAGCAATACCAACCAAACAATTCTTTAAATTGCACTAGCATACCTACACACATTAGGTAAATTGTTCTCGTATTTTACTTTAAAACTAAGCACACTGTAAAAAGAGATGCGAGAGAATAAAAATCTGGGTTTGTATGATTGATGTAATAAAACAAATTTAATTGCCAAAGAAATATTCTTGTTGCATACAAAATAAGTTTGATACATGAATGTTGTGTTTTAACTGTTCGTTACGCGTGACATGCCTTTTTGTATGCATTTATGAGTTTTCAGGTAATATTAGACCTGATTTATCTAAATAATTTTGGAAATATAGTATTTGTATACCAATATTTCAGATCCTGAAAAAAGTCTGCCTCTGCCTCTGTCTGTATGTCTGTCTTTCTGTCTCGTTCGCTCTGACGAAATTTTTGGTTTATGGAAAGCTTGAATCTTTTACAATTAAAAAATATTATTTAAAATACCTCTCTCTCTCTGAATTAGTCTTTGGCGTCTTCACATTTGCTTGCAAGAAACACCATTTAAAAGAACTTTTTCGATGAAATACAAGTATAGTTTCTACAAGGCTTAAGATCAAACAAATACATCAGAAACTTACTCCAAATTTAATGAAGATTCCGAAGACGTCACCGCTGACAGAGGCAAAGCCTGCCGTCAGGATTGCGAAAAGTTCGGACTTTGTCATGATCTCAAGATATGGCCTGATAAGTAGGGACGCTTCTGGCTGGAAATGTGAAAGTAATGAGAGACATGATTATTTTGCTGTCAGTAGTAAGATAGACGATTTTTTCATGACTGATTCTTAAAGTAAATAAAAAAATTCACTGATTTGAACATTATAAAGCAAAGAAAAAAGGTAAAAATATTTTGTGCAGAATTTGATTTCCGAATCTATGTAACACAGATAAATGTCAACCAGCACACGCCAATTACTTAGTTTGGTTTTGTTTTGTTTTGTTTTGTTTTGTTTTGTTTTGTTTGGTTTAGTTTTGTACAGCACAGCAACACTTTTAAGGTAAAGTGCCTTGCCCAAAGACACACCACGGTAGCCTATCTGGGCTAATTAGATTGTGCGAAACGAACCCGCACCCTTCTGGTTACAAGTCCAACGCCTTAACCAGTTAGTCACCGCGGCCCCCAAAATAGTATAAAAATGTATTTTTGTTCGAACATGTATGATGTTACTTCCATATCTATTTACTTCCCCTGATTACGCGCAAGAAAGTCACATATTAAGCATGTCATAAAGCAGGTCCTAGATGATGTTAATATACAAGTCATGTACAGTGTTATGGACGTACAAAGTTTGTATTGCAGCGAAATATATCTGAGAAAAAGTTAACTGATTATTTTTACTAGGAAAATATATCTATGATTCCCACCAATCTCTCTCTCTCTCTCTCTCTCTCTCTCTCTCTCTCTCTCTCTCTCTCTCTCTCTCTCTCTCTTTCAGCTACTTACCTGACCCAGAAATATGCACGCGGCTGTGCACATTGTTTCTGCCGCTGTTGTTCTCATGGTAATGTGAATTACTCTTGCAATGAACTTCACAAAGATCTGCATTACTCCAAGGTGATACAGAACAGAGAATACGGAGCTCAAGAAAATCATTATTGGCATCAACTAAAACGAATTAAGTGATAAGACAGGATAATCATTGATAATTTAGATAAACTTTGAAAAATAATGTTTTTATTGTCTTTAGAAACTACTGAAGAAAAGCAGAAACAATCACTCTCGCTCGATATCAACCAATTTGTTCTCTGTATTTTCTTTAAATATGTTTCTCCTAAATACATACATATCTAGAATAAAAGAACTTAAGTTCTGGGACTTTTTTTATTCTCTTATTAGACATTCCTCTGCACCAGACTTAATGAACTTAGAGATTATATCTCTATATTGTGATCATGTTTCTGTATTCATGAAATGTTGGTTTGGGAATAATAGTTAAAGATGCATTCATTAGAGGTCAAAATTCCCACAGAAAACTAGAGTAAATAGATTCTTAATATCCGCTTTAGTAAAATCAACCCATACTGCGCAGCTCGAAATGACGTTATCATTACTCTATAACGTCATCAATAGCCTAAGTGTGTCGTAGTGCTATGAGTAAAATGACCTGGTTGCGACGTCCGTCTCTTATTAAATAATTAAAACAAATGTTTATACAATATTAACAATCCCAAAAACAATCATGTGAAAGAAAATTAATAAAGCAAGGGACTGTGCAATATATTAAAAAGACATCACTATCCTTATATGACAAAATAATTCGAACTGTCCTTTCAACTAATTATAAATTTAGTCACGCGATAATTTCCTCCGTTTTGCAGTCACCTACAAAGTCCTGAATATATAATGTGGATGTCTCATTAGTATTGACAGAATTAGAAATACCCTGAAGGCAAATTCAAAGTCCTCATAATGATCGCCAAAGACAAAAGTAACTCCTGCTAAAACATGGTCCAGAAAGTTTTCCACTTGATCCCCAATGAACAGGAAGGAGGATCTCCCAAAATTTGTTCGAAGAATAAAAAGTCCTAGGAGAAGCTGTAAAAGCAGACCCCAAATAATCGGCCGCCAATTAATCTGAAACAAACGTAATAAATATAAAGAATGACTATACCTCCGTGTAGTAGACGTATGACTACACAAGAATAAATAAGTACAAACTCAAGGATACATTTATATCCAATTAACAATAATGTCTGGAGACATTTTCGTTCCTGAAAAATTTGTCCTAGCCAAACGATTTTTTTTCTGTCATGTTTACAGTAATTTTGCACTTCATCTTTGTATATGGAGCTCCTATTAACAATGAGTCAGAATCAGTTTTACCCTCTGGAAGATATTAATAAGAAGCATAAAAAGGTCGGTTAATTCTCGATCGCAACCAATATGCATACAGTCATCACAGAACTATTTCTAACGTAAATGACCTCAACAGACAATGAGTGCGTGATGCGGCCCTCCTGAAGAAAAAGTACGTTTTTACAAAAAAGCACCAGAAACAAACATTTCGTTGCATGGTGGCTATCTAAGATTGGCCCAGATATTGTATGGTTATTTCATTCCAGCCTCTGGATATACGTAGATGTTAGATCTGAACGAAATTAATTTAATGAACTATATGATTTAATTGGTGTTAGATGTGAGATATTGAGACACGAATTTAATGAACTATATGATTAAATTGGTGTTAGATGTGAGATATTGAGACACGATTGAATTGGTGTTAGATGTGAGATATTCAGACACGATTAACATGGTGTTAGATGTGAGATATTGAGAAACGACTGAATTGGTGTTAGATGTGAGATATTGAGACACGATATTACTAACCTTTGTCCTGTCATATGATATGACCCACGAGATAAGAATGAAGAATACGAGACCAGCCAATGAAATCAGATTCTCCAAGTGTGAGACATTAGACAAAATCACATAGAGAAGCATTCCAACTATGACAATAGTGTATAGAGAGCTGAAACAATAAAAGTAATTGATCGGAAGAAATTATTTACACCTATAAAGTGAGTTCATCGCAAATTTTAACTGAATATATTTTACTAACAGACAAAAAACTTCGTTGAAAAAAGGAAACATTTATGTCGGCAAACAGGAAGAAAAATAGCAGACATTTTAAGCAAAAAGGTTGTATATTTTACTACACAAAATAAATGAAAAATAATTGATATTGCAAGTTACTGTAAAAAAAACGCATCCTATAATCCATTTTGAATGATAGATGCTGAATATGTATATTAATTAGATAAGATGTACCAGAAGATTCTCCCAATAAAATCAGGTTATCTGTCTATTTTAGAGCTGATTTAAGAGAGAGACAGACAGACAGACAGAGACAGAGAGAGTGAGAGAGAGAGAGAGAGAGAGAGAGAGAGAGAGAGATTAGTTCAAACTTACAGTTTCCAAACTCTTCTAGAGAAAAATCGTTCTAATTTTTTCAGTCTGGATTCCAAAAGATCTTTCATTTTCTGTGTTTCTAAAAAGTTGACGACTGCAATGTATGCGTTGTACGCAATTGCAATTGAATTGAAAACTAGTAAAGGAATGGATCTGTCGAAGTTTAGGACAAATGCAAAACCACAATATACACAATATGACAAGATGACAAGTGTCCATATGACCCTGAGTGTCCATTGCCGACAAGGAGACGCTTTCTTTGCTACTGCCTCATCTCCAGTTACACCACTTCCTTCCATCATCTCTTCAAACATAGGCTTAAGGTTGAAAGCACCAATGCTAATGCCATCTAGACAAGAAGAACACAAAGAAATATAATGATTCCTGCTTTTTTATGCATTGAGTCGACAAAAAACCCCTAACATTTGGAATAAGCTAGTACAAGCTCTTCTGCACAATTGCATACGGAACTTGAAAATATATTCTTGTTCCGTTTAGCGACATTCTTTTATTCATGGGTACATGTCCAAGGCAATCGGAACATAGCTCAGCAATTTCCATCAAGTCGAGAAATAACCTCGTATGTAGTTGTAGGAATACACATAAATTCGATGGGTTTGGTGATTCGCCTCCGGCAGAGTGCAAGACATATATTGCGACAAAAGGCTGATAATGTTCCGATTGTGACTTTGTCTCCTTTATCCGCCATGTTGTGCCTTGTGAACAAAAGTAGTTACAAATATAGTTCTCAATGGCGGCGAATTAGATCTGCGGTATCTTTCTCGACTTGACGGAAATGACCGAGGATATCCCAATTTATGTCTGACCGTCATTGCTTGTAATTTATTCCCCAAACTTGTTTTCTATCATGAAACTTAAACTTTCGCTCATCTGTTGCAATATTAGGAGTATATTTATTTCATTGATATTTATCAGTCTTTTCGTAGGGGGTACCCAAGTTTTAAACAAGTCTGAAAGTTACATGGTTCTAACTGTACTCTAATCAAAATGAGTAGCTGTCAAAGCTTTGAGACTTTGTGTTTAATATTGAGTTTCATCATCTGAAAAGTTTATAGAATACTGGTCCTGGATATAGTGTGTCCATGGTACATATAAAAAAAGACTGGACTGTTCGTGAGGTTTTCAACTATTGTTTTTTTTTTGTTTGTTTGTTTTTTTTTTTTGTTTTTTTTTTGTTTTTGATTATATCTCACTTACAATTTAAACGACTTGGTTTTGATCAGTATACGCACCACGATTTTTAGAGAAGATTCAAGTCTCTATACTTCAGTATGAGTGATCTTGACAGAAGATTAAAGTCACTATACTTCAGTATGAGTGATCTTGACAGAAGATTCAAGTAACTAAACTTCAGTATGAGTTATTTTGACAGAAGATTCAAATCACTATACTTCAGTATGAGTGATCTTGACAGAAGATTAAAGTCACTATACTTCAGTATGAGTGATCTTGACAGAAGATTCAAGTAACTAAACTTCAGTATGAGTTATTTTGACAGAAGATTCAAATCACTATACTTCAGTATGAGTGATCTTGACAGAAGATTCAAGTCACTATAGTTCATTCTTCAAGTCACTATAGTTCATTCTTCAAGTCACTATACTTCGTTATGTAAATTTGTAGCGGGAAAGACCTTCAATACTACCTTAAAAATATTATTTAAGTGTATTTTACTGTCATTACTGCACAACAAGGTGCTAAAAATGATGACTGCATGGATGACAAAGACCGAATTTTTCACTCAACCCGAATAAGGGATCACTTAAAAATACCCGGATGTAAAAACTGTCACATATAACTGGAACTGATGTTGATAAGTTATGTGCACACAAAGAAATACACTTTTTCTAAACTTATAAACTGTTTAAAACATTGCAATTCTTTTTGAGGCAAATTAAAGTTTACAAAATAGTAAACTGATAGCCTACAGGAGAGATATGACTAACTATACATTGCACAATAAAAGCGGACGTCTTCCATAATAGGTTCGTTACTGTAATAATTATTGTTCTAAAAATATTATTCCATAATTTAATTACTTAACGAGTCCTCGTATCGTCACAGTACATTACCCTTTGAAATCGCGGATTTCAACTTTGTTGATGTCCAGTAGTGTATGTAAGCTGTGTTATGTCCATGTAACTGTAATGTCTATGTAACTGTAATGTGCATGTAAATATAATCTCCATGTAACTGTAATGTCCATTTCACTATAATGTCCATGTAACTGTAATGATGTCCATGTAACTGTAATGATGTCCATGTAACTGTAATGTCCATGTAATTGTAATGTCCATGTAACTGTGATGTCCATGTAACTGCAATGTCCGTGTAACTATATTGTCCATGTAACTGTAATGATGTCCATGTAACTGTAAAGTCCATGTAACTAT
The DNA here is from genome assembly GCA_029931535.1 of Margaritifera margaritifera. Lineage (NCBI taxonomy): Eukaryota > Metazoa > Mollusca > Bivalvia > Unionida > Margaritiferidae > Margaritifera > Margaritifera margaritifera. The sequence goes on along the minus strand of JAQPZY010001206.1, from coordinate 1,223,067 downwards.
AATGTCCATGTAACTATAATGTCTATGTAACTGTAACTATAATGTACATGTGTCCATGTAACTATAATGTCCATGTACCTATAATGTCCATGTGTCCATGTAACTGTAGTGTCCATGTAACTATAACGTCCATGTGTCCATTTAACTATAATGTCCATGTAACTGTAACTATAATGTCCATGTAACTGTAACTGTAATGTCCATGTAACTATAATATCCATGTAACTGTAACTGTAATGTCTATGTGACTGTAATGTCGATGTTACGATAATGTCCATGTAACTATAATGTCCATGTACCTATAATGCCATGTAACTATAATGTCCATGTAACTATAATGTCCATATAACTGTAACTGTAATGTCTATGTGACTGTAATGTCGATGTTACGATAATGTCCATGTAACTATAATGTCCATGTAACTGTAATGTCCATGTACCTATAATGTCCATGTAACTATACTGTCCATGTAACTATAACTGTGATGTCCATGTAACTGTAATGTCCATGTAATTGTAATGTCCATGTAACTATAATGTCCATGTAACTGTAATGTCCATGTAACTGTTATGTCCATGTAACTATAATGTCCATGTAACTGTAATGTCCATGTAATTGTAATATCCATATAACTACAATGTCCATGTAACTGTAATGTCAATGTAACTGTAATGTCCATGTAACTATAATGTCCATGTAACTGTAATGTCCATGTAATTGTAATATCCATGTAACTATAATGTCCATGTAATTGTAATGTCCATGTAACTGTAATGTCCATGTAACTGTAATGTCCATGTAATTGCAATATCCATGTAACTGTAATGTCCATGTAACTGTAATGTCCATGTAACTGCAATGTCCATGTAACTATAATGTCCATGTAACTGTAACTGGAATGTCCATGTAGCTGTAATGTCCATGTAACTGTAATGTCCATGTAACTGTAATCTCCATGTAACTGTAATCTCCATGTAACTATAATGTCCATGTAACTGTAATGTCCATGTAACTATAATGTCCATGTAACTGTAACTGGAATGTCCATGTAGCTGTAATGTCCATGTAACTGTAATGTCCATGTAACTGTAATATCCATGTAACTGTAATCTCCATGTAACTATAATGTCCATGTAACTGTAACTGGAATGTCCATGTAGCTGTAATGTCGATGTAACTGTAATGTCCATGTAACTATAATGTCCGTGTAACTGTAATGTTCATGTAATTGTAATATCCATGTAACTATAATGTCCATGTAACTGTATTGTCCATCTAACTGTATTGTCCATGTAACTATAATGTCCATATAGCTGTAATGTCCATGTCATTGTAAACTATAATGTTTATTTTCTTCTTCGTTACATACAAGAAAAGAAGATTACCTTCAAACTTCTCCGTTGCAACAGCTCCGTTTTTGTTATCTTTTCTTTCTCTATCTTCAGACACGTTGCTAGTGTTGCTTGCCATTCTTCACTCCTTAATTACCTATATGTAAACCGTATTAGATATTTTATTATTATTATTATTATTATTATTATTATTATTATTATTATTATTATTATTATTATTATTATTATTATCATCATCATCATCATCATCAATAGAACAAATTAATATCAAAGAATCTGTTTTGAAAAATTACGTCTTTCAGAATTTAATGGCAATCCATGACAAAACTAGTCCGAATACTTTTCGACCAAATGCATATTACATATTCATGACTTGTGTTCCTTCAATTTCAATTGCACTAACACAAACATGCTTGGAGTGAAAGTTGAATTTTTGCTGATATTAATTCACACTATGTATGGGGGGGGGGGGAGGATACATCGTGTTCGTATTAATTCACGCTATATTTGGGGGATACATGGTGTTCATATTAGTTACTGCTATTTATGGGGAATGGTTTTCATATTATTTCACACTATGTATTTGGGATGGTGTTCATATTAATTCACGCTATGTATGGGGATGCATTTTGCTCATATTAATTCACGCTATGTACGAGGGATGTATGATGTTCATATTAATTCACGCTATGTATGTGGGATGCGTAGTGTTCATAATAATTCACGTTATGTACGGCGGATGCATAGTGTTTATATTAATTCACGATATGTCCTGGGGACGGTATTCATATTAATTCACGTTATGTACGGAGGATGCATGGTGTTCAAAATTATTACGCTATGTATTGGACATAGTGTTCATATTATTTCACGTTATGTACGGGGGATGCATGATTTTCATATTAATTCATGCTATGTATTGGGATGTATGGTGTTCATATTAATTCACGCTATGTATGAGGCCTGGTATTCATATTAATTCACGTTATGTACGGGGGATAAATGGTATTCATATTGATTCACGCTATGTATGGAGCATGATGTTCATATTATTTCACGTTATGTACAGGGATGCATGGTGTTCATATTAATTCACGCTATGTATGGGGGGATGCATTGTGTTCATATTAATTCACGCTATGTATGGATGATTGGAGGATACATCGTATTCATATTAATTCACGCTCTGTATGGGATATAAATGGTGTTCATATTAGTTCAGGATATGTATGGGGTATAAATGATGTTCATGTTCGTTCGCGCTATGCATGGGGAATGATGTTCATATTAATTCACGTTATGTACGGGGGATGCATGGTGTTCATATTAATTCACGCTATGTACGGGGGATATATGGTGTTCATATGAATTCACGTTATGTACGGGAGATGCATGGTGTTTACATTAACATCGTATTCATATTAATTCACGCTATGAATGGGTATAAATGATGTTCATATTAGTTCACGCTATTGTTACGACTCTATGGTCTAAGAAAAATGTAACAGAAAGAAAGTGAAACCAACAAATCAAGTAAAAAATCAACAAGCAATTTATTACTAGATAATTAAAATGAAAAATCAAAAAGTCACTTACAGTAATGTGTTTTGAAATCCTAATAATTCAATAAGAATGATTGTTCTAATCACAAGTCCTAAATATAGAATGTGTCCTTGAATGTTATTATGTGCCAATGGTCTCCAAAGTCCTGATGTACTAGAAATCTTGATGTGCTGAAGTCAAAATGAAGTATTCCAAAATCTCTGAATAAGTTCACATAAATTCCAAAATTGTCAATCAAAATCCAAAAGTTTATGAGCACTGTTATAATCCAATGAATATTTAAAAATAATTCCTCTCTTAGAATTTGGAATGAATTTTCACAACTGTAATAGCTCTTTACAAGACTGATGGTAATGTCGAACTGAAAAAATGTTTACCAAACATGGTATATATAAAGATTGGTCACATGACAGAATGTTCTAGATTGGTCACATGACAGAATGTTCTAGAATGTGTGTCATCTTAATGGAATTTTTACTTGTAAACAAAAATCAACCTTGACCTTCAAATTGAGAAAACATATTGATCAAAACAACCTAATTCAAGGACACTAGTTATACATGTTTTTCCTAACAAACATAAAGATTTAAGCAAATATTAAAGTGAAGAAACATTTATATTTTCCTAAAATATATATAATATTATATAAACATCATACATAACACTATACATTGGGGATGGTGTTCATATTAATTCACGCTATATACGGGGGATGTATGGTGTTCATATTAATTCACGCTATGTACGGGAGATGTATGGTGTTCATATTAATTCACGCTGTGATGGGGGATACATCCTAATCATATGGACCTAAAAAGACATTTTTTAATGTAATAGGTTTCATCATTTTTGAACGGGAGTCATACCTGTTTTTCACAAACTTAAAGAACATATTCTTTTTCAGAAGTAAAAATGACCAAAACTATATCATACTTCATTCCCTCCACTGTCAGTCTGTATTCAGAATCGTATGTAATGGCAGCTGAAGATCTAAACGGAAATTTACGATGTTGCAGACAGCTATATACTCGTCTCTGTTTGTTTTGTGTCTTTTTTTTTCTCTCGTAAAACTGTATACATAGAGTCTGGAACAGGTCAATACTGTATGCAACATTCCACTGTTTACTATTTGACACATTCGCAACTTCGAGGTAAATCCTATATACCACACCTCGGGTGTATGTCGATAGCTGCCATTAGCTGCTACCTCGGTTATTTTTGAAGCAAAGATTGACCGAGAAGTGGCGAATGCATCGAACTATTTATTTATTCGCAACTTCTCGGTCATTCCTAGGGTCAATCCAATCATAGAAACAGCCGATGTACATCTGAAATAGATTGCGTTGCGGGGGGGGGGGGGGGGGGGGGGGTGCGATGGAATTTCCGGGGAACAAAATGTATGATCTTTCTGAAAATTACTGCCCCGAAAGTCAAAAAGAGGAGTCCCTATTAAAGATTTAGGTATTGCGTATTGTACAATGTTTCAACTCAAAATGTATAAACAACTTTCATTCCTGAACACCCAATTGATAGCTAAATGAAAACGAAGTTCACAACATCATGTGTTGCATGTGATCTTGCGTTTAGTTGGTCAAATCGAAGATGTACGAACTGTGTGCATACATGGATGCCCACCCTAGACTCATCGACTTAAAAATGTACGAACTGTTCCTACATGAATGCCCACCGTAGACTCGCCGTCTTAACAAATTTCCTGATCATCAATTCCTGATCATAGAGTTAGAGCTTCGCACCATTCATAGCGAGTTTCTGTTAAGATCAAACAGCTCGTCTGCAAATTACTATCTAAAGTTAATGCAAATTACTATCTAAAATTAATGCAAATTACTATCTAAAATTAATGCAAATTACTATCTAAAATTAATGCAAATTAATATCTAAAATTAATGCAAATTAATATCTAAAGTTAATGCAAATTACTATCTAAAGTTAATGCAAATTACTATCTAATGTTAATGCAAATTAATATCTAAAATTAATGCAAATTAATATCTAAAATTAATGCAAATTACTATCTAAAGTTAATGCAAATTAATATCTAAAGTTAATGCAAATTACTATCTAAAGTTAATGCAAATTACTATCTAAAATTAATGCAAATTACTATCTAAAGTTAATGCAAATTACAATCTAAAATTAATGCAAATTACTATCTAATGTTAATGCAAATTACTATCTAAAATTAATGCAAATTACTATCTAATGTTAATGCAAATTACTATCTAAAGTTACGATTCAGGTAACTTAGTGACATGCAGCAGAGAAACATGATAAAATTAAAATTGCGCAATATTTAGTTGTGATGTTTTAAAAAAGAAAACCTGGTATGACGCCGTTAAAAATGGAATAAAATATACTAAGCGTGTAAGATATTATGTAGGCTATATATATGTATAATAGGTTTACATAATAATTCTTACCTTGAGATACTGCTTTAGTTGAATCTTTGCTCACTAGTCGAGTTGTCCCAGATCCAAACAACATGTTATGTGGCTAATGTCCTATCAAAGGAAAACCCGATTAGCAGCAGGCGCAATATTAAAGTAACGTATACCAAGCAACATTCCAACACTGTCAAACACCTTTGTCATCTGAGATAATTTATCAACATTACAGATTATTGTCCTCGGCCGGCAAGGGCCTGATTTAAAACAACTTGACCCCGAAACGCTTTAAAATATATCTCCACCAGACAGTATTTGTGATCTTTAAATGTCGATTTATCTTGATAACGATTTTTTAAATTCCTTATTAAAGGAATATTTACTGTTACATTTGGAACAATGTAATCCGCTTCATTGTACTTACTTTGCAGACCGATGATAAATCAAAAACTGACGGAACATTGTATGAACGTTTACGTCTTTGGAATGACGCACATGTATGTATAAGTCTCTGGTTTATGATCATGGTTCCATATTTATTGGGAGTATACTTATAAAAAATCCATTTAAAAGAAATTTTAGGAACGTGTACTCCGCCCCCCCCCCTCCCCGTTTCAAGTTTTGTAGCATAATTGTTTTTATCTACATATTTCATTCGTTTTTTGCAGATCTTCCCGAATCGATGCCTCGATGTGGCTTACTGCCTAGAACGGTCTCTAGATAGGTAATGAACTTCCATTGGAGAGCAGCTTGGTTTGAAAGAGGACTTTGCCCATTCAAAGAGATAACATGTAATTTGCAAGTTTGACTATTATGAATTCAAAGTTTTATTATTATTACAAACAAAGCACTATGTTGTTTCGCTGTCATCCGTATGAAGTGACTCTAGAAAGCCACATAATCCAAGCATGAAGTGACTCTAGAAAGCCACATAATCCAAGCACCAAGTGACGCAAGAAAGCCACATAATCCAAGCATCAAGTGACGTAAGAAAGCCACATAATCCAAGCATCAAGTAACTCTAGAAAGACACATAATCCAAGCATCAAGTGACTTTAGAAAGCCACATAATCCAAGCATCAAGTGATTCTAGAAAGCCACATAATCCAAGCATCAAGTGACTCTAGAAAGCCACATAATCCAAGCATCAAGTGATTCTAGAAAGCCACATAATCCAAGCATCAAGTGATTCTAGAAAGCCACATGATCCAAGCATCAAGTGACTCTAGAAAGCCACATAATCCAAGCATCAAGACACATAAACACGATACATCCATCCACGAAATAAAACATTAAAAAAGTAAATATAACCATGTCCAATCCAAAGCAAGGTCGTACTTTGAAATGTAATGTGTCAGTGTTTCATTTGTAACTAGGCGAAAAGGTTCAGCACCAATGGTTACTCCAACAATAAATGTACGTACATCCTGAACAATGCATCCGTAAAATCATAGCTGAATTTATAAAAACGTGGGCGGACCATGTTTATTCAAGCACCAGTTTGACACAATAAACTGTACTGCGCATTCTGACTTTTTATCAATAAAACGAGTACTCAGTGAATACGCTATATGATTGATCAAGGTCAGTCTTACCACTACACGATGGTCACCTTTGACCTCTATAGTGTAAATAGCCCATGTTATGCACCTTGTCCCATTTTCACTAAACAGCCTTGTGTGTCGAAATAAAATTTTAAAAAGAGAAAAGAAAGAAATCGTGAAGAAACGGAAAAGAAGAATATAGGATATAGTGCATACTGAATACTGTTTCAATGTGGTAAAACTCTTAGCAAAAGACTAAAGAAACGTGCAAAATTAAAATGGTACCCATTCACGTGTTGCCGTTTCCATTTTGACCGTGGCAGTCTGAATTCTGCTTGATCCAATCAAACCAAAATATTAAGTTTGGACTCTTCCCCATTATAGAACTTATTTCTTGTTTAACCAAAGAATGCAAGATTTTAAAACCGGATTGATTACTTTTTTATCCTCTCTCTCCCTCTCCGTTTGTCCATCTAGTTACATATCGGTCAATTAACTGGTCGATTTCACTGTCTGTTCATGGACAGAGAGGGAGAGAGAGGGGGGAGGGACTTTGGGAGCAGGTTGAATGTTTTTTTTTTGTGTGTGCATGTATATAGACTGTCAACTGTCCAGAATATGTGTAGATAATGTTCCATAAGTGCCATAAAGCTTTTAATTTTTGTACATGGATCTAGGTGTTTTGAATACTTATTTTACATTTTCTTTAATTAGCACATAGATATCGGTGTTTTGAATACTTATTTTACATTTTATTTAATAAGCACATAGATCTAGGTGTTTTGAATACTTACTTGAATACTTTGGATTGTGACTTGCCAAGCTTACTCCGTCAGATTGTCTATGTAACTTATGTACATATAGTGAAATAAATTATGATGAGGTTGACCACACTGTATCATAGTTCTTCGCTATACCGTAACAAAATATTGTTAAATCATACACATTTTATATAGTATCTTAAAATAGAGGTACATTTGTGTGTGTGTGTGTGTGTACGTGTGTGTGTGTGTGTGTGTGTGTGTGTGTGTGTGTGTGTGTGTGTGACTACCAGCGTTAACTGCAGGTCTCCACTATGATCTTTCAGTGGTTTTGCACACAATTCATTTTTCTTTCCTAGTGGCAGAAATTTGCAAGGAAAAAAGAATCTATTAAGAAAGGAAAGCGAAACAAACTGTTAAGAAACTATTGACGACGACGATGATCGTTGTTGTTGATGTTATTGCTGTTGCTGCTTTAGTCTTCGACAACTTCGTCATCATCAGCATCATTATCATCTCTGTTAACATTTCAGGACAGGTGCAAAATATGTAACATTTTCTCTGTCTGTCTGTCTGTCTGTCTCTATCTCTGTATGTCTGTCTATCTCTGTCTGTCTCTGTCTCTGTCTGTCTCTCTGTCTCTCAGTACCATGTACTCTTGAGGTTGTGACTGTGATAACATATCTGATCAATTATTGGGTGTTAAGTTTGTGTACGGTAGTTTGATAGGACTGTTCTGTAATATGATGGTGTAATTGAATTGAGGTTTGTACAGTATGAAAACTTCCTAGATGGGTACGTCAACCGTTCTTATTACGCATCTATAAAATTATAAACATGTTTTCCATTTTTCTGTAAAGTTAATGGGGAAATAAATCAAGACTGTGTTTAATGTTATAATCCTCAATCAGAGTACCTTGTTCTAGCTTTAATCTTTTTATTTCTTCTAATTTGGTCAAGATACGGTGATCGTCATATTTGTTTACGTCGAATATAATATAATGTTAGTTGCTATACGTAGACAAAGATTGCACTAGTGGAACTTACGTGCGGTTTATATTTTTACAACCGTTTGTAATGTGACGTGAAACGGGTATTTTTTTAAACAATTTTTACTTACCTGTAAGTTACCTTTTTTATATTTGTTAACGATTTCCTGTTGTCGCTAACATGTATAGGTGTCACATTACTATCACAGTTTTCTGTACCGTAAAACTAAAACACCATATATACTTTCTTATAGGTGGGATCCAGCTGCAAACAACATTGACCCTGATCTGCCGTCGAGCAATGGTGTTTGTTCTACTGATTAGCCGTCATAAACTGCATAGACTCAGATCTGCCGGTGCATTATGAGACGGCCGATCTGGATCTATGCAGTTTGCAGTTGGATCCGACTTATAAGCGTGTGTGGACAGTACATTGGTTTCAGTAGGACTTTGCATAGTACCCGTTCATGGTATGAGAAGGAAGGAATATGTTAGGAATTCTATTTGTATACTTAATAACTAATTCAGCATTAAAAATACTATTCACTATTACCCTGATATTTTTTTCTTAAATATATACCTTTAAGTCTAATTTTCTCCGTAAAAGTCAACGGCCAGTTTTCAGTACGGTCATGAAATGTAGATGATTTCAGCATAGATTACAAGCACAATTTCAGGCCCTCAAGTTCCTCCCTTGCACTAAGGCAACTATTTGAACATTGACAAACGTGTTTAACCCATATAGATTGTCTTGACAACCGTGTTTAACCCCTATAGAATGGCTTAACAACCGTGTTTAACCCTATAGAATGGCTTGACACCGTGTTTAACCCTATAGAATGGCTTAACAACCGTGTTTAACCCTACAGAATGGCTTGACAACCGTGTTTAACCCCTGTAGAATGGCTTGACAACCGTGTTTAGCCCCTATAGAATTGCTTGACGACTGTGTTTAACCCTATAGAATGGCCTGACAACCGTGTTTAACCCCTATATAAAATGGCTTGACAACCGTGCTTAACCCCTATAGAATGGCTTCACAACTGTGTTTAACCCCTATAGAATGACTTGACAACCGTGTTTAACCCCTATAGAATGAATCAATGTCTAATGAGAAACTTTTTGGATAAAGTAAATACTAGATTTTATCACATTTAAAGAAGACATCAGAATATTGTAAATGTCAGTTCTGTGACTTACCAGTCCACCAAATGCATAACTTGCGTGATATAAAATACTATTTAATTGACACATGTTGACAAATATGTTTGATAATGGTGTGCTAATTGAAAACTACATGGTTATTGATTCGACTTTAATTGCATCTGAGCTTAGGTTGTCATGCTTATTGTTAGTATAAATAGATATTGATATTATTGCACATCAGGGAATAAAAAATATAAATCAATCCAATTGTAAACGATGTTTAGGATCGTCATCCTACACACCTGTTATAACCCTTTGTGTAGAGTACCGAACTCAACACAAGGTATGTGAATGACATTTAGTGTGCAAATAAACTGAGCTGAACACAATAATCGATAAACTTGTTCACCTTAAGCAACCTGCATCCATATTCGTGTTAAATTGAACACGTCTGTGTTTATAAGCGTGGATGCTAATACATAATAACGTTTTTGATTTCCAACCTCAACCTGGATAAGTTGGTACTCTGTCGTCTTATGCTGTTAATGGTCAAGCCAGTTTAATATTTGACTCAGGAAAATGACAGTTCTGATGAATAGTGTTGTTGATGCAACGAACTAGATTATTATATTCAAAGGAATGTTCTATTTCACCTTTATTATTTTATTTAATTTTTCAACTTTGATAAAAAAAAAGTATTTTAAATGCTATGCTATGGCATTTAAAATTATTTTCTAATGGATATGCTCAAAACTTATTTATTTTACATATTTTCCAAACTTGTGTGTACATATATAATCTTCATCTGACACAGTGGCGGCTCGAGGGTTCGAGGCGCCCGGGGCAATGTACTTTAGTGGCGCCTCTACTTTGCCACAAAGAACAGTTTTTATGCCAGTTGACAACCTCCAACCCCCCAACGTCCCATGTACGCCTCGGTTACAGCTGAAAAGAAAAATATACGGCGCCCAGCCCCCGCGCCTGGCGCCCGGGGGCAATTGACCATCGCCCCCCCCCCCCTCGCACCGTCACTGATCTGACATTCCAGATTTATTTACCAATGAGTAAATTCACCCATTTGTGACATTTTAGTTTCCTCGAAGTTTTAAAACTATCAACATAATTATATGGATAAACACCCTTTTAAATTAATATTTCAATTTTATCATTATCAGTATATTCACCTGTTATTTTAAAATCCTCTCTTTGAAGAACAGAAAATAACTTATTTAAACTACAATTAAGAAATTGTAAAGAATCAATAAATTGTAACTGACAGATACTAAATGACATATATGTTTCCATACTATTGGGTATGCATGGGATTCTTTCATTTGATGTTCAATACCAGACATTATTAAATGCCCATCATATCCACCATAAATTATGAAATACTATGGTACCGTAAGTTTTATAATGGGATCTTTTACGTTGTATATTACAGGCTTTAAGTGCGTCACCCCTATATTTACCAGCAATTTGACAATGATTTATAACATTATCATCATCTTCTAATTTGTTATCACAAATATGGCAAAGAATTGCATTTTTAAAGTTACCGTCCCTACTCGCGTATAACTAACTACAAACTGCAAACTACATAGAGCCACATGTACCGTCGCATAATGCCCCGGTAGATCTGGGTCTATGCAGTTTGTAAGGACTAATCAGTAGGACAAACAACATAGACCCTGATCTGCCGGCGCATTATACGCGAGTATATACGGTAGTTGTATCTCTTTTGTAATTTTCATGCTAGATTATCCTCTAAAATATACTCTTTAATTGTTGATGATAAGCAAATTAATAAAACTAAGGGGGTATCAATATATCAGTTGTTATAAAGGAATTAAATCATGCACTATACAATAAATCATTATTTGACAAAGTAAAGATGAAGTATAATAAAAAGTGATAACCCATCTCATGATTTTATAAAAATTAATTTAAACAGTCTATCGCATCTAGATACAAAAAAGTATATTATATGTACAAAGGCCCGCAGACAGAAATTCCAGGCACCTGCGCAGAGCAGTCATGAGCCCCAAAACTAGTTACATTTTTGTATATAAAAAATCGGTGTACAGTTCTGCATATAAAACCAATAGTAATCTACAATAACTTAGACTCTTCCAAGGAACAAATTTTAATATTTACTGCAAAGATTAATTTATTTTTTATAACTGAGTTGATGACGGGCCCCTAGAAATCGCCGGGCCCCCTGTGCAATTGCTCACACACACACACCCTGCCCCCCCCCCCCCCCCCGCCCTCTCTCGGCGGGACTGTATATATACACTTTGGTCCTCTGCGTCATACGCACGATAAACACTTATTTCAATTTTTTTACACAACTTTGTTGAGAAGATGGCAGCATAACACAGATATGTAGTTTACACGTTTTAGCCCGTTTTTAATTTTGTCTTCTTTCTTTCTTTTGTTTGTTTAATTTCCCGTCATTTAAACATGTAGTCAAGAATTCTTGGCTTTCGTGTTTAGTGTTTGTTTAGTGGATGTAAATTGTTTCTTCCACTGACGAAGAGCTTGTTTAGCTCGAAACGTTGGGAGACTGTTTTGTATTTGCGCGGTTATAAATTTTTGTGTCATTATATATATATATATATATATATATATATATATATATATATATATATATATATATATATATATATCATATAAATTTTTTTACAATAAATTCAACACAAAATAATTTTTTAAAATCCATAAACATAGTAGATTCAAGGTCTTTTAATAATTCATTTTAAACACCACAAGCTTATCATCATTTTATAAGAACTGTAGTTATCTATATAAGGATATCTATTTCCGTTATATTTCCTTATAATTATTTTTGTTCTATTATATTATCTATATAAATAATACTGTATTAAACCATTTTTAAGCATATCATTAGAAAACAATTTTAAACACCATAAGCATATCATTAGAAAACTATTTTAAACACCAGAAGCATATCATTAGAAAACTATTTTAAACACCATAAGCATATCATTTGAAAACTATTTTAAACACCATAAACATATCATTAGAAAACTATTGTAAACACCATAAGCACATCATTAGAAAATAATTTTTAACATATCATTATAAAACCAGTTTAAAACAATGTAAGCATATAATTTTCATTCCGTTCAATTTAATTATTTGGTTTCAATTATATTAACTATTTTTTATGATCTATTACATTAACTATATTTGGGATTTATTGTATTACCTATGTAAAAATAACAACTCCGTTCCATTTCATTGGATAATTTGGGATCTATTATATTAACTATATTTGGGATCTATTTTTTTATATTAACTATATTTGGGATCTATTATATTAACTATATTTGAAATCTATAATATTAACAATATTTGGGATCTATAATATTAACTATATTTGGGATCTATTATATTAACTATATTTGGGGTCTATTATATTAACTATATTTGGGATCTATTTTTTATATTAACTATATTTGGGATCTATAATATTAACTATATTTGGGATCTATTATATTAACTTTATTTGGCATCTATTTTTATATTAACTATATTTGGGATCTATAATATTAACTGTATTTGGGATCAATTTTTATATTAACTATATTTGGGATCTATAATATTAACTTTATTTGGCATTTAATATATTAACTATATTTGAGATATATGTTTTATATTAACTATATTTGGGATCTATTATATTAACTATATTTGGGATCTATTATATTAACTATATTTGGGATTTATTATATTAACTATATTTGGGATTTATTATATTAACTATATTTGGGATTTATTATATTAACTATATTTGGGATTTATTATATTAACTATAAACATAACATTGTATACCCTTTTAAGCATATTATTAAAAACTCTTTTATAAACCATAAACACGCCATATTACAACCATTCTGAACATATCATTAGAAACCAGTTTAAACACTATAAACATTTCATTGGAGATGCTGTTTAAGCATATGATTAAAAACCATTTACAACACTATAAACATATCACTGGAGGGGCTATTTAAACATATCATTAAAAACCATTTACAACACTATACACATATCACTGGAGGGGCTATTTAAACATATCATTAAAAACCATTTACAACACTATACACATATCACTGGAGGGGCTATTTAAACATATCATTAAAAAGTATTTACAACAATATACACATAACACTGGAGGGGCTATTTAAACATATCATACAAAACCATTTACAACACTATACACATAACACTGGAGAGGCTATTTGAGACTTCAAAATACTCTTAAATGCGTTGGTCCAGAATCTATATTATACCACTACTATTTTTTGTCTTAATCTCTTCTTTCCTTGAGAACCTAATATTTGTCCTTATAATTTATGTCAATTTAATTTACAATAAGGCATTCCCAATAGTTACAGATTTGATTTGTTTATGTAAACTTTCCATATAAATCCCAGTTTCATATGGTTTTTTTTTTTTTTTTTTTTGTTTTTTTTTTAAAATTTCAAATAGTTAACACTTTCTATATCATACGATTATTTCAAGTGAAATATGGCCTGGAATTTCAAAAGCTCTGAAACAATGAATGAAAACAACATATGTATTATTGTATATTGATTAAAACCCGACAATTTAGTTGGGTCTAGGATTTTCTTTCCAACCAGAATATTTATTTTCTTTTTTTATTTAGAGACAATTTTCTCTTTTTAATTAATATCATGGATAGAATTTGTTCTTTTTCTCTAAAATTAGAGCAATAATAATATTTATGTTTAAAGCTTCTGGGGGACAGGGGGCTTGAAATTTCTTTTACAAAGATCACAGGCCCCCGACCCCCGAAAATGAAATGGTCGGTCTAATTTACACTACCGGAGAAGACATAACGCAGACCCTTAAAATACTCAACTTTTATACTTTTATGTCGCACCATTCAGGGGCTACAAAGAGAATTTCTACAGCTAGTTTGGACCAAATATTTTTCTGTGGTACTATTGTTGTTTTTTTTTTTTTATACGTAACAGTGTCTCCATTATACTCAGTGACCATGAATACTAATCATGCTGGTCCTATAGCAAACAAGAGCTAACTGTGATAGATAATTTCGAAATTGCAGGATAAACTTGGAGCCCAAAATGTAAATGATCTCTCCTGGCACTATATGGTACAGTCGCTTGACATTAAATATTTCGATTTGACTTATTCTTATGCGGTCATTAAAATGAGAAGGCTGCTCATTGGAAGCGGCGCCGACAATAATAGTGACGAGAATTGCTTATATGAAGAAGATGAGAAAGGATATGCCGATTTCGTTAAAAGCTGTAATTTCTCAGCAAATTCATTCATTTCTATTGATACACATACATGATAGTGTTTGCTGCAGATTAATGGAACCTGACTCCAAGCAATGTGCAACATTTGTGTTAATGCCGTGCAAGTCTTCAAAATATTTACTCGTTTCTAACTAAAGCATGCCTCAGAGGTTTAAAACTTATTAAATTTTGTTTCCCAATAAATACCTAACAACGTAGAATTAATTGCCTGATACCCCCCCCCCCCCCCCCCCCCCCAAGTGGATGCATTCAAACAATGGCCACTTTTCACCGTTACGCTGACCCTGTGGAAAAATAATCTCTTTTAGGCTGATTTGTATATCAAACTGGAAATGGTTCTTGGTATTAAGCTTGGTTTCCATGCTTGAATGAGGATCGAAAATTTGTCCCTAAAAATGTGTCAAATTATGAAAATATTTAAATATTTTACCCGTTTGGTATTTATAGTCTTCATACCAGTAAACAGTGGCGGATGAGGGGTGGGGTGGGACGTAAAGGGGGCGTAAACAAGTAAGCGAGAGGTCTGTGGGACGGAACTCCCAGTGGCGCCCAGGGGTCGAAGCCTCTCTCAGAGGCTCCTTCTTTTTTAAAGCGTCTCCATGGCATAATTTTAACCATATAACTGTAAAGAAAACTTACTCTAGGAATCAGGTCAGATCAGGGTACATAATGTTTGTTCTACTGATTAGTCCTAACAAATTGCACAGACCCAGATCTGATTACACATTATGCGACGGCAGATCTGGGTAAGTACATTTTGCAGATCCTATTTATAAGCGAGTATATACAGTCATTCAAATATAACTGTCTCAGTTCACTAGACCAGGGGTGGCCAGGCTTTAGTGACACGGGATCTACTTTTTTCCGAGTCATACTAACACGGTGCGGTCTACCAGAAACTACTTTGCGATTCCTGCTCTAGACAAAGACAAAATACAACGTTCATCGTCCAGCCCAGTATTCTCAAAACGTCTAAGCACAAAATTCAAACTCAGCCAGAAAATTTTGACCGCCTGCAGTTTTACCTTTTAGAATAAAGGATCATAGAACTTTCAGAATTTTTTAAACTTGGGTCCGTCTTCTTGACTGCTGATTTTAATGACGAATATATACTCAAAATATCTATATCTCAATAGAGGTTTGGAACTTTAGCGTGAGTTTCGTGTTCTTATATTTTTATTTTTATTTTGGTTGTTGTTGTTGTTGTTGTTGTTGTTGTTGTTGTTGTTGTTGCATAAATCCATCTGGGATACCGTATGTTCTCTACAATAGCTCATACCCAGCTGCAAACATCATAGACCATGATATACGGCCATACAATACATTGGCAGATAGGTGCATACAAGCTGTTCGTTTACAATCAAATATAGAAGAAACAGTACATACCCTGATCTGCCGGAATATAATGAAACTGCAGGTACCATTCTTTTGTCAATTGATGGGTAATTCTTAAGGTCTGCTAAATACGGTAACTTATTTGCCCAGAGTGGGATGGGATGAGGTTGGGGGATGTGTGAATGAATTCACGCTCTATTACTAGTGTTTGCTCTCGAAATCGGCTATGATTTACCGCTAACATGTTACCATATGTACTACGAGCCAGTTTGAACTTTATTTGACATGTTTTTTGTTTTTTTTGTTTCAAACCTAAAAATATTGGCAGACCAATAACTATATTGGAATTGTTAAGGTCATCTGCCTGTAAGTCTTTTGCTACTTTAATGTTATTTAGATTTTCTTCAGAGAAAAAGGTTATAGCGGAGAGCTCCTATCGGGAGTGGTTGAAGTAGAAGGACATTACTATTTACCGAAATTGTGTTTGAAGTTGTTGCCATAGTTACTCCGGGACAATTTAAATGCTTTTAAAACTTTTTTGGAGACATCTTGAAATAAGGCAGACCAATAACTATACTTGAAAAAAAATCACCTGCAGGTAAGTATTTGCACTATTACTGTTATTTTGATAGGCCATACTGAGTGGGTGGGTGGGTGGGTGCTCCACACAACGGGATGACTGAAGTAGTATATGCCTAGTTCCCGAAATTAAAAAAAAAAGAACAAAAATGAACGAACCGAAATTGAACGAATTTCAACAGAACCTATACGTGAAGAAAAATAACCTGATTTATTAGATTATATATTTAATAATATAAATGACAATGTATAACTAGCGTAAAAAAAAAAAAAGGTTATGAAACGAACGCTATATTTAGCCCCTCTCGACAGGATGCCTTTGGAAAGCTGTATTAAATTTTCATCTTGTCAGCTGAAGGGGTTACTCTCTTAGGGTCTCAAGTTAAATATTGGCAATTTATTATGAAAGATAGACACGAATGGAAAGAAACATATACAATTCAAGCTAAATTGATTTAATCTAAAACATCGACTGCATATATCTGATAATATCCAATTCAACGTTTGCCAAAATTATTGATTGGATCGGTGCCTTATTTATATTCCAGAGGCATAAATCAGTTCCCAGACTAAATATCTGGGCTCTTACAAAAAATACTATATTGAATTTATTCACTTACGCCGGTGATAAGAAGCACACGCTTGTAAATTTAAAACCGCCATAGGTAACAGACGATTTAGTAAGGTTTTATTTATTCCCCTGCTTCGAGAAGCGAGTGGTAAATGGGATTCACTTGTCAGTCCGGCCTTTGTGTCTGTACGTCCTGTCAGGCATGTGCTTCTTATTTCAGTACACCCTTCGAGACCAAATTGAAACTGTTGGTACATATTGGGAGTCAGTTGTGTCGCACACCGAAGTTTGTTCGCTGTGACTCACCAGGTTTATTCAACTTTAGCTAAAATCGCGTCGGTTCTGATTTAATACATTTTTACCTATTGCCACCAAATTTATCTTGTGGGTGGATCGTAGGGTGAATGTATGTCGCGCATTAAATCTGGCGACGGTGACGTTAGAGAGCCGCGGTAGCTCAGTTGGTAGAGCGTCGGACTCGAAATCTAAGAGTAGCTAGTTCGATACCTGTCCAGGCCAGCCTGGGTCGGCTGCCTCAGTGTGTGTCCTTGGTAAAGGGACTTAGCTCCCATTTCCTCAAAATGATATAGTCAATGATGTGTTAAAAGTGCCTTTAAAACTCACAAAAACAAATAAATTAGCAGACGTCATTTAAGATCTTCTTAAAGTTTTTATTAATATCAAACGATTACGCATATAACACATTCATTCAGTGCTTAGAAATTCAAAAGATGATTAAATGAAAATGCAATGCTACTGTGATAGAATCACATAAATGTTCTAGCTATATAAAATATTACAGCTGTCACATTGAATAGAAACTATTACAGCTGTCACATTGAACAAATGATATTACGGTCGTCATATTTAATACATAGAGGATCTCAAATGGGTAATGATTTAATATTGAAATTTATGAAACGAGATGAATAATTTCCAGCTTTTGCGAGCCTTTGCGAACAAAATTGGAAATTATTCAACGAGTTTCATAAATTAAATAGTACGTCATTGCCCATATGAGATTCTGTTACCACAGAGTTTTTATTTTGAGTGGAAAGAATCTAGATAGAAAGAAGAAACAAATGATTTTCGGCATTTCATTATTTCAGGTCTAAACGCTGCACCTTTTAATTCTTGCGCTGTGAAAAAATAGTCGCAGAAGCGAGTTAAAAAAATATTGCACAATTCGATAGCCAATAACATTTAGAAGTAGATTTTATTTTACAAATTACATCTCAAAGAGCAACTATCTTTCCAATCAAGAGAACATTTGACACTGACATCATTGTTGAACACTGGATCACCAGTGGAAATGTCTGAGTGATGTTATATAGTTTACTCGGTCATGTCAGCTGGAGTAATGAGGCGCCATATATATGGATTTCGATGAGACTGTTTACAAAGTTTCCACCGAACAGAGTGTCGATTCCACCGTGGACATTCATCACAGATGCAGTATTGGTTATGGCAGAAGAAACATCATTCCAGTAGTTGGATGTTTGTCTGATGGGATGATTACTAGATGCAGAAATTGTAGTAAATCTAGAGGTGTTTAATATATGCCATTTATATGGCTCTGGCTATTTCCAGATTTAGTGTTTTTTGACCGGATATCTGCATTATTTGATTTGGAAGAATGCTGTTGTTGGATAAGTTTGTATCAGTTCAGAAAACCAGCATTTGTCGACATTCTCTTCATAACAGAAGTGAGTTTATTTACTCCAATATTTTCACATTTAAACCAAACTTGTCCTGTGGGTGGGTTGCAAGATCTAAACCACGCGGTCACAGCAATGTAAAGGGGAATGCCTGCATTAAAATTGGCCGTTTCTCTGCATATACTCAGTATGTTCGTGCCAGACAACGTGATGGATTTTATCCGTTGTCCACATTTTTGGCTTAACTAAGCAAGCGTCTAGCGGGTTTACTCATTTTCCAGTTTTAGTCTGGCATTCGGAGAATTCTGGGTAAATGGTTCATATTCCGGTAAATGGTCCATATTCCGACATATGTACCCACTACTGTGCGTTTTTGTGATAGTAGTCCGTTTTTTCCAAATGTTCATTCGGCCACCGATTGGAAAGACGGCCGCCATATTGTTAATACTAATAGTAAAATAAAGTGGTTGCAGAAGGCGGGTCAAGGAAAATTTCCGCGGTCGCAACCAATCATTAATAGGAATACTGCTGAATGATTTCATGGGGCTAATTTGGACCAATCAGATTCACAGAAAGTGATATGTGAACGTGTTTTCGTATTAAAAAAAATACCCCACACACACTGTAAATAAAGTGTACGAACTATGTGATAAAAAATAGTACTGCTGTTACATTGATAAAAAATAGTACGGCTTTCATATTTTTAACTAATTACAATGTTTGCAAGAAATACATTAAAAACAAAATGAATTTGATCTAATGTTTTCAAAAGATTTTCAAAAGTTATACGGAATCGAATTACAGGTATATGAAACCAGGG
This sequence comes from Margaritifera margaritifera, assembly GCA_029931535.1. NCBI lineage: Eukaryota > Metazoa > Mollusca > Bivalvia > Unionida > Margaritiferidae > Margaritifera > Margaritifera margaritifera. Next base: position 1,203,004 of record JAQPZY010001206.1, on the reverse strand, counting down.
CACAACTTGAGTACGTACAATACTCAATATGTTGTTCCTGAGTAACATCTGTAAAAGTCCGATTGAAGACCAGTCACTAAATACTAAGGTGGCAAATAACAAACTTGTTTCAAGATGTAGCTCAGTGCAATTATCTTATATAAGCTTAAAAATAACCAACATGCAAATTTAATTTTACTCAAATCAAAAACTTTTTATCAAAGCAAGACCAATGTATAATTTGTAAACATACAAATGAGTTAAAGCCTTAGGAGAATAATATGGCGACTTTCTACATACATACATACATACATACATACATACATACATACATACATACATACATACATACATACATACATACATACATACATACATGCATGCATGCATGCATGCATGCATGCATGCATGCATACATACATACATACATACATACATACATACATACATGCATACATACATGCACATACATACATACATACACATACATACATACATACATACACACATACATACATACATACATACATACATACATACATACATACATACATACATACATACATACATACATACATGCACATACATACATACATACATACATACATACATACATACATACATACATACATACATACATACATACATACATACATACATACATATATACACATGTACGTTCGCATTTACACGTATACACATTAAATCATGTACATTTCCGTACAGATGCAGATACAAAGAAAACATTTGGCTTGAAAGGGAACTTTTATTATTTTCTATTAATTATACATAAACATATTTTCTTTAAAGATTCATCTCTGTCTCTTGACTAATTTAGTCAGTCGATGCCATGTGATCAACATGTATTCTCAACGACACACTAATAATGAATACGCACAAACGAAATTTAGAACAAGGCACATAAAGAGTGACACAGATTCTGTAGTTACGCACACACAAGTCTGTGTGTGACACAGGTCCTTTATTCCGTAGTTACATGCATACGATGTTGTATATGACACAGGCCCTTTATTCTGTAGTTACGTACATACGATTTTGTGTATGACACAGGCCCTTTATTCTGTAGTTACGTACATACGATTTTGTGAATGACACAGGCCGTTTATTATGTAGTTACGTACATACGATTTTGTGAATGACACAAGACCTTTATTCTGTAGTTACGTACATACGATTTTGTGTATGACACAGGCCCTTTATTCTGTAGTTACGTACATACGAATTTTTGAATGACACTGGCCCTTTATTATGTAGTTACGTACATACAATTTTGTGAATGACACAGGCCCTTTATTATGTAGTTGCATACATACGATTTTGTGAATGACATAGGCCCTTTATTATGTAGTTACATAGATACGATTTTGTGACTGACACAGGCCATTTATTATGAAGTTACATACATACGATTTTGTGTATGACACAGGCCCTTTATTATGTAGTTACGTACATACGATTTTGTGAATGACACAGGCCCTTTATTATGTAGTTACATACATACGATTTTGTGTATGACACAGGCCATTTATTATGAAGTTACATACATACGATTTTGTGTATGACACAGGCCCTTTAGTTGCATACATATCATTTTGTGAATAACACATACCCTTTATTCTATAGTTAATAACATACGATTTTGTGTATGACACAGGCCCTTTATTCTGTAGTTACGTACATACGATTTTGTGTATGACACAGGCCCCTTTATTCTGTAGTTACGTACATACGATTCTACCCAAAGTCATTAATTTATTTAGCATCGCAGGAGAAACGTTCTGGAAGTTTAATAATTCTAACTAAATTATAATGTCAACATTGTATAACTTTGAGCTTGAACTTGAGTATCGTGCTCTAAATGTTTTAAAAATAAATGGCCAGGACACATAGGTATTTGGAGGCTGTAATTTTCCTGAAACATATAAAAGGTGTATAGTTGCATCTCTTCTAAAAGCAGAAATGTTAAGGTATGCGAACACAGGCGCCATTACAAAAGTCTCTCTCTCTCTCTCTCTCTCTGTGGAAGCGAAGTGCATATTTCGTCCTGCTCATAACTTCTAATTATGAATTAGATTTATTTATTATAAGATACAATTCTGCATTCAGGTCGATTATGAAATGGTACCACAATACTGGTACTTAGGTTTCTGAGTAACATTTTAGTCTGCATGGAGCATTCTGTATTAACGAATTTCCTGAATACGATTTGAAATGATCGCTAGCTTAGCAAAGTGTACTTCCGTCGATCTGCACAAATGAACAATTCTATTCAATCAAGTTACCAGCAAATTCAATCGATTCCTCGACTTTTTTCTCTCCAAGAAATATGATAATGTTATTCTTCTGAAATAATTCTAGTCCAAATTTCTGATCGCATTTCATGAACAATAATAAGAGTATGGAAAAAATATTCTTGCGAAAGAAACATTTGCATATCGGCTAACAAAATTTACCTTTATAAAACAGGTTGATAAGATCAGAGTTTATCCTAAAAGTGGGGTCACGGTTGACCGAGTGGTCTAAGGCGCTTGCCTTTACAGATCACTGACATCTCACCTCTGTTCGAGTGGGTTCGAGTCTAGGTATGTGAGAAAACTTGCCGGTAGCTTCCCGTGGGTCTGTGGTTCTTCCCAGGGTTTTCCCAGGTTCTTCCTCCGCCAAAAATACTGTCCGCCATTATGTGCTGAGAAATGGCTTTAAACCCACAAAACCATACCCTTATCCTAAAAGTACGCTCCGCGTCACTTGGACGCTTGGCCACATCACTGGTTCTAGACAAATCAATAATGTGACATCGTTTGGACCGCGTTTTCTCATTATTCGAACTAAGGTGGAGATTTTCTATTAATATTATTTCATCTGTATCTGCGCTACATAAGATGTCTAAGGAGATCCCCGATTCACAGGCGAGTTGCTGGATTAAAAAAAATGCAAGAATCACCGATATTAAAAACGCTTAAGGCCAACACTTTTGCCTCTTTCCATCTGTGAAATTCTTCAGCTACCTCAAAACAGACAAAAGTAAGTTTGATTTTCCGAAATGCTAAAACTTATCCATTGTGATACCGGTTAAGTTTAATTCTCCAAAATTGTGCAACTTTCTCCATATAAATATCGGTAAGTTTAATTCTCCACAAATTTGTCTATACACTTGTAAGCTTAATGTTTATTCTTCTTCTCTGATTTGTCTTCTTTTTGCCGGCAGACAAGGACAGGGATTGAGGAGTGGTGTAAACAGTAGTCGCTGACGCTGCCAATGAATGTCCTTCTTATCATTCCCATCCCACGTGTCCCCACAATAATCATGGCGGCTTTCTCTTCCGCTGCTGCCTCCAAGATGGCCTCACCCACCTTACCCATCATCTGCTTCACCTTACCGCTCATCTGAAGGAAAAAAGACAATTATCTGAGGTAGAAAAATAGATGGGGTTTGATAAACTGTATATAGAGAATTAGCCGTATTCTAGATCACGTAATTTCAAACTACCATTCACGATAATCTTGCATGCTAAGTAATCTGATTGCATGCAAATTATCCAGCATGGCTCTTTTTTCATAAGTTGTTTGGTAACTCAGAGCTTTGACGGGATTTTACACGTGTTGGATACATTGACCTACGTATATTACTGGCAACTCCCTGCATTTATTAATATTTAGCGGTGTAGGGCAAAAATGTATTTCTTTCAAGTACTTTTTTTGTTTCTGAAAAAAATGGCATTTATCTATTAACCCATCTCACTTACCGTTTATATATTCGCTTATAAGTCGAATCAAAATGCAAACTGCATAGACATACATCTGCTATCGTAGTAACGGCACATAAGGGTCTATGTTGTTTGCAGTTTGACTAGACTTATAAGCGAATACATACTGTAACTAACTTGCGCAAGAATGTTTTGCTTTGCTGGTTACAGACATGCGCAACCTTTGCAAATGATATATTTCAGTATGGGCCGTGCTTGGAGCAAAGTTATGTTCCTACGTGTATCTCATTTTAATGCTTACTTAACGTCTACATTTCTTAGTCAAATTAAACCTCCATGATGGATATTTATGCAAAGATTTCCGGAAGTAATTCATGATCTGGACCATGAAATTAATTAGTGTCGTTTTCCAAATTAGGTCCAAAAAGAAATAATTTGCTGGGAAATGCAGCTTTAACTTTCTTTACTTTCCCATTCATCAGTCAACTTAATTGATGATTTTAATAACATTTCTCAAGTGTAACTTGTCTCCCTGAATGATTACATTATTTCAAATAATTTTGTTGTTGTTTTTTTAAAATCATATATTAAGATCGATTATTTGACATCGAGTTTTGTTTCTCTGCTGTTGCTCGAGATGTGTTGCATTTTTACCTAATACTTAATTATTATCGAAGACACATGGCAATGAGTGAAGTTTGAAAGTTACTTACTCGAGCTTCCTTCATTTTGACTGAATATTTTTGTACCAGTTCTCGAACTTTATCTTCCTCTTCCTTGATTATTTCGGACACAAGGTTAGGATCTGATAACAAAGAGGCTGTAATATAGAGAGAAAACACTATTTCAGACATCAGGAATTTCCTTGATTATTCCACACAAGATTAGGATCTGATAACAAAGAGGTTGTACTATAGAAAGAAGACACTGCTTGAGACGTCAGGAACTTCCTTAATTATTTCGGACACAAGGTTAGGATCTGATAACAAAGAGGCTGTAATATAGAGAGAGCATACTACTTCAGACATCGAGAATTTTCCTTGATTATTTCAGACACAATGTAAGGATCTGATAACAAAAAACTTGAATACAGAGAGAAGACACGACTTCATACACCAGGATTTTCATATTAAATTGGATATTTCAAAATACAGTGTGAGGATGTTTTTCGATTACAATTTTAAGTTGAAAGATACAGATTACGTGAATATGATGACTAAGGACATTTGCAATGTAGATACAACATTTTGCAGTATGTAAAGTGTTAAATTGAAACTATATCCAAAACAGTATATTACGAGACAATAAAAAACAATAAATGGTATCAGAGTATTCAGCTACTTTACTCGATGGAAAACAGAGTTTTAATACTGTTTGAACTTCTTCGGTTGTTCGAGGTAAGGAAAAAGAGAAATCTGAAGAATCTATAAACTTGCCTTGAAATTAAAAGAAATGGTTTCTAACAAAAATCCTCAATCACTATATTTATTACACACCTATTTAATTGTACAAGGTTGATCTGGTGTTTGATACAGATTTTCAATCCGTATTTCCGTATCCCACACTCCAACACAATAACGCTTTATGGGTTTTCAATGACGTCTGCTCGTCAATATACTTTAATACAAGGAGCCAAAGTTTTATAAATCTCAGTTTGTTTTAAATTCTATTTACACTGTATAGCGGAACATATTTTTACAGCGTATAAAAGGGAGCATGCAATAAATACCCATCCCTTTTAGTGTTTTGTTCGAAGTTTGAGAAGCAAGTCGTTTGATACGGCGAATGAATACGCTACGTCTTGGCCTGAGTGAATGGAGGTATTCCTACGCCATAACAAATTCGTTCTATCGTTATGAAGAAAGAAAAATATGACGGATGGTTGACTGAAATCAATTATATTACTCGAAGCAAGCAATACATGCAGCTAAACATAAAACACGATAAAAGCTGAAAACACATTTAATCAATCATTGGCACCATAGGAGAAACTGAGTGACCTTAAGCCTGATGCTAACCAACTACGTATCGAAGCGAAAACCTATTATTAAAATGATTAAAATATCAAGGTTCATTCATTTACAAAAAAAAAATAAAAAAAAAATAAAATTTATACTGCAGACACAGGGTAAAACTCCATATCTGAAAGACTGTTTGATGACAGAGTTATTCCAGACCATGAAAATTCACGGAGCATCCTTTTTAACTATAAGTGCAAAGATTACATTGTCAGTGTGTTTGCACTTCGATAAAATTCAAGTTCTTGTTTCTTGCATTTTCCTTGTTACTACTGTTTGGATTTTTGTTTAGTTTTGCATAAAGTACATCTTTGCTAGTCAAGGGTAGTCGATTCATTTCGTTCTACCTTGATCCTTGGCATATGTAGCTAGCCGAAGAAGAATCTTCAGCTCCGCTATCTGATTGGATGCAGCTGAAAGAAACTGATCCAATCAGAGTGTTTATTATATTTACCAGGGAGATAGTTAGGAATAATAATCGTGGCCTCCGTAAAAAAATAACATATATCCATTGTCATTTGTTCCAATTCAAACCGTTCACACCCACGTTTTTCTTCTGAGTCAAGATATGTGGAAATCACGTAAGTCGTCCTTTTAAATACGCAACATGTGTAACGAGATCTCTCATTTGTCATTTCATTTAGTCTGCTACTGGCAGTAGATCTTTCATCCGCAAGAGGGCATTTGTTCAAGGCTTTATTCGGCTAGCTACCTATGGCAAAGGTTAATGTAGAACGAAGTGCATCGATGACCTTTGACAAGCGAAGATGCTTAAAGTATAGTAAGATAAGAATGTGATGGAATTACTAACACCGTCGTAATAATAAACGTAGACCTTCAACATTTGGTAGGACTTCCAACCTGACCAAAGAAAAATAAATTTCCAGTTTCTATAATTAATTATACGTGAATGTTGTTTACATATCTTAAAATGTATATGGCCAGACAGTAACAACAATTTTCCACACCAGTGATTAATTTCCATCAACAAAAAAGAAAGAAAAAATGTATAATCTTCACCGTCTTGTAGCGCTTACTACGTTGTTTAACTTTTCAGAAACACGTACAATACCTAGGACTTGCCCAACGTTAAAGTGATAGGCTTACAAAAGAAGAAAATAAGTTGCAATTATTATATTTTCATGCTTACGGTTTATTTTTTTTTACAAATTAGGAATAATCAATGCTTAGATTTATACAGCTTACACATGAGTTTAACGTAATTTACTTACCAGGTCCAACTATGTATGTATGCGCAAAATAGAAAATTAAATATACGGTTTAAATGGTCATGGGGCTACGGACAACAAAGAGAAAGATACACTGTTCATAACAACACTTTATTATTATTATTATTATTATTATTATTATATATATATATATATATATATATATATATATATATATATATATATTATATATATATATATATATATATAGAGAGAGAGAGAGAGAGAGAGAGAGAGCAAATTTCAGTTCCATTCTATTTTTCAAGGATATAATATCATAATGTGAATACAGTTGAAAACAAAAGATCTTTCTCAGAGCTCATAGCTTTGGTGGAACCCATATTTAAAGTAAACACACAATAAAATATTCAAATAAAAATATATTTGATCTCTGTGTATTTTCATTTCAAATGTATATATATATATATATATATATATATATATATATATATATATATATATATATATATATATATATATATATACAAAGACATTCGGGGTAATGAAAATAATTGAAGCTTGTGCACTGCTTTTGAACAGCATAAAGAGGAAACTCCATGGTGAACACCTATTATTTTTAGAATTAAGCATCTTAGATGCACTCATAGTTACTTTTTTATGCAATTAAATTAAATAGTAATTGAGTCTGGTGTTTGGTGAATATTTGAAGAATGTAGTGTTGAAAAATATAGTTTTTTCCTTTTTAAAGTGAGAAATATCAGATGTAGACAATTTATTTCTTAAAAGTGCACATACTACATAGATTATTCTTTATTTTTGCGTAAAAAACGGTACATAAATACACAGTACTATGTAAGTAGCAAGTTTAGCACAGAAGTAGACTTAAAGTTCTATAGCATTATATTGATAATTATAATTATTTGTACTGTAAACAGAAGAAAGCGAGAGAGGAGAGAGAAAGAAAGAGAGAACCGTACAAATAGATATAATATACTATAGTTTACATATATGTTGGGGAAAAAAATGAAGGGACGGGGAAAAGCTGCAATTTGTAGCAAGAACAGAAGTCGTTTTTTCTAAGAACTGGGAGTAGCTTCGAGTGGCTTCTATTTCGTCCCTATCTTACTTGATTTATTTTTAAAAACAGATGATTAATTTCTATGTCGTATAAATCATAGAGTATCGACCGAATAATTTCTATAAAAGGATAATTTTATTATCAAACTTGCATGTAGACATTTTAAAAAAAAATTAGTATGAAAATAACCAATGCCTTATAATTTCATCTAAAATGAAGAAAAATGAAGGAAATATATTTTAAAAACACTTTAATGAGTGAAGTGATTTAGTTTTTAAAATCATTTCTGCATACACATAATTTTTTCAATGGAACTAACGTGGACTGTAAAAGCCGCAGACCGGTCATTGGCAACGCTGTGAAAATAGAGCGATCTTAAGCTTGAAGATAAGCAACTTAGTGTCAACGCAGAAAACTCTTATTCAGATTTGTAAAAATATCAATATCAACTTGAATCAGATTTGCCAATCTAACCTTTTGGCTTAAAAAAAACCTCTCAGTTTAGCAATGTAAGCGGATACGTACATTTTCCTATTTATTTCATCTATATTGTATCACCAGATTCAATTATAAAAGAGCGAAATTGCTTATGAATACACAAGTTGCTTATGAATACACAAGCTGCTTATGAATACACAAGTTGCTTATGAATACACAAGTTGCTTATGAATACACAAGTTTCCCGACAGGACATATGGCACATCAATAAGCATACTCTTTGCTGGGAAAAATATGACAAAGTACAAAACTGTTATGGCCACTTTATTGCCAGACTATCATTACTTGAACCATCCTTACTTGGCGGAATATTATTGGTACGAGTGTTCATTGACCAGACAATAGGTACTCTTTAGTTGCTTTTCAAGTTCATAGGACGGTATAAAGACCAAGAACAAGTCACAAGGACAAGTCAACGATTTGGAAAAAAAACATAGCCAGGATTTGACTTGTAGGATAATGCAGTTTATTTTATAATATAATTGCTATTAACAGCAGGTTACTGGTTTGGCACAGTGCATGTATCTATTTTTAGCCTCCAAAGAGACACTGGTTTGGCCCAGTGCATGTATCTATCTTTAGCCTCGAAAGAGACACTTAAAATGGCTGACATGTATCTATCTTTAGCTTCGAACGAGACAATTAAAATGGCTGACATTCCTTTCCATGCCATTTAGATGCTGAATGTTTTATAAGAAGAACGCTTGGATTTTTGTGTTAAAACTAAGAGAGTCTAGGTTGAACTAAAAATGTAAAATAATGAACTTGATCCCCTCAAAATGGAGACAAATAAAGAAAATACGTGAAGTTAGTTAGTGTGGTAATACGTGAAGTTAGTGTGGTAATACCTGAAGTTAGTTAGTGTGGTAATACCTGAAGTTGGTTAGTGTGGTAATACCTGAAGTTAGTTAGTGTTTGTAATACGTGAAGTTAGTTAGTATGGTAATACCTGAAGTTAGTTTGTGTGGTAATACGTGAAGTTAGTGTGGTAATACCTGAAGTTAGTTAGTGTGGTAATACCTGAAGTTAGTTAGTGTGATAATACGTGAAGTTAGTTAGTGTGGTAATCCCTGAAGTTAGCTAGTGTGATAATACGTGAAGTTAGTTAGTGTGGTAATACGTGAAGTTAGTATGGTAATACGTGAAGTTAGTTAGTGTGGTAATACCTATACCATATTTCAGTATGGTTCCAGTAAACATGCAATAACTGAATCAGCATATGTACTACTTAAAGATACTCACGGGCATTAAGCAAGTTATGGTATTCTGGCACATGGACGAGCACAATATTGTCTCCGGAACGATATACATTCGTCACATAAACTGAAAAAAGACATAAGAACGATATACATTCCTCACATAAACTGAAAAAAGACCTAAGAACGATATACATTCCTCATGAAAAAAGACATAAGAACGATATACATTCCTCACATAAACTGAAAAAAGACCTAAGAACGATATACATTCCTCATGAAAAAAGACATAAGAACGATATACATTCCTCACATAAACTGAAAAAAGACATAACATAGGCAAGCTTTATTTAACTATTACTTTATGGAGTTTGGGACGATGATGATGAAGATATTGATGATGGTTAAATAATGGACGATTACTCCCTTTTTGAATACCCATTTTAAAGAGATAGATTATTATTGCTACAGTAATGTATTATATAGATTGTGTTTACTTTTCCATCCTCTCCTTTCTAGCTCTTGACGATTACCTTTTTGAGATCATGTTTAACATGGTATATATAGTATTTGATAACCACGGAATATTTGTAATATGTAATCTATTCGCATGTAAATGCTTATGATAATAAACTACTGAATTGAATTGAATTTAAAGTATTATAAAATATCCATTGTGCTCATTTTTGTCCGTGTTCATGTACGTCTGTCTGTAAGTTTCCGTAAATAATAATTCAACCCCTCATTTGAAGATATAGCGTATAGACCATTTTAAATGATACTTGTAAGTATACAGCATATAGACCATTTTAAATGATACTTGTAAGTATACAGCATATAGACCATTTTAAATGATACTTGTAAGTATACAGCATATAGACCATTTTAAATGATACTTGTAAGTATATAGCATACAGACCATTTTAAATGATACTTGTAAGTATACAGCATATTGACTATTTTAAATGATACTTGTAAGTATACAGCATACAGACCATTTTAAATGATACTTGTAAGTATACAGCATATAGACCATTTTAAATGATACTTGTAAGTATACAGCATATAGACCATTTTAAATGATACTTGTAAGTATATAGCATACAGACCATTTTAAATGATACTTGTAAGTATACAGCATATTGACTATTTTAAATGATACTTGTAAGTATACAGCATATAGACCATTTTAAATGATACTTGTAATTATATAGCATATTGACTATTTTAAATGATACTTGTAAGTATACAGCATATAGACCATTTTAAATGATACTTGTAAGTATACAGCATACAGACCATTTTAAATGATACTTGTAAGTATACAGCATATAGACCATTTTAAATGATACTTGTAAGTATATAGCATATTGACCATTTTAAATGATACTTGTAAGTATACAGCATATAGACCATTTTAAATGATACTTGTAAGTATACAGCATATTGACCATTTTAAATGATACTTGTAAGTATACAGCATATAGACCATTTTAAATGATACTTGTAAGTATACAGCATATAGACCATTTTAAATGATACTTGTAAGTATACAGCATATAGACCATTTTAAATGATACTTGTAAGTATATAGCATACAGACCATTTTAAATGATACTTGTAAGTATACAGCATATTGACCATTTTAAATGATACTTGTAAGTATATAGCATACAGACCATTTTAAATGATACTTGTAAGTATACAGCATATAGACCATTTTAAATGATACTTGTAAGTATACAGCATATTGACCATTTTAAATGATACTTGTAAGTATACAGCATATAGACCATTTTTAATGATACTTGTAATTATATAGCATATACACTATTTTAAATGATACTTGTAAGTATACAGCATATTGACTATTTTAAATGATACTTGTAAGTATACAGCATACAGACCATTTTAAATGATACTTGTAAGTATACAGCATATTGACTATTTTAAATGATACTTGTAAGTATATAGCGTATAGACCATTTTAAATGATACTTGTAAGTATACAGCATACAGACCATTTTAAATGATACTTGTAAGTATACAGCATACAGACCATTTTAAATGATACTTGTAAGTATACAGCATATACACCATTTTAAATGATACTTGTAAGTATACAGCATACAGACCATTTTAAATGATACTTGTAAGTATACAGCATACAGACCATTTTAAATGATACTTGTAAGTATACAGCATATTGACTATTTTAAATGATACTTGTAAGTATATAGCGTATAGACCATTTTAAATGATACTTGTAATTATATAGCATATACACTATTTTAAATGATACTTGTAAGTATACAGCATACAGACCATTTTAAATGATACTTGTAAGTATACAGCATATTGACTATTTTAAATGATACTTGTAAGTATATAGCGTATAGACCATTTTAAATGATACTTGTAATTATATAGCATATACACTATTTTAAATGATACTTGTAAGTATACAGCATATTGACTATTTTAAATGATACTTGTAAGTATATAGCGTATAGACCATTTTAAATGATACTTGTAATTATATAGCATATACACTATTTTAAATGATACTTGTAAGTATACAGCATATTGACTATTTTAAATGATACTTGTAAGTATATAGCGTATAGACCATTTTAAATGATACTTGTAAGTATATAGCGTATAGACCATTTTAAATGATACTTGTAATTATATAGCGTATAGACCATTTTAAATGATACTTGTAAATATACAGCATATTGACTATTTTAAATGATACTTGTAAGTATACAGCATATTGACTATTTTAAATGATACTTGTAAGTATGTAGCATATAGACCATTTTAAATGATACTTGTAAGTATATAGCATATAGACCATTTTAAATGATACTTGTAAGTATATAGCATATAGACCATTTTAAATGATACTTGTAAGTATACAGCATATTGACTATTTTAAATGATACTTGTAAGTATATAGCATATAGACCATTTTAAATGATACTTGTAAGTATACAGCATATAGACCATTTTAAATGATACTTGTAAGTATACAGCATATTGACCATTTTAAATGATACTTGTAATTATACAGCATATTGACCATTTTAAATGATACTTGTAAGTATACAGCATATAGACCATTTTAAATGATACTTGTAAGTATACAGCATATAGACCATTTTAAATGATACTTGTAAGTATACAGCATATTGACTATTTTAAATGATACTTGTAAGTATATAGCGTATAGACCATTTTAAATGATACTTGTAATTATATAGCGTATAGACCATTTTAAATGATACTTGTAAGTATACAGCATATACACCATTTTAAATGATACTTGTAAGTATATAGCATATAGACCATTTTAAATGATACTTGTAAGTATACAGCATACAGACCATTTTAAATGATACTTGTAAGTATACAGCATATAGACCATTTTAAATGATACTTGTAAGTATACAGCATACAGACCATTTTAAATGATACTTGTAAGTATACAGCATATTGACCATTTTAAATGATACTTGTAAGTATATAGCATATAGACCATTTTAAATGATACTTGTAAGTATACAGCATATACACCATTTTAAATGATACTTGTAAGTATACAGCATACAGACCATTTTAAATGATACTTGTAAGTATATAGCATACAGACCATTTTAAATGATACTTGTAATTATACAGCATATTGACCATTTTAAATGATACTTGTAATTATACAGCATATACACCATTTTAAATGATACTTGTAAGTATACAGCATACAGACCATTTTAAATGATACTTGTAAGTATACAGCATATTGACCATTTTAAATGATACTTGTAAGTATATAGCATACAGACCATTTTAAATGATACTTGTAATTATATAGCGTATAGACCATTTTAAATGATACTTGTAAGTATACAGCATATTGACCATTTTAAATGATACTTGTAAGTATACAGCATATTGAACATTTTAAATGATACTTGTAAGTATACAGCATATTGACCATTTTAAATGATACTTGTAATTATATAGCATACAGACCATTTTAAATGATACTTGTAATTATATAGCATACAGACCATTTTAAATGATACTTGTAATTATACAGCATACAGACCATTTTAAATGATACTTGTAAGTATACAGCATATAGACCATTTTAAATGATACTTGTAAGTATATAGCATACAGACCATTTTAAATGATACTTGTAAGTATATAGCATACAGACCATTTTAAATGATACTTGTAAGTATACAGCATACAGACCATTTTAAATGATACTTGTAAGTATACAGCATATTGACCATTTTAAATGATACTTGTAATTATATAGCATACAGACCATTTTAAATGATACTTGTAAGTATACAGCATACAGACCATTTTAAATGATACTTGTAAGTATACAGCATATTGACTATTTTAAATGATACTTGTAAGTATACAGCATACAGACCATTTTAAATGATACTTGTAAGTATACAGCATATTGACCATTTTAAATGATACTTGTAATTATATAGCATACAGACCATTTTAAATGATACTTGTAATTATACAGCATATTGACTATTTTAAATGATACTTGTAAGTATACAGCATACAGACCATTTGAAATGATACTTGTAAGTATACAGCATATTGACTATTTTAAATGATACTTGTAAGTATACAGCATACAGACCATTTTAAATGATACTTGTAAGTATACAGCATACAGACCATTTTAAATGATACTTGTAAGTATATAGCATACAGACCATTTTAAATGATACTTGTAAGTATACAGCATATTGACCATTTTAAATGATACTTGTAAGTATACAGCATACAGACCATTTTAAATGATACTTGTAAGTATACAGCATATTGACCATTTTAAATGATACTTGTAAGTATACAGCATATTGACTATTTTAAATGATACTTGTAATTATACAGCATATTGACCATTTTAAATGATACTTGTATGTATATAGCATACAGACCATTTTAAATGATACTTGTAATTATATAGCGTATAGACCATTTTAAATGATACTTGTAAGTATATAGCATATAGACCATTTTAAATGATACTTGTAAGTATACAGCATATACACCATTTTAAATGATACTTGTAATTATATAGCGTATAGACCATTTTAAATGATACTTGTAAGTATACAGCATACAGACCATTTTAAATGATACTTGTAAGTATACAGCATATTGACCATTTTAAATGATACTTGTAAGTATACAGCATATTGACCATTTTAAATGATACTTGTAAGTATACAGCATACAGACCATTTTAAATGATACTTGTAAGTATACAGCATATACACCATTTTAAATGATACTTGTAAGTATATAGCATACAGACCATTTTAAATGATACTTGTAAGTATACAGCATATAGACCATTTTAAATGATACTTGTAAGTATACAGCATATACACCATTTTAAATGATACTTGTAATTATATAGCATATAGACCATTTTAAATGATACTTGTAAGTATACAGCATATTGACCATTTTAAATGATACTTGTAAGTATACAGCATACAGACCATTTTAAATGATACTTGTAAGTATACAGCATACAGACCATTTTAAATGATACTTGTAAGTATACAGCATATTGACTATTTTAAATGATACTTGTAAGTATACAGCATATAGACCATTTTAAATGATACTTGTAAGTATACAGCATACAGACCATTTTAAATGATACTTGTAAGTATACAGCATATAGACCATTTTAAATGATACTTGTAATTATACAGCATATAGACCATTTTAAATGATACTTGTAAGTATACAGCATATACACCATTTTAAATGATACTTGTAATTATACAGCATATTGACTATTTTAAATGATACTTGTAAGTATACAGCATATTGACCATTTTAAATGATACTTGTAATTATATAGCATACAGACCATTTTAAATGATACTTGTAAGTATACAGCATATTGACTATTTTAAATGATACTTGTAAGTATACAGCATATAGACCATTTTAAATGATACTTGTAATTATACAGCATATAGACCATTTTAAATGATACTTGTAAGTATACAGCATATTGACTATTTTAAATGATACTTGTAATTATACAGCATATTGACCATTTTAAATGATACTTGTAAGTATATAGCATATAGACCATTTTAAATGATACTTGTAATTATACAGCATATAGACCATTTTAAATGATACTTGTCAGTATACAGCATATACACCATTTTAAATGATACTTGTAAGTATACAGCATATTGACTATTTTAAATGATACTTGTAATTATACAGCATATTGACCATTTTAAATGATACTTGTAATTATATAGCATACAGACCATTTTAAATGATACTTGTAATTATATAGCATACAGACCATTTTAAATGATACTTGTAAGTATACAGCATATACACCATTTTAAATGATACTTGTAAGTATATAGCATATAGACCATTTTAAATGATACTTGTAAGTATATAGCATACAGACCATTTTAAATGATACTTGTAAGTATATAGCATATAGACCATTTTAAATGATACTTGTAAGTATACAGCATACAGACCATTTTAAATGATACTTGTAAGTATATAGCATACAGACCATTTTAAATGATACTTGTAAGTATACAGCATATACACCATTTTAAATGATACTTGTAAGTATATAGCATACAGACCATTTTAAATGATACTTGTAAGTATACAGCATATACACCATTTTAAATGATACTTGTAAGTATATAGCATACAGACCATTTTAAATGATACTTGTAAGTATACAGCATATACACCATTTTAAATGATACTTGTAAGTATATAGCATATAGACCATTTTAAATGATACTTGTAATTATACAGCATATAGACCATTTTAAATGGTACTTGTAATTATATAGCATATACACCATTTTAAATGATACTTGTAATTATATAGCATACAGACCATTTTAAATGATACTTGTAAGTATGTAGCATATAGACCATTTTAAATGATACTTGTAAGTATACAGCATATAGACCATTTTAAATGATACTTGTAAGTATACAGCATACAGACCATTTTAAATGATACTTGTAATTATACAGCATATACACCATTTTAAATGATACTTGTAAGTATATAGCATACAGACCATTTTAAATGATACTTGTAAGTATACAGCATATAGACCATTTTAAATGATACTTGTAAGTATACAGCATACAGACCATTTTAAATGATACTTGTAATTATACAGCATATAGACCATTTTAAATGATACTTGTAAGTATGTAGCAGATAGACCAGTGAAAATGATACTTGTAATTAAGTATATGGCATACAGGGAAGAATATATAATATTTGTAATTAAGTGTACAGGATATAAAGAAGTGTAAATGAAATTTGTAATAAAGTATATATCATACAGAGCAGTGTAAACGATATTTGTAATTAAGTATATAGCATCTAGACCAGTGAAAATGATACTTGTAATTAAGTATACACAGACCAGTGTAAATGATACTCGTATAATTAAGTGCATAGCATACAGAGCAGTGAAAATTATACTTGTGCTTAAGTATATATCATATAAACCAGTAGAAATTATACTTGTACTTAAGTATATATGTGTGATTATGTCATATTTCCTGTAAAATCTCAAATATTCGATTGAATAAAATTTTGTGGTATGCAAAATGGGCATAAAATTTCGCGCGGTCACACCGTTTACTTTAATACCCAATGTGGAGTTTTATTTTTCGTGGTGCATTTCATATCGTGGATATTCGTTACCCGTAAAAACGAAATTATAAATTTTCTACGAATATTTTAAAGTTTACTGTAGTCGCTGATAATGCCTCAAGTCTCCATATGTCTGTCATCCCTTATGGGTCGGCTGTCATCACTAAGCGGGCAAACGATGTGATGACGTAACGATTTTGGCATCCAGTGCGTCTACGATGTCAATAACATTAGGGTCTTTTGTAAAACATTGATTAAACAAAATGAACCAGTAATTTATCTCTATTTAATAATCTGAGGTTAATACAAATAGATCTTTAGTTGAATTAATGATAGATATTGGTCAGTAGCGGGTAAAAGAACATAACAAAAATAAATCGGTGACACAGCGCTACAAAAGTATTATCCCTGATGAATCTCATCAAAGCAAAGAACAATAGCAAAACTATTTCCCATTAGCTCAAGAGTGTTCCCCCTTTTGGTCTGCTATCCGCCATATTATCGGTCAATAATTCTATTGCATCAAAGGGGAAATTTGAAACTTCTTCCATTTTAGATGTAACAGAAGTAAACATATTCATTTTGGCACCGCCACAACAGCAAGAAAAGTAAAATATTGTTTTTATAAGGAATCGCTATTTTTAATTAAGTAATAGCAAAACAATAGACCTCTGAATTTTAAATAATATGCCGGAAACGTATACTTATTTGTACAAGGATCATCTAAGTTCACGTCAACAATGGCTGAAAAAGGGAAGTAACTCATTATAAACAGATATGTTCGGGAACTTTCAATTAAACAAGTACATCTGGAACAAAAAGCAGTGGCATAACTTTTCTTTAGTATACAGGGAAGACTTCAGTAAGGAGAAGAAGAAAGATTCCTTCCCTCAAGGTGCCATAACTTTACGATGGAATTTGTTGCCAAATTTATTTTTACAAAATGACTGAATAAGCACAAAGCATTTATAAAGACATTACAAAATTTACATCCTCAGAATTTTGAAAGCTATTGTTTATATTTTTCGTATACGTTTGTCAACATCCAAAATTAATCTTTTTTTTTCTTTACCTTATCAACGATGGAAGGCTTCAGACGTTTTCTAAGTCTCGTTCACTTGCATATCAAATGAAAAATGTAAAAAACTATTAAAGAAATAATGTTTATTTCAGATTTAATTTGTTATATGATCGCATCTGGCTATTCAGTTACAAGTATTAAATATTGCCAGCAGTTCCTTGAGGAATACAAATGTAACTGCTATATCAATTTTGTCCAAAATATACTGTATCAGTGATAGAGATTCTCTTAAATCGGAATTCCTTCAAAATTTTATTTTATTTTTCATTCTGGATGGAAACTTGCAGAGTCTGAATAATTGTCTGGAGGCGTGACTTTAGCAAATTATATTCTAAAATGTTGTTTCAACGTGTTCTGCGAGTCATTCTTCCTGAAATGTTGTCAAACTTAGCACTTAAGTCAGAAAATCCAAGTGGCTTTCAAACTAAGCACTTAATTCAGAAAATACCAGTGGCTTTCAAACTAAGCACTCAGGTTAGAAAATCCCAGTGGCTTTCAAATTTATCAAGTAGAACTTTATTTATTGTCTTCGTATAAGGCCATTGGACCAAGTACAAAATTATATAGTAAAGAAAATTATATAATCTGGGTGGACACGCATTGGTATTTTCCAAGTCTACAGTACGGTGGTAAGTCATATAATCACATACATATGACAGAATATGCATAATTACACAATTTGTAAAGTATTTTTACTTAGCTTGAAGGCAAAATATATAAACTGTTCTGTGTTTCTGATTACCTCATCAGATTTATTACAAAGTAAATTGCAAAATATTTCATAAGATGGGTATACGTAATAGTACTTGGGAATAAACTTAAATCTTAATTCTGAGTATTTTGGGCATTTTAATTAAAATGGAATTCATCTTCAATTTCCATGTTGTCATATAAATAACATAATCTACGTGCCCTATCGCCATTTTTTTGTTTACCTGTAACTATATGAATAGGAAGTTCTCCTAATCTAAAGAGAGTGTATAACCGTATTATTTCGTTATTTTCATCAACATATAAGTATTTTTCACATTCTATAAGACTTTTATAATTCCTATAATTATTTAAAGGAGTTGATCCATTTACTTCCTCGAGACATTCTTGCAAGTTACAATCTATTAACCGTTGTCTAAACTGCACAATAATAAATCAACATCGTCAATATCCTGTGATATCGACACAAACCAAACCCATATTTACAAAGTAACTGTCTAATACATGTTGTCCAAGTTATTATTTCGCTATCATCCAGTGCCTTTAACATCATGTAGCATTTCCTGGGATATCTATAGCTAGGCATATGCAACAATTTACACCAATACTTTATACATCTAATATGATAGTCAATATACATATTATAACTTCAAACTTATTTCTAACTATTGATGTAATGTTGCAAATTCTGAAATTTTATTCAATGCATTAATCAATCGGACATAGAATTGATATATTCTTCTTGCTGGCATATGTTTATTCTCTTGAAAACTATATTTACTAAAAAACATACCCCCTCCACACACACATACACATAAACAATAATACAAGGACAACATTGCGACCATACAAAGCCATATGTACTTGCACAAAATACATTTTTATTCAATTATCGATCCGTTCTTTTGAAGGTTGTATTTAATTAAAATTGAAATATTGTACGTCTTACTTTCTGTTAGTTAATAATGTTTTAGTCCCTAATGTTTATATCCGTAGATCAGCTTAAAGACTAACTCTGAATCCAAAATTTTCGGAGACCTCTCTAAATGATTATACGTCTTCCATCCATTGCAAATTAAACTCAGTTAGTACAAACAGTTAGTGTCAAACTCTCACAAAAATATTAATTTAGTCCAATCAAGAACCTCATTTTTTGTGGAGAAATGTTGCTTCGATCAATCAGTGTCAATTATCATTTAGAAAATGAGTTTTAATCTCAAATAAACCATAATAATGTCTACGAATCGCTGAAAAGGGAACTGATGTTTCGGGTTTCTTACAATTTAATAGAAAAATAGGTTACTATATCCCGTGGATCACTGCTTGTAGTAATCGTAAATAATACGTTGCTATAAATCTAGTTTTCACAAGATTTGACAAGAATACAAAATCAGGACAAGACCTTTAATGAACTTGCATTGACGTTAATGATGTCAATGAAATAACAGCAGGAAACTCGTTTGACGAATTTTCGATTCTCATCTATGATAATATTAGTAATGGCTAAAGTTAAAAGTGTCCCAAGGATAAGAAAAAGAAGAAAAGGAGGACAATTAATCCAGTTTTAAATATCCATAAAAAAATTCCATAAAGAAATATGGGACCAATACGAAATTCGAATGAGATAAATGTAATAATAATACGCAATAGAAAATAAGTCAAGGTCACTCAGGAAACCACAGACTCGTCATATTTAGTAAATCTTTAAGTAATAGCAAATCAGTCCTAGCAGTATAGACAATTTAGGGGAAAAGCATTTTGATGGCACTAAAGAATACCAGAAAGATGATACAACGGTCATCCAATACAGCATAATGTTACGACTCTATGTCTTAAAAATATGTAACAGTAAGAGAGTGAAACCAACAATGTAAGTAAAATCAACAAGCAATTTATTTCCAGACAATTAAAGTGAAAATTCAAAAGACACTTGCAATTTGTGAGTTAAGTTCAAAATAATCCTAAATGTCCTAATCACAAGTCCAAAATAACAATGTTCCGAATGAATTCCAACAACATTAAATGTCCTGACTGATGTACCGCAAAGATGTAATCCAGAATGTATTTGAATGAGTTCAAATATGTCCCAAAATGATGTATTAATACAAAAGTCAATGAGCACTTTAGTATCTCCAATGAATATTGTAAACAAAATAATTCCTCTCAAAATTATATCTGATTTCAACAACACAATTGTAATTACTAAAATAGATCTGTAGAACCGGAATTCTAGAACATAGATGAATTTGTTTACCAAAATCTGTATATAAATACACATGCCTACATGACCTATGTCACATCAGAATATGAGTAATTCTAATGGAAAAATAATGATCTACCTGACATATGTCAAAAAAGTCTATTTACGAAATGCCTATTAAAATACTGGCCTACCTGACACATGCCACAACTTACAAGCATGGACAAAAGTTAATTATGTATTTTCAAATAACCATACAACTTACAATCATAAACAGAAGTTAAGTATGTAAACATCATACATAACAATAATTACCAGGAAGATGATACAACGGTTATCCAATACAGCATAATTACAAGGAAGATGATACAACGGTCATCACCACAGCATAATTACCAGGAAAGTTATAAAACGGTCATTCCCTACAGCATAATTACCAGGAAAATTATACAACGGTCAATAACTACAGCATAATTACTATGATTAACAATAATGTGCTTTCCAATACAAGTCAATATCCAGATTTGAGGACAATTTAGTACATTTTTAAAAAGTTGATTGGGTGAAAATATCATTAAAACGTTCTTCTTATCAACATTATTACGAGAGCTCCATTCCACTTCTACCTAAGTTTAACAAGAACTATTCCAGAGAGCATACAAGCGTAATTTAAACACCCACATCATATTAAAAGGAGAAGAAAAAAAAATTAACAATCCCTATCCTGTATTCATTTACTATAAGAATAGACTCATTGACGCTCTCGGTATCTATCAATTACACTTTTGTTTTCTTCCTTTCTTCTTTTATATGCGAACTGTTACCACAGGGATTAAACTAGTGGTTGTTGGTGTACAACGGTAAACAAATATCAATCTGTCCAGTTTTTAAATCGCTTCTCTGGTAACGATTCCAGGTTTTATCAGTATATATGTGTATTAGAGACGAACAGCATTTCTGATTTGGTTTAGTCCGCTTTAAGATGTTTTGCCTAGTGACTTTGGTTACGTTTTGTTGCACAAAGAGTGCAAAATGTCTTACCTAAGGACACAACACGGCATCTGACCCATTAAAGTCTGATTACCTGTTGAATTTTCTCAAACTTGTTATATCCCTGTGGGAATTTAAGTTTTCATGGCATATTAGTTGTAAATGGTCTCTTCATTACAGTGACCGTATACTATTGGTATCATCTCCCTCGACCAAGACCGTCATTATATTCCTTCAGAATGGAATAAATGTGTCTGTTACCACTGACATGATCACGATGAACATAAATCAAAAGTAAGCATGAATTTCAAATATAAAACCTAATAAAGAAATAAATTAATGGAATTAAACTTGACACAAATACGCTATTTGCACAGATTTGTGTCATTAATGTTGAAAACAAGATTTCCAAGCGACATTTTATCTCTGTAAAAACGGTCTTGCTGACAAGACAAACCATAACCAGATGGAGTGCTTAAAGATTAGAATGAGTCTGTAGTACAACAGTAATTGGGTTAATTTTATTGATGGTAAATTTCTAACCTTATTGAAACTGGCATTGTTGGTAAATTCCACGCTAATCTTATTGAAACTGGCATTGTTGGTAAAATCCATGCTAACGGTATTGAAACTGGCATTGTTTTTCAAATCCATGGTAACCTTATTGAAATTGGCATTGTTGGTAATATCCGTGTCCATATTGAAAGTCTGCGTTGTTTTGTTTTTGTCACAATGACCAACAATTAATAAAATGTATATGCATGGCCAAGATTTTAAGTAACATCGTACGTGTCTGTAATTGTGATAGATAACCAAATTAATGTTATTTTACGGGCTGCATATGTTTTTTTCTTTTACGCTTCCAGTCCTTTCATACAAGTTAAACACGTAAATATTAATGTATGCGTTATTACACAATTAAATTTATATTTTAACCTGTGAAATATAAGCAATATATTTGTAAACAATCAAAACAGTAAAAGTAATCTTTACAAATGTCTATTAAAATATCACGCTAGTATTGTGTCTATAGTCTCATTTTTGTTAGGTGAAGTAGATAAATATGCGTATTTTAACTGATATCTGCAATTCAAAGCAAAATATATGAGCATGGTTACTAATGTATATTCAAATATATGCTATTTAGCTTACTTCTCCTCCTCAGTGTTTGTGTCCAAATATATTTTTCTTTAGGTTACATTTTATCAAGTGCAGTTTATAACCATTTGAGATATTCATTTAATAGCATGTGGGATTGATTCCCCAGGATAAAATTCAACAGCGTGAACTTAAAATGGTCATAGTCTCTATTCTTTATTACCTTGTATTCAACAGCATGAATTTAAAATGTTCAAAGCCTCTACACATTATTACCTTGTTATTCAAGGGCATGAATTGAAAATGGTCATAGTCTCTACAGATTATTATTATATTGTATTCAAGGGCATGAATTGAAAATGGTCGTAGCCTCTACACATTATTACCTTGTTATTCAAGGGCATGAATTAAAAATGGTCATAGTCTCTACAGATTATTATTATATTGTATTCAAGGGCATGAATTAAAAATGGTCATAGCCTCTACACATTATTACCTTGTATTCAACAGCATTAATTTAAAATGGTCATAGCCTCTACAGATTATTATTATATTATATTCAAGGACATGAATTGAAAATGGTCAAAGCCTCTACACATTATTACCTTGTTATTCAAGGACATGAATTGAAAATGATCAAAGCCTCTACACATTATTACCTTGTATTCAACAGCATGAATTAAAAATGGTCATAGCCTGTACACATTATTACCTTGTTATTCAAGGGCATGAATTGAAAATGGTCATAGCCTGTACACATTATTACCTTGTTATTCAAGGGCATGAATTGAAAATGGTCACAGCCTCTACAGATTATTATCTTGTTATTCAAGGGCATGAATTGAAATGGTCATAACCTCTACACATTATAATATTATACTCAAGGGCATGAATTGAAAATGGTCATAACCTGTACACATTTTTACCTTGTTATTCAAGGTCATGAATTGAAAATGGTCATAGCCTCGACACATTATTATATTGTATTCAAGGGCATGAGTTGAAAATGGTCACAGCGTCTACAGATTATTACCTTGTTATTCAAGGGCATGAATTAAAAATGGTCATAGCCTCTACACATTATAATATTGTACTCACGGGCATGAATTGAAAATGGTCATAGCCTGTATTACCTTGTTATTCAAGGGCATGAATTGAAATGGTCATAACCTCTACACATTATAATATTGTATTCAAGGGCATGAATTGAAATGGGCATAGCCTCTACACATTATACTATTGTATTCAAGGGCATGAATTGCAAATGGTCATAGCCTCTACACATTATTATATTGTATTCAAGGGCATGAATTGAAATGGTCACAGCCTCTACAAATTATTATTTTGTATTCAACAGCATGAATTAAATATGGGCAAAGCCTCTACACATTATTACCTTGTTATTCAAGGGCATGAATTAAAAATGGTCATAGCCTCTACATATTATTACCTTATTTTTCAAGGGCATGAATTGAAATGGTCAAAGCCACTACACATTATTACCTTGTTATTCAAGGGCATGAATTGAAATGGTCATAGTCTCTACACATTTTTACCTTGTTATTCAAGGGCATGAATTGAAATGGTCATAGTCTCTACACATTATTACCTTGTTATTCAAGGGCATGAATTGAAATGGTCAAAGCCACTACACATTATTACCTTGTTATTCAAGGGCATGAATTGAAATGGTCATAGTCTCTACACATTATTACCTTGTTATTCAAGGGCATGAATTGAAATGGTCAAAGCCACTACACATTATTATATTGTATTCAAGGGCATGAATTGAAACGGTCATAGACTCTACACATTATTACCTTGTATTCAACAGCATTAATTTAAAATGGTCATAGCCTCTACACATTATTATTATATTGTATTCAAGGGCATGCATTGAAAATGGTCGTAGACTCTACACATTATTACCTTGTTATTCAAGGGCATGAATTAAAAATGGTCATAGTCTCTACACATTGTTACCATGTATTCAACAGCATGAATTGAAAATGGTCATAGCCTCTACAGATTATTATATTGTATTCAAGGGCATGAATTGAAAATGATCATAGCCTCTACAGATTATTATTATATTGTATTCAACAGCATGAATTGAAAATGGTCATAGCCTCTACAGATTATTATATTGTATTCAAGGGCATGAATTGAAAATGATCATAGCCTCTACAGATTATTATATTGTATTCAACATCATGAATTGAAAATGGTCACAGCCTCTACACATTATTACCTTGTTATTCAAGGACATGAATTGAAAATGGTCATAGCCTCTACACATTTTTATATTGTATTCAAGGACATGAATTGAAAATGGTCATAGCCTCTACAGATTATTATATTGCATTCAAAAGCATGAATTGAAAATGGTCACAGCCTCTACACATTATTACCTTGTTATTCAAGGACATGAATTGAAAATGGTCATACCCTCTACACATTATTATATTTTATTCAAGGACATGAATTGAAAATGGTCAGTGCCTCTACTCATTATTATATTGAATTCAACAGCATGAATTGAAATGGTCACAGCCTCTACACATGATTATATTGTATTCAAGAGCATGAATTGAAAATGGTCATAGCCTCTACACATTATTAACTTGTTATTCAAAGACATGAATTGAAAATGGCCACAGTCTCTACACATTATTATATTGTATTCAACAGCATGAATTGAAATGGTCACAGCCTCTACACATTATTATATTGTATTCAACAGCATGAATTGAAATGGTCATAGCCTCTACACATTATGACAGCGTTTCTCGTAATAGTGCCTCGTTGCAATACTATTTTAAAGTTATATTGTCGCATTTGACTATATAATTATTAATCATTGCCAGACAATGCTCTCAAAGGCGGATACAAATACAATTACAATGCCGATATATGTCGAAAATGTTATAGACAGCGGCTTGTCGTGAATGTAGAGTTCTCTTAAATTTCATTTTATCATTCCCAGTGGGTATAGGCACGAACAGGAACGTCGAAATTTAGTCTGGTGCTTTGTCATGTTAGATTTTTTCCCTTCTAAATTCGAAAGAAGTTCTCTTAAAATAACTCATATTTTCCACATGGTATCAACAAATAGAGAAGCAACAGAGTTTCATAGTTTCCATACACGAATGAACTTCTTGGTAACTCCTTCTGCTAACATAGTCTTCTTTGACATAACCAGTCATTTTAAAACCATTAATAGATTAAATAGTAAAAACCAGTCATTTTAAAACCATTAATAGATTAAATAGTAAAAACCAGTCATTATAAAACCATTAATAGATTAAATAGTAAAAACCAGTCATTTAACAAAAAAAAATTAATAGATTAAATAATAAAAACTAGTCATTTTAAAACCAGTAATAGATTAAATAGTAAAAACCTAAACAGTATACATGACAAAGATAGGAAAAATAAACAGCAAATAAAATACGCACTGGATTGAGAAAATTAGCATGTTATAGTAAATTCATGTATTCGTCTGCTTTATATACAGTTAAGACACTGCTTTATATACAGTTAAGACACTGCTTTATATACAGTTAAGACACTGCTTTATATACAGTTAAGACACTGCTTTATATATAGTTAAGAGTCTTAAGACACTGCTTGGTGGACAAATTTGTATGCAAATGTTTATCAAGAATAAAATTTATAAAATGCATCCTAAGTGAACAGTAAATCAATATTCGTGCATTTGCCAATGACTAACATTCTAAAACTATAAGCACTCAATGCTTTTTGCTTTACAGACAGTTTTTGAATTAGTTATTTGAGTTACCTTTTAACTCCTTAATGCACTATTGGAGTTTCTCGTAGCTATTCCACTACTTTCAAGCAAGTCTATCGGCAAAAAAAAATAAATAAAATGAGTTGTTACATCTGCAGTCATGTCTTACTCCCGGTTTTATTACATGATCGAAATTAATTATATTATGTGTTGCAATCAGAAAACTAGATATATAAGTTTAAAACTTCAAGTGTTGTCTATTTGGAGCATCTAATTGAAGATCAGATCTATTATCATTCCACTGTAGGTGAAAGGATATTTTGTTGACATTCTTCGATTAAACTTTTATATAAATCAGGGCTAAAATGAATTCCAAGGGAAAACTCAGAAAATGCTACAGGTGAATCGCTCTCTTTGATCTGGTTTGAGTAAAGTAATACAGGGTCTCCGTTGGCTGAAATCATGGATTAACGCAGAGTAATAGTCTGGATTAACTTGATTTTACGGGATCGTTACATTTTCAGGGTATTGGAAAAAACCTAATATCAGACCAAAAACTAGAATCGTGACGTGCCGCGGAAGTGAATTTACGTCTTTTGAGACGATTTAATCGAGATTTATTTTTCAGTAGAGATTTGGTGAAATAGCTAGTCCGAAGTGGGATAAGCAAGATTCATTATATATATATATATATATATATATATATATATATATATATATATATATATATATATATATATGTGTGTGTGTGTGTGTGTGTGTGTGTATAATATTTGTTATGGACTTTGCAACCCTTGAAAAATAGCGTTAAATACATGTCCCACGACTTCCATAAGAAGAAACTCGCTAGACAGACGCATCAAGAAAAGAAACTGTCCAACGATCGTAGATGTGTGTGTGCGCGCGTGCCTGTGTGTTAAATAAAGCGCTTTAAAGTGTTATGCATGCTTTTCAATCTGCTCACCATGCTTCTCACACGTTAACCCTTAAACTTTTAAAAATTGCTGGCAATAATAAAGAATACTTCTATATAAAGTATGTTAGGTCATAACGGGTCTTTTTACTGCAGAAATGATTGATCCTGAATTAAATGAACCTGCACATTGACTTGACCAGTTTCAACGTTTTTCATTTTATTGGTCTCTCTCTCTCTCTCTCTCTCTCTCTCTCTTTCTCTCTCTCTCTCTCTCTCTCTCTCTCTCTCTCTCTCTCTCTATATATATATATATATATATATATATATATATATATATATATATAGATATATATATATATATACACAATTCATTTGGGTTACATTTGATGTCTTCCTTAATTTTATTTTCTATTTTTCTGTTTTACAATGCCTCTGAATTGTTCTCGAGTCATTAAATGTATATATCTACAAAGATATGGATTTTATATGGGCATGATTCTTTGACGAAATTACTGAATTCGCGAGGACTGTGAGTTTTATTTGAGATAACGTTTTCGAAACATTTTTGTTGCATGTATATTCTTGATCTCTTGTTCATGGGTTCATTATAGTTGTAAGAAAACACTGAATCAAAGATAACTGAATTTGACAACAGAAGTCATTTTTTGTGTCTATGATACAATTTTAGCAATTCTCTCACATGTTCAATATATACACAAAACTGCATACGTTAAAGATTGATTGATTGATTGTTCTGGGTCGGCGGAAAGAACGAGTTTGATGTGGCGTAGGGATACGTCGATGCATTCAGGCCTAGACGTATTCATAGGTCATATCAAACGAGTTCTTTCCCCCGACTCAGAACATAAGACGAGTGCGGTTTTGTGTTTATTATATACCCCCTCTTTTCCGATTTCTAAATATTTTTCGTTTTACTTTATGAATGAAATTCAAAACGAATTGGGATTTATAAAAGTTCGATTCACTGCATCTAAAAATATCTACGCGCGGACGTCAAGGAAGAAACATAAGTAGTTCGAATCTGGGTGTGTGATATGGAAATACGGATTGAACACTTGTATCGAACGCCAGAACAAGCATGTAAGATTAAAGCGGTATGTAATCAATGGCTTAAAATTACGTATGTATTTGTTCCGAATAAGCCTAAGGAACGAATGTGAGCTGACGTGAATACGTCGAGGTTGAATATTTCATATTTACACACAAAGTCATACTTTTAAGGCACTTGAGCTGCTAACAAACATAAAGAGCTCGTTTTTTAAGTTAAATATAGCTTCGATAAAATACAATTATTATTACACTTTATATAAAGTCTGCCATTTAAAAAAGAATAATCGTTTCATTCCTCCACCGCCATCTATGTTATGAAACTTAACGGAAACACCCCCATCTATGTTATGAAACTTAACGGAAACATACCATGACTTACAAATATCAAACACAATACAGGTCTATGTTATGAAACTTAACGGAAACATACCATGACTTACAAATATCAAACACAATACAGGTCTATGTTATGAAACTTAACGGAAACATACCATGACTTACAAATATCAAACACAATACAGGTCTATGTTATGAAACTTAATGGAAACATACCATGACTTACAAATATCAAACACAATACAGGAATGATTGTCGGAAAACAAGTCGGACAATTTATATTTTTGTGCTACTGAAGTTCTATACCTAGTTCAAAATCATGTTTCAGAAGAGCATTCATCAATGCAAACTAATTTGACTGACAATACTAGTGTCAATCATGTACAGTTTTATAACGTGACATTATTTTAAAGAAGTAATTAAGTTGATTTCATAGTTGTTGCATGAGACAGGCAATAATGGGAAGAGCAATGGAACATTCAATACTTGTTTTATTGAAAATACACATTTTCAATGATAACAGGACTGATAGAAAGAAATTCCCTATTTTTGATTTAGAAAATGCTTTAATAATAACAGGACTGATAGAAAGAAATTCCCTATTTTTGATTTAGAAAATGCTTTAGTAATAACAGGACTGATAGAAAGAAATTCTCTATTTTTGATTTAGAAAATGCTTTAATAATAACAGGACTGATAGAAAAAATCCCTATTTTTGATTTAGAAAATGCTTTAATGATAACAGGACTGATAGAAAGAAATTCCCTATTTTTGATTTAGAAAATGCTTTAATGATAACAGGACTGATAGAAAGAAATTCTCTATTTTTGATTTAGAAAATGCTTTAATGATAACAGGAGTGATAGAAAGAAATTCACTATTTTTGATTTAGAAAATGCTTTAATAACTCTTAATTAAAGTTTATATATTTTTTAAAAATATTTTATATATAAAGCCAAAGTTAAAGAAAATTTCCAGTTGTTTATTCAAAAGTTATATAAGCAGACTATACAAAGCGTAAAACAGCAGATGATGAAAAATGTTGATGATTTATTTTGCTATCTTTAAATTTTCATAATAAATCTATAAATTTGTCCAGCTATGCTCTCATTGTAGATCAGTGCCATACCCTAAATACTTACAAGCCGCGGCTTACATTCATCATTTGTAATTCTGAATCGGCTTATCTTCAAGGACGGATTACTTTCGAGATAGGCTTATTTTCGAGTAAGAATATTGGCATTTGCAACTTCTCAGTCAAAGCTACGGATCATACCTCGAATGTATGCCGATAGCTGCCATTCGGACCACCTCGGTTATTTACGAAACAAGTACTGTCTGAGAAGTTGTGACTGTATTGGGCTATTATTTCATTCGCAACTTCTCAATCAATGCTACGGTCAATCCAATCGTAGAAATAGCTGAGGTGATCTGACAGATTGCAGTTTTTTTGTTTTTTTTTCTAAGAAATTTCAGGTGAACAATATGGATGATTTTTCTGCAAATTACTAAGCTGACATATATCCGAGGTATGTTTTTGTTTCGCATAAATAGCCGAGGTGGTCCGAATGGTATATACGTAGACGATAAGACAATGGTTATGTACATCACAATAATCTGAAAGATCTTTTTTATAATCATACTGCTAAATTTAGCATTGATGGACAATATATGTTAATTCTGTCTTTACTGATGTATGTTTTTACTATTAAATTTTCATATATACTTTTTTAGAAGGTCTAAGTTTCAGCTATGAAGACAACAATTTCTGCCTTCATAATTAACATACATGTACAAGATATATGCATTCAGTATATTAGACGGCTTAATTTCCAGGTAGGTTTGTGTTCGAGGTCGTCTTGATTTCGAAGTTTTAGATTTTTTTTTTTTTAGTTAAGGCAAGGTCTTTAGACGAAATGTGGAATAGATCTCGCATGGGTATTGTATTACATTGGTATATTATGACAGCAAAAACTAAGCTCCTAACATTTGAAATGCAATCGAAAATGAAAACCAATCAATCAAGGTTGTCTTTTTGATCTCTTCCGCACATATTTTAAATGTACCTGGCATATTAATTGCTAATATTTACTCAGATCTAGGAAGTATATTCTAGTTTTTTACCTCCGCGTCGACAGCTCGTTATGATTGCATTTCAGAAAGAAAGCGGGATGTGCGCAAGAAACATAATTTTCTATCGATTAGAATAACAAAGATATATGACCTGAATTTCACCAACAGAACTTTTATATATATGTTTGACAGTTGTTCAGAACCCGAGTTTATCTTAATTTTAATTTTTTAAAATTCTGATTGAGTATCAGCATGTAAGAGACACAAGAAATATATAATTTCTTTGGAGATGTGCCTTGTTCAGGAAATTGGAAAACAAAATGGGTCGCTTTTTCTTTGGAGATGTGCCTTGTTCAGGAAATTGGAAAACAAAATGGGTCGCTTTTGCTTTGGAGATGTGCCTTGTTCAGGAAATTGGAAAACAAAATGGATCCCTTTTTCTTTGGAGATGTGCCTTGTTCAGGAAATTGGAAAACAAAATGGGTCGCTTTTTCTTTGGAGATGTGCCTTGTTCAGGAAATTGGAAAACAAAATGGGTCGCTTTTTCTTTGGAGATGTGCCTTGTTCAGGAAATTGGAAAACAAAATGGGTCCCTTTTTCTTTGGGTATGTCCTTGTTCAGGAAATTGGAAAACAAATCGGGTCGCATTTTCTTTGGATATGTGCCTTGTTCAGGAAATTGGAAAATGTGTCTTGTTCAGGAAATTGGAAAACAAAATGGGTCGCTTTTTCTTTGGAGATGTGCCTTGTTCAGGAAATTGGAAAACAAAATGGATCGCTTTTCTTTGGAGATGTGCCTTGTTCAGGAAATTGGAAAACAAAATGGGTCGCTTTTTCTTTGGAGATGTGCCTTGTTCAAGAAATTGGAAGACAAAATGGATCGCTTTTTCTCTGGAAATGTGTCTTGTTCAGGAAATTGGAAAACAAGATGGATCCCTTTTTCTTTGGAGATGTGCCTTGTTCAGGAAATTGGAAAACAAAATGGGTCGCTTTTTCTTTGGATATGTGCTTTGTTCAGGAAATTGGAAAACAAAATGGGTCGCTTTTTCTTTGGAGATGTGCCTTGTTCAGAACATTGGAAAACAAAATGGGTCGCATTTTCTTTGGAGATGTGCCTTGTTCAGAAAATTGGATTACAAAGGGCTATTTCTTCTTTTAAATCTATTCTTACCTCTCCAAGACATTTTTGAAAAAAAAGGCTAAAAGGACATAGGTACACGCGACATTTCTTTCTTTCTCTTGCAAAGTCGTTTTGTTGAAAATACTAAAAATTTCTGCAAGGTACTGACAAAACATAAAAAGAACTGAGATTCATATATTCCATACATAAAATGTATTTCTTGAAAACTCCCTCTTCCAACATAGTCTCTTTCAGACTACCGGTTTTTTTATATTTATATTACCTGACATTTTTAAACAATTAATCAATAGTACAGTCATATTCAGAAATGTTTCTGTTTTCAGTTGTTAAAGGCAGTTTTTAACTCTGAAACAACTTGATAGGGATAAATCACATCTTGCAGAACATCAGGATATTGCATACACTGGATGCTGATTTTCATACGAATTGTAGGAATACCTGAAGCATACCAAATGCAAAACAATCAAAATTGTTCTTTGATTATCATGTATATTTGGGTATAAATCGGATCCAACTGAAAAATGCATAGACCCAAATTTGCCTGCGCACGATGCGCCTGCAGATCTGATCTATGTAGTGTCTTAGGGTTAATCAGTAGAACAAACAACATAAACCCCTCATCTGCCGTCGCAATATGCGACGGCAGATCAGGCATAAATGAATTACCATCTCTTGGAATGAGATCAGGCATAAATGGATTAACATCTCTTGGAATCAGATCGGGCATAAATGGATTAACATCTCTTGGAATCAGATCAGGCATAAATGGATTAACATCTCTTGGAATGATTCAACTGAGTCATTTTTTGATACAGATTTAGCGAATTACTTAACTCAGGCATGTGTACCCGACCCGCGACCTGGTTGTATACGCTTATTTACATCATAGGGCGTGACTTTAAAAATCGCTTATCCTGCCTGCGCCCTGGAGCAGGTTGCACATGCCTGACCTAATCAGAAGGGTAGTAAGTACGATTCATAATAGTGTATTATTTTTTAAAAATTTCTTTGAACGGAATGGACTTTGAAATCTGTGAAAAACAGCATATGTGAAATCATGTTTCACTTCCTCCAGGCGAAGAGACTTGCTAGATAATATACATCAATATCACGAGATAAAGTGTCAAATGATTACAGAAGTGAAAATAAACTATTTCGTTTTTTCTGATTGATTATTTGTACTAGAGAGAAAATACATTTTAGATGGAGCTTTGTAACGCAAGGAATACACACACAGTCATTATTAAATATTAAAAAGACCTGTTATAAATCCTTTCTAATTTGTTTACCATGCCAGTATTATTTTTATCAATAAATCTCTTAAAAGTGTGTGCACCATTAACGGATCAGCGAATGCGGATTACGTCGGCATTATAGGTCAAAAGAACTGGTTTTAGTGTCACGGTAATCGACCATAAACAAATTAAATCTGTATATTGACTCAACATGTTGCATTTTATTGATCCTTTAAAGCGAACTAATCTAGTTACTGTTGTGCCTGTTGGTTCTGGCAAGTAGTTTTTTTTATTAAGGTCTTTGATCTCGGTGTTGGTATGGAAGTGACATTATTCATTTAATTTTTCTCTTCATTGCTGAATAAATGAATATTTGGATTAGAGACATTTTCGGTCATTCGACCATGTACGTCTATTTACCCCTAAAGCGTGCTAAGCACGCAGTAGGGGGTTAGGGTGTGTGCAAAGCACACTGTTTAATTGTGGTCAAGTGTGTTGCTAGCTTGCAACACACCTGACACGTTAGGGCGTAAAAACGCTATTGTCACACCCCTCCATCGCTGCAAGGTTTCCCTCCTAAGGGTGTTCATTGAAGGCGCGATATTGGGGGGGGGGGTATAATTGTTTATACCAGTACATATGACTAGAACCACAATGTTTACAGGTATGCAGGTGTGCGCGAAGCGCACCCACTTAATTAATTGTTCTGCTGATGTCTGGAGTGGCAGGCAGCACGGGCTAGGCAAGGGAGGCGCGAAGCGTGACGGAGAACTGAAACGCCACGAACGTACATGATCAAATTCTGCCCAGTTAGCTAAGTCCCTAAAACCAATTATGCGTTAACCACATTTGTAATTAGAGTCAAATTACCCAGTGTTTAATTTTCCTACTTGTATAAATGTTAAAATTTTGGTACATAATGTACTTTGAATTCTTCTAAAATGAATAAACGAATAACTGTGGGTTAACTGGAACCATTTATTAATCTAGTGATCAAATTAGATTTTTGAACGGTGGTCAAAATGGATCATATTTGTTCGTCTAAGAAAGTTTTAATCAAAAGTGGGTTTCCATACCAAAGTGAAACCCTATAGGCAATTTAGTAAAGTCTTTTAGTCTTTAGAAGAACTGAGGGGAGGCCTTATGCATCAGCAGAAGGAAATACTGCTTCAGGTGGTCAGACATTCCTTGAGTGGACGTCCGTCTGGGTCGTTGTTTCGGACTGCTCGGGTCTATGATGTCTGCCACTTCGAGATCTTCCAATGGTGTGTAGTAGGCAACGAGCTGGGTCTCGAGTCCATGGTATACTATCAGCTCGTTACAAATAAACGTGGCTAGAACTATCGGGCAGTCGGTGAACCCCTTCCCCCATTGTTGAAATGTTTCGGGTGCTTTTTTGACCCGGGTGATGCTAGCTTTGGATTGTTTTGCACCAAGCGTTGATTGTTTCTTCGCTAGAAGGACCATCCTGAGATCGTCGATGAACTTCTGGACTGCTTTCTTATGGAGCCATAGATCGTTCATCCCCATTTCGTACGACCGGTCGTACACATATTGCCCACTCTGTCTCCTCAACTCGGCTTCGCTCATTTCCGGTGGAGGGATTGGTACTGGGGTGGGTGGGGGTAACTTGCACGCTTCCGTCACTACCTGTGTTTCCGATTGTTCTGGGGTTGAAGAGGCTTGTGGCACTATGGAGGCAGGCGTCGTCCCTTTGGCCCTAGGTTTCGGCTGCATTGGATCAGCAGTACGTGGAGTAGGCGGTGTAGGTGGAACTTTCGTCTTATTCTCCACCTCTTGAGCCTCTTTTTTCTTCTTCTTTAATTCTTCTTCCAGCCTACTCTGCCCCTCCCCTTGTTGAGATGGTTGATGTGGTTTAGGCGCCAGTGTTGATGGTGGTGGCGGTTGTGGCAAGGGTGGCTGCTGTTGTCCCATATTGGGTTGTTTACTCAGGGGGCGCGGTATCTGAGTCTGCTTTGATAGCTGTCTCTGAGCCTGCTGTTTCCCTTTTCGCCAATCCCAGGGGCTTCTCTCAGTTGGATTTATTCTTTCTTCCTCCCATATCAGGAGAAGAGTTGTCCTGTTCTCTTGAGCCCGAAGGCTCCACCCGGTTGCAACTGAAAAGCCTAGGCCCTTCAGTGCATTCAGGGCGTTTTCCGGGATAAGTATTTCCATCGCTAACGTTAGTGCTTGTTACTGCTACTATGTTCGCTGGTGACTGGAATGTCTTCATTGCTATTATTATTGACTCATATGAGATGGGTAGACTAATTTTGTATCTTGTCGGCTTTAAAGCTTGGTAAATCTTTTTCAATTTGCGTTTATATTTACATAGGCATTCTTGTGAAAAACATTGAATTTGTTTCTAAGACTCATCTCGTATTTTATTTCTATTATTTTTTAATAACTCTTGAAATTCCCTTCCACTCGTTGAAATTATTGGTTGACGAATCTCTGCGTTTGGACCCTTGTGTGAAATTTTATGATGTATAATGATGCTGTTATGAATTTACTATACTGAAGAACATTATTTGAAATCATAAAATGATGCCGTTATGAATTTACTATAGTGAAGAACATTTTTTAAAAATCCGTTTTGAATTTACTATACTGAAGAACATTATTTGAAGTCATTAGATGTCGACTGAATATACATATGTTTTATAATTACATTATTTAAAGTCATTAGATACGAATTTCCTATATTAAAGAGCATTATCAGGGTTCATGAATTTTTTTTCTCCAAGCACTCGTCCCTGGGACGAGTGCGTTGCAATAGTTACTCCTTCCTGTCCTCATTATATTCAACACAGTACACTGCATTATACTCAACACAGTACACTGCATTATACTCAACACAGTACACTGCTGACACTTTTGCTAAATAACAATATGCACTTGATGCATGCTTGATGTTAAAATGGGTGAAAACCATGAAAATATTATGTTCTAGAGCATGACCCCTTAGATGAAATATAATAAGAGACAAGGTTTGTAACTCGAGAAATTGCAGTTGCATACATAGACCTTGATTTCTTAGTGGCATTCGCATTTACAGTGATCCGTTTCAGTATTCTAGAAATCATTTTAATATCGATACATTTTCCTTTCAACGAGCTATCACACATCTTTATGAGTCAGATAAGGGAGAAGTCAACATTTTCAAGACTTTAAAACTGTGCAGCTTTTTTAATACATTGTCACACCAAAGCAAATATTCAGCAGATGTTTATATAAGTATGTAATTACTTTTCACAAAAAAATGTCGGTAACTTGCATTTGAAAGAATTCCAACCGTCTCCGTTTCCACCAACTTTCGTACTAAATTATCCATTTTGGTCAAACCTCTATTCTAGAGAGCTACTCACTGGCTCCATAAAAGGGAAGATTGCTGATTATCCAAAATAATTAGAATGTTTCTATGTCAATTAAATTTTGTTGTTTCGACATTATACGCATTATAAATAGATTACAACAACATGCATTATGTGAAAGTTGGTGGAAATTGGATAAGACACGTAAATTAATTCTGATGTTAGTTTACAATATTTCTCCTGTGAAAAGTAATTGCATACTTACACAAATATCTGCTGGCGTTTTCCCTTTGGCGTGACAATGTATCGAAGCTTTAGTCTTGAAAATATCAGGGACCAGGGCAAGTGTAATATTGCCTGACCAGAAGAAAAATCACAAAACAATTGGCATTCTCTGTCTCTTAACTTCTCAGAGGGCTGACTCATAACGATGTGTGATAGCTCGTTGAAAGGTAAACTTTGTAAACATGAAAATGACACCTAAATTACTAAAAAGTTTCACTAAAAATGCGAACACCATTAAAAAATCGAGGGCTAGTTGTGAAACTACAACATAATATGTTCACGAGTTTTACCCATGTTAGTATTAAACTGACATTGGGTACCTGTGTAAAAAAAAAAAAAAAAAAAAAAAAAGGCTTCATTTGCGACATGTTCTAGACCGACAATTTGTAGGTACATTAGGCACAACTTATCTATAATTGACGAACGTTAAATGTTAAGCGATGTTGAACTTCAACGCTTATTAAGGGTTAAAAAATGTATTCAGATTTATTCTCAAGGTGCGAATCTGCATCTGGTCGGCCCGTGGAGGAGTACGTAGCAAAACTTTACTTGCCCAGCCAATTTTAACCCGGTTAGGATGAGAGGACGAGTGGTTTTCCTGAGCCCAGAATTATTTGAAATCATATAATGACGCCGTAATTAATTTACTATACTGAAGAATATTATTTCAAGTCATTAGATATGAATTTACTATACTGAAGAACATTATTTCAAATCAATTAATGACGCCGTTAGGAATTCAATATACTGAAGAACATTATTTGAAATCATATAATGACGCCGTTATGAATTTACTATACTGAAGAACATTATTTGAAATCATACAAATATGCCGTTATGAATTTACTATACTCAGGAGCATTATTTGAAGTCATTAGATGTCTACGAATATACACATGTTTTATAATGACACCGCTATGAATTCACTATACTGAAGAACATTATTTTAGGTCAATAAAGAGCAATATTCGAAGTCATTAGCTGTCTACTGAATATACACGTTTTATCTTTTTCAATTCCTCTAGTTTGTGGACTCATTAGCGTCCAAATATATTAGTGGGACTCATTAACGTACACATATATTAGTGGGACTCATTAGCGGACACATATATTAGTGGGACTCATTAGCGTACACATATATTAGTGGGACTCATTAGCGTACACATATTAGTGGGACTCATTAGCGTACACATATATTAGTGGTCTCGGCCGACATTTCTATTCAACTGGTTTAGGAAATAATAACAATAGATTGGCGTACGATAGTACGATCTCAAGTGCCTGTTTGTAGCTCACAATCCCTCTGCAATGTATCATGCTTTAGGGGACAACGAAGACAACAAATTAATTCATCTTGCCCACGGGATTGCAATCTGTCTCGAGATAAACACACACGTTTCGATATATTTGCAGTCGTTTTCAATCCAATGCTTAGCCTATCATTCAATGTTTAAGGACTATTGATTTTATTTGCGTTTACATTTCATTATGTACAGGAAAAATAAACCAGCAAGCCAAAACATGAACAACATCTCATTGATGTTTTGGAAATTCTCTCTTGTGCCTAGACAAAATCACTTACAGTTTATGGTTCCTTTCAAATGAGATGTTGATGAAGCTGAGTTGTCGCATGGCAACCAGAATGTTATTCGACATCCAAAGAGGTAAAACCTTAAAGTGGTAGTCTTCAAACTTTAAGCATACTGATGTGAAAACTTGATGATATATCGTTATGCTTTCAAAATTTAAGTGCATTTCCATATATGCTAGTTGTCCAAGCGTGTATAAGATTAAAAATCAAGAATAAAGATTTGGATCTTTGAATAAGAATAAATGTATTGTATTGATACAAAGGTCATACATACATTGTATTTCAACGAAAGACCAGTTTCAACGTTAATTAAATGATTGACGTTGGAATTCTAAGTCATTTGTACAAGTTATTAAAACTAACTAATTTTAAAGTTTTCCTTGAAAGAAAACGAATCCGCTATTTCTTCAAGAGGGAGGCAATCAGAGTGAGCCAAGTCCATGAACGTGTATACGTATACAATTACTCTATCAGTTCACGTAAAAATGACAAGTATACGCGTCCGACCTCGCAAATACAGCAAAGGAGATTCAGTTTATTAGTCTCAGTTGGGAATTACATACACAGAACACCATCATAGTTGAACCTTGTTTGTTCAGGGAAATGGTTTGTACAGTAAGTAGCATACCATACATTACTCTTGTCCTTACTGTCTAATTTGTCGACAGTTAAATTGACTACTTCCGTCAAGAATGTTAGATATAGTCTCCTATCTCTACAATGCGAAGAACTCCTTGGATGAGCGAGTCATTGGATCGTATGAATGAGGAGAGAAAAAAGGGAGTGCGACTTCTGCCAAATCTGTTTGAAAGATATTTTCTGCCGAGTTTCAAAAGCCAATTGACTTGCGAAGCAAAATTTGTGTGCTTTCAAATTTTGGTTAAGAAAATGACCTACAAGAAATTATACTTGTGGAAATTAACATAATTTCCGACTGTCTGATGATATTAGGTTCCTATAGAAAAAAGCACATATAAATGAAGAAGAGTCAGTGACCTATTCCATATTATATTGTACACAGTGCTCGGTATTAAACAAAAAATCACATCCATTTCCAAAATTCAAAGCATCTCATAATATTAATTAATTTGATGGTTTCTTCT
Organism: Margaritifera margaritifera; assembly: GCA_029931535.1. NCBI lineage: Eukaryota > Metazoa > Mollusca > Bivalvia > Unionida > Margaritiferidae > Margaritifera > Margaritifera margaritifera. The sequence continues at coordinate 1,162,684 of JAQPZY010001206.1, read as the reverse complement.
TCCGGCATGAACGAAGACAGTGGCTTAGCGAGGGGGGCGAAGGGGGCGGTGGCCCCGGGCGGCACTTTCTAGGGGGCGGCAATTTGGTAAGAGTACCGTATATATCATAAATAATACGAATGGAGTGGGGGCATAATTTTGGTAGTTGACCCTGGGCTGCACTTTGCCTCGCTACGCCACTGAACGAAGAAACTTTGAAGCAAGAAAACCAGTAGGTTATATTTGGCCATATAAATTACCCTAATTGGAGTACTACTCTGGCCTTTACCCTCCAGTGATGCAATAGTGTAAACCTAATTTGAAACCTGTCACAAAAGTTTGGAATTCATAAAAAAAAAATTAGTTTTACAACAAAAGTGGACATAAACGAATTTACAAAAGCAATAGATCTCCCTGAAACGTAGTATTGTTTCTGTTGCACAGACTAAGGACGCGCACGTGCCGCAGAGCACGAATCTCCATAGTGTCACGCGATGTTGCTCTTCTTGCTACGGCCTCTCTCTGTTTCGCTCTTTTATCTTTTGTCTTGTAAGAAAAAATATTTACTTTTATATAGAAAGGTTTATCATCCTGAACATTTTAGCACTCTGTGGTCTTTATTTTTACAACCTTTTGAAGATGTGTGTATTTTATCTTGAAGGAAAACCCATTTAAGTTTATTTAAAAGAGTTTATATTCCATAAGTTTTTTTTGCAATGCTTCCCTTTATCTATTTAGAACAAAACTGTTGCCCTACCAGCAGAGTCAAGTTTCCAATGAATTTTTAAAGATCCGAATGATATCGTTAAATATGAAAACTGGTCAACATTTCTTTTTAAGCTCGCGCATGGGTGTTAACGGGCAATATGAGAACATACATACATACATACATACATACATACATACATACATACATACATACATACATACATACATACATACATACACACACACATTCATACATACATACATACATACATACATACATACATACATACATACATACATACATACATACATACATACATACATACACGCACGCACGCATCCATATACATACATATATTACAAAAACACAATCACAGAATAATACAAGAGATTGCATTACTTTTTGTTCCTCTATTGGTAAAGTGAAGAGAAGATGATTCTTAACATTTATTAGCCAAAGGGAGCCTTGGTAGCTCAGTTAGTAGAGGGTCGCGGGTTTGATACCTGCCCAGCCCAGCCCGGGTCGGCTGCCTCTGTGTGTCCTTGGGAAAGGTACTTCGTTCCTATTTCCTCGGTATGATATAGCCGACAATATGTTTAAAAAGCCGTTAATACCAACAAAAACAAGCAAAACAATTATTACCCAAGACCTGTAGATTGTTATAAAATACTTTAATTAAAATATTTTCTCGCATGAATACATTATAGTCCACAATGTATTCATTGAAAATTCAGTACTTTGAGATCATGAAATTTGTTTGAAAAACATGAATCATATATTTAGAAAAAAAAATTGCAGTTATCACCTGGAGTTCGACTCTCAAAATTATGCATAAAATGAAAACTAATAAAATTAAACAGGTGTCAGATCGATCGAATATTTAACGATCCATCCAAACAATGCATGCAGTAAACGAATAAAAAATACCAACATATCAAAGATGCATCATAAATGAACAACTTACAAAATGGTGAAGAATCGTGGGAGAACGTACTCCAAAATGACGTCACACAAATGATTCCGCTAAAGTCACTGTAGTAACGCCAAGCGTCGGAATGACGCCAAATGTCATTTTCGGGTACATCACGACACATTTATATTTTGGAACAGTTCAGTGCAAGAAAAATAATCGTACTTGGTAATCAGAAATAGACGAGATTTTTAAAAGTCAATGAGGTGGTTGATGACTACTGTCCATACTCTTTGCAATGCTAAATCAGGAATGTGGGCATGATCCCTCTGATAAATAACTCCGTTGAGTCTGGTCTTCAATATATTTTCTTTAGGATAAGGAAGTACATGACTAATCTCTTGAAACGAAATTTTGATTCATCTTCTAATGTGATAATTCCTGCTTACAGATATAAAAGAGAAATCAACGACAAAGTAGAGAAAACAGCTGTTATGTCGTAATGTATAATAGACCGATGGTGGAAATATTACAACAATTGTTTTGAAAGTTGGACCTTTTTTGTGTAGCACATGAAACCGTCTTTTGTGCTTACTTTTTAATGTATTATTTTACCCGAGGATGTTTTCAAAATATTAGTCCAGGCAAACTAAATTAAGGTAATTCCACTTTTGATGGAAGGGATAACGATGCCCATAATTAGCTTTATAAATCCTAATCAATAGCCAACGTATAATATACATTGTAAAATGATAAATATTCACGGATGTAAAATTTACAGGCTTGGGAGAAAATGGACGATTTCGTGGGGATACATTTATGTTTGATCACACTGTTTCCCTTAACACCCAATCTATAATACTATTTTTTGTGGTGGTATTAATTTCGTGTATATTTGTTACCCACGACAAAACGAAAACGAAATGAAATCATCATAATTTTTATTTTATTGAAAATGAAACGCATTTGATTTTTAAAGGGTCGCCCGAAACTTAATGGTACGATTGTTAAAAAATAAAGCGGAGAAAACATTCTTCATTTTTTTGTAGGTACCACATTTCTGTTAAAAAGTTTAACCTCAAGAAAAAGGAATCACGTACACAAAAAAGCGTAAAGAAAAAACGAAAGTAAAAAGATATATTAGTTTTCAAAGAGCTGCAAGAACCTGGCTTGGGTTAATAAACGCTGCTGATTAATCTTGGACTTCTGCCAGATAGAAGATGTACGCTTTGCATTTTCATAACATATAGCGTGTTCGATGTGAATTTGGAGGAAAGTTGTTGTGCACTTGACCAATTTTTCTTGAAGGAAATTGATCAAGCAAAGGTTACACTTTTACGAAACTGTGCTTGGTTACAAAATAGTAAAACTGAATAATATAACTATTTACAAGCAATAAAAAGTAAATATGCAAGAAATAATCTTCCACCACTACTATCAAAACAGAAAACATCAATACAAACAAATTTAAGAAGATAGTAAACAAAAACTTCAAAGTAATTACACACTAGCGATAAACGAATCGTGAATTCAGATATGAACCAACTACTCCAGATTTATTTAAAATATCGTGTTTTTATCTTTAAGCAAACTGGTACAAATGTTTGGTTTTCTCAAATTCTTTTCACGTTTTCTATTACTCCCATCTCCTACTAAATGCACAAAGGATATATCCTACATTTTAAAAAAATCCTTATTATAATAATGACTAGCCAGGCGAGGTATATACTAAATCTGTAACATAAAGACGCCCTTTTATATTTGCATGTATTCAGCAAAATTACGTAATAATTTATACCGTTTGCTAGACACCTGATCAGATGAAATTGGATATGAAGCTCACGTGCATTTCTAGATAGTTACAGATGATATTCATGGCGAATTATCACAGTCGAAAAGTACCGTATATACTCGCGTATAAGACGGATCCAACAAGCAAAATGCATTGGCCCAGATCTGCCGGCGCATACTGCGACGGTAGATCAGGATCTGTGTTGTTTGCAGTCTTACGCGACTTATAACCGAGTATATACAGTATATATGAAGTGCAAACATTTGTACAGACTGAAATAATTTTTGAATCCGAGAAGGGTACTGGCTTTCAAGCTTAAGATTTTCTTAACTTTATTGTGAACAAAAACGATTGTGTTAGTTTCCTGACAGATATTTCGTAGTAAGCAGTTAAACAAGTGTTGCATAATCAGTTTTCAGATATTTTGTAGTAAGCAGCAAAACAAGTGTTGTATAACCAGTTTTCAGAGATTTGTGAAAGTATAAGCCACACTTTTTGCTTAGTGCTAGGAATCGGATAAAATTTAAATCGATCTTCAGATTATGCTAACCGATAGATCATTGATTAATAATCGATTAATCTGTCCACACGGAGCTATATTTCCAATAAAATGAAGTCCGAAACAACGGTGATAACGCGAAACTGAATTTCAACCACAATCGACGACATAAAAAAAAACCTTGTTCAATTAAATTGTCACTTCACTGAAAAAAGAGCAGAGCTTGACCAAATCGATTAATCGGGACAGCATTACAGTTGCTACATATTCTTAGATCATTACAGATGACTTCAAAGATGGAAATCAAGTCCTACGTTTGAAGTTTAAGAGACTAAATTAACGTTAAGAGCAAATCAAGATATTTTTTATTTTATTTTTGGAAAAAAGGTGGGATATGTCATAGCCAGTATCACTTTAAACCTCCAATATCACTCTCGCATTGGCCATTAGATTAAATGTTTTCTTTTTTGCCCCAACCAGTGAACCTGGCTACATGGTTTTGAGAAAGAATATGTTCACAGTAGCGTACAAACGGGGGGGGGGGGGGAGGGAGGGGGCGGACGGGGCAGTTACCCCGGGCGCCAGAGGTCTTGGGGCGCCAAAACAGCTGATAAAAATTCGGACCTCGTATTCTCGCTATCATCGTCGCCCCGGGCGCCATTTACCCTTTGTACGCCACTGTATGTACAACACATTTGGGACAATCTGTAACGCTTGTCTCTGTTTAATTTTTTCGGCTAAAACAATTGTAAACTGCTTGTAATGTGTTTAAATTGTAAAGTGTTTAAAGCTGTTCATAATTTTATTAAAGAAACCAGGCGATTTTCTTGATTTTCTTCATACAGTGTATGCATGCAAACGATTCCTTATAACACCTATGCAAATATTATTATCTGTATAACGCATATTCATATATTCATGTAATTTACTCATAGTCCTCTCTCTCTCTCATTAAGTGCTTTGTATGTAGGAGAAAGCCTAACTTGGAGAACTATTCGCCCAACCTCAATTGCTTCGTTAATATGGCAGTACAATATGTTTAAACTAAATTGAAGCCTAAAGGTTACGCCGCCTACGTCGCTCACATGCCACTAGGTCAGCGCTTCTTCAAGCTGCAGTCAAGTTATATACTTTTTTAAGCTTCAGGCTCTTGCTTTTCTAAAATGACGTGCTGAACGTTTAATTCTCATCTATCTATTTTTCAACTCTCTTTGGTGTAAGTATTCATTTTCCAGATCTCTCACTTGAGTATTCAGTACGTTGAACGTGCTACGGATTTTTCCTATGCATTTATAACTCGTAAGGTAAAATAGTTTATAAAAAAATCGTTTAGGAGCTATTTTGTACAGAATACTCTTTAATATGTAATTTTTCCTTTAGCCAAAACGGAATGACGGAGCCTTCTTCCTTCCTGGTTACATCGCTCACAAAATACCATATGATTTGACCAGTAGGTCTGTTGTCAAATGTCAGCAAAGTACTAGAAAATAACACAGGTACTTAATGAAATACATGAATTACAAAAACAAAAAGCCGTATTAGATGAAGAATGTTGAGAACAAATGTATTCGTCACATTCTATCTTTAAGTGATGCAATTGCGAAAAATATGGTCATACTGGATGATCCATGCCTATATAGTTAATTTTCGTTACCATTATTCGCAGACTTCATTGTATTTATCATGTGGAGAGCTCGTCTGTGTTAAGTATGGTACAATATTGAAACACTAAAATACACAAATATGAGTGCATGGTCATTGTAAATTTAAAGGAAGCATTTTCATGATAATGTGAATATTTCCAGGTCATGTGTGAGACTAAAACAGGCAATTATTTACGAGGAACGAACATGAAGAGCAATGCTGTTAGAAATTCTCAAGCAATTTTTTATAATCATAATAATACTTTACAATAATTACACATTTTTACCAATCCTTGTAACAAAAGTTTAGATTGGTTCAAATCGCATCATGTGACTCAGAAAATAGAAGTTACTATTTCTTAAGATCAGAAAGGAACGATTTATGTATTCATGCGCTCTTCTTGTGTACTCTGATACTATTTGAAACCAATGGTTTAAATATAGTTCTGTTAATTATTTGTACAGATTTGTTATTATTTTCATAACTATTTATAATTATAACAATTAAACTTCGTATTTTACAGGATTCATGAAGTCAAACAACTTGAAAAACGATTACACACTATGAATAAATGGCTGACACTACTGCCGTTCAGATAGTGTGTTATTGATTTTCAAGCGTCTTGGATTCATAATTCCTACAAATCTGGAAGTTCAATTCTTAACTGACTTGGGATTCCTTTCAGACTAAACTTAATTTAAACTTGGGTTTTTGTCTCTATATGTACAGGTTCATTAATGAGCATCATAGCTCTTTCCTGTTCTCATCTGAAAACTATGGAGCGTAATAGTTCTAAAACGAAACTGTCTGCAGTCGACATAAACGCAATAGTTGTAGAAGAAATAAGGTTGACGATTAATGTCAGTACATACGCAGGATAGCTGCCGATTGTTTTCATAATGATAAGCATCATTACATATATTTATAGGCCATTAAATGTCTATATACAAGTGGTGCTAGAAGAAGTTACTGGCTTTTTCTCTTAATCGTACATTATTTTGACACGCGAGATCTACTGAAGATGTGCTTGAATGAATTATCAGGTTTTCACAACTGCATTCAAAAGTCGACATTTTTATAACAACAAAAGCATACATAAAAATCTTTGAAGGAAAAAAATAGGACTGTTTGAAAAGCAATAAGCAAACGATATTTCAGTTAATGCAATATTTTAAACAAAACACACGTTTTTTTTTTATAAAACAGTTTGAAAACTCTTTTCTTCATTTGTAATACATGTGTTATTTCGTCCCGCCATTAGTTTAAAATGAAAATGCGTTCGGGAGTTAAACTTGTATGAAAGGTGAGTCTGATATGTGTTTCATAAATTGTATATCGCTTCAGAGTGATGTGTTCCAGTCTTGTGTGATTTAATGTTTTCCCCATTTTACTTGAACTATAGAGAAGAAGATAATGGAATGTTCCAACTATCAAGATATAACTAGTGAATGCCGCAATATTTGAATTTCTACGTCAAACGAATGATGATGACAGTGTAAGAATGAAGAAAGAAATAATTAAAAAAACAAAGATAATGTTATGAGGAAATCAAACAATGGAACTGACAATTATATCAATTGCATTTCAACACTGTTTCCAAGGACAAGAAAGACAAGACAAAACATTTTCCACCACGGGTGATCCAATAGTTGTGTCTAATGTTTATCATAAAAATACGGTATATGCCAAGTATTAGTCCAACATTCAATCGGCTAATGCTTTTTCAAATGATTCTATTATGGCTATATTCCTAATTATGGTCCTTAAGCAAATTTAAAACATCGTCTAGTTTAAAACAGCAAATACACGATTGGTGTTGTGTACTATAAAGACTTTTTACTGAGCAGGATACCTAATTAGGATAACCAATTAGAATACCTGATTTGGAGACCAATTAGAGAAATTTATAATTCATTGACAATAAAGATAACTATATCGTTCACGTATCTATTGTCATCCTATCTATGGAGCCACAGTTCAGTGATGAATAACAATTGTCTCTTCACTGATTCACCTTTCATTCAAGATTAGAGAATTCTTGTAAGAATTGAAAGCCGCTTCGATATGGCCGTTCATGCAGTATGCAATCGATTTTCAAGCTTCATGACTTCATGAATCCTGTAAATTATGAAGCCAAAGTTTGATAATTGCAAATAATTTTGAAATTAATAACTAATTTCAAGAAATAAATAGCAGAACTATTTTTAAACCATTGTTTAGACACCCAATGTTGTCAAAACACAAGAATGGCGCATGAATACGCAATTAGTTTCTATCTGGTATTATGAACTAATAAAACTTCTATTTTGTCTGCGTCACATGGTGCGATATTAACAAATCAAAACGCTTGTCACAAAGGCTTGGTAAAAATGTTTATTATAATACTAAAAGACATTGGTTGTGTCCTCAATCATCATCATTCATAGTTCATTATTGTAAAATCTAAGGAGTGATACACAATAACACTGCGGACATTTCCACCAAATGTTCGCTTTCGTCATCTTGTTATCAGCAAACTGCTAACCTCGATACGTGCTTCGACAGGAAGTTACGCCAACTGACTGACGCAGGGGTCCAGGAACATGCGTATTTTTGTTTGCTCAATATTTGCTCAAAAAACACAAACGTAACTGATCTATAATAAGATCACAAGTGGTAAAATTTCCATGTCAGAAAAAAAAGAAGAAAAAAAAAAAGAATTTAAAAAAAAAATAATATGAATGAATGAGCTGGATTGAGTTATGTCATATCTTTGAAACGTTTTACCATTGTAAGATGACCGATATGATACGTTTGTACGTTTAAATCACACTTGATCTCTGATGCAAGGTCCGTATTGTTTTCATATTCCTATCACAAATTTCTTTAATTGCTGAAAAGTCCAAAGACTATCTAAAATTTAAATAACACATTATGTTTAATATTGAATCTCTTATTATCCACCAAAGCACACAGTCACTAGAGTATTGGAAACTATTTTGTTAAAGCACGCAGTCTCATTGGAAACTCTTTTGTTTTGTTTATAGATCGCCGTGGTAGATACAGTGTATTTGAACATTAATAGCTCATGATTACAGATTCAAGCTCAATGTTTTCCTTAAGTCATGTTTGGTTTCAGGAACGCCAAGAAGACTTTTTAAAATTAAATAGAAAAGGCCAAATAATATAGATAACTGTATGATGCCATGCTATTTACCACAGCTGTGAAGTTTTACCAAAAGGCTTAGATTTTTATCTACAATATAGAACCTTTCTATTTAAAATGCTATGAGGCCCATGAACCGTTTATTTATTTTAAATAAACATTTGTTATTTCTTTTTAGAAACATGTTAGACAAAATTCCCATATTCAAATGCTAAGTTAGTGACTCAGGCAGACATCCTAAACGTTTGTACTGGAGGCATACAATGGAAAGTGAAAGCAATTAACCACAAGGCAAAGCCTTTGCGGAGAGTTCGCACATTGCTAAAAACTGAGAACTATCCGTACATTATTCAGTACCTCTACTGGTTTAAATAGAATACTGCCAGATTGGAAATTAACGCCGACAGTTATATAGAAACATTAATATATTCTCTAGGGAAATGCTTAGTTCCAGATTACATTCGATTCCTTAACAAAACACACCGTTGTGAAAAAACGAGCAGCAAAGTTAGATATCGCTTTTCAGAGGGGACCGGCTGAGGAAGTTGAATGCGTAGTACATCTTATATGAGTATAAGATTTACAGTCATTATGAAGTGCTGACACAGTGGTGAGATAAAAGAGAAGAGTTTCTAAAGTTACACTTCATACATTAATAAACTTCACACGTTGGTCATTGTATGAGATACATTTCACTTATTTCTAAGCATGTGTGATAAAATTTGCCTGCGTGAGAAAGTCACGTGTGATACGCCTTTCCCATACGAATGCACATCGGTTCTGCTTCTGAGTTTCGAATTTTTTGCACAGGGAGGGTTACAAATGGTAAGAAAATGTATCCCCCTGTTTTTCCTCACTGGTAATCTTTGTTATGAAAAGTGAAATGTGTATATCCTACGGTAGATATAAATACCCAATATATTTCTTTATTGTGATATCGAATGCTCTGGTTTATTTGGGTTTTATAGTACACAGCTAGCTCTTACTTCTGATGTGCGTCAAGGGAGCCGCAGTAGCTCAGTTGGTAGGGCGTGGAACTCGTCATCCAAGGTTCGCGGATTCGATACAAGCCCAGATCAGCTGCGTCACTGTGTCCTTGGGAAAGGCATTTAACTCACATTTCCTCGGCGTGATATAGCCAATAACGTGTTAAAAGTGCCGTTAAAATTCACTAAGAAAAAACTACAACAACAACAACAAAAACAATCTGGCTGCTAGGTTCTGCATGGTTATTTTCACTTCTTGAACTTCAGATTTAAATTATAAAAAAGAGTCGATAACCTTTTTTAGCTTTTGATATTTTAAAATTACATAAGTGCACTTTCAGAAAATAGTAATGCACACACAGTGAAAATAAATTTCTGTATTTCAAGGAATGGCAAAGTTAGAGTACTTGGTACTATTTCAAGTACATTTCCCCAGCACAAAGATGCAGTCATTTTCATATTTTCATTGGATGTATGCTTTAGACAGCACATGGCTTTCCTAATAGTGATGAAAACTAAATGTCAATTGAAGTATGTGAAAGACATGTAAATGAATGTTAACTTTCTCTTCCATTCTTCAAGCTGTAGAGCAAACAACTTTGCCTTGTACCTTGCCCACTTTCAACGGTGCACCAGACACCATGGAGTGGAACCATACTGTCACTGAAGATGATGTCAGTATATTTCTAACATAATGAATATCAGCAATGTTTTTGGCGGCTTTAGTATTAAAAGGACATTACGCAATTTTTTTTACCAATAATATTTCCTTGTAATAAAAAGAGAAAATTAAATAAGGATTGACCGTTAATTTTTTAAAGTTCAGGGAAGTATGATCCGAAACAACACCGATCATACTTAAGTCTGCACAGAGGTTTTTTTTTCGGTTCGTACTTCTTTGAACCTAATTAATACTCAGGTCAGTTTACATCTAGAAACAACAGAATAAAGGGAATTCTATTTTTTTAAAATGCATTAAATACAGTCATTCTGACCACCTTTTCAGTGTATGAATAAATTAAAAATAGAGATCAATATAGATAATTTGCCTACAGCCAATCATACAACGGCTGGCAGTTCCCTGGAAACTTGGCTCAAAGTGACCCCTCTATCAGACAATTAAGTCAATTTAAACAAAATGAAATCCATGGTAGATAAATACACAAATGAGTACAATGCTAAATAACTTCCTGGTTGCTTAATTCGTGTGCCCATATTTCCGAATCTCCAAATTAGAGAGAAGCCAACGACAGAGCTTAGTATTTCTGCTCCTAAAAGCCAGCTTTTTTCGTAATATTTCAATATATATTGCTAATTAATAAGAAGTCTTTTCACACACACACACACACACACACACACACACACACACACACAGAGTGAGAGAGAGCCTCCGTTGTGTATGGACCTAAGTCCAAAGCACATACCTAGTACAAAATCACCAATTTGAATTGATAAAAGCTGAAAACAAGTCCATGCAAAAGGTAAAGAAGGGGCTGGTGATGCATGTGATTACTATCAATAAAGAATGTTTCCTTAAAAAAAAACAAATTAAAACCTCAATCAAACACGAATATATATATATATATATATATATATATATATATATATATATATATATATATATATATATATATATATATATATATACATGTATCCTGACCTACCATCCAGACAACTCAAAAGTAGGTAAAATCATCCCCACGAAAAAACCAGTAGTAGCCTACAGCAGACCGAAAAACCTCAAAGGCATCCTAATCAGAGCGAAGCTAACGCCAATCACAAGCCAAGACCATCCTGGAAAATCTGGTCCCTGTGGTGATAAAAGGTGCAAAACCTGTCAACATATGATAGAGACCAGCACATTCTCTGGAACAGCGACGAGCGAAAAATTGAACATACATGGTCCAAACAGAACGTGCAAAACAGAGAATGTAATATATCTCATCACATGTAAGATCTGCGACCTTCAGTATGTCGGAGAAATCGAAAAGCTAATCAAAAGGATCAATCTTCACATATCTGATTGGACGACAAAGAAGCTGGACGGAAGTCCAGTTGCAGAACACTTCTCTTCCCCTGGCCACACTTTCAGTGATGTAACACTAACTGCAATTGCTCACAACCCCAACTGGAGTTCCGAAACCAGGAAAGAATAGGAATCTTACTGGATACCCCGCCTTAGAACACTGAAACCAAGCGGCTTAACCGAAGAAGCCTCCAAAAAGACAACCGCACGCAAATAAAATCGTCATCTGTTTACAGCCACCACTTCTTCAATTAAATAACTCATTCATTTTGCTCATTACTCACTCACTCACCTATAATTACTACTGTTTTTTTTTTTTTTTTTTTTTTTTGTAGTTCTTCCTGGCATTATTATTGCTATGGTCCTTACTCGCATTACAGAAACAATGAAATATCTGGGATATAATGTGGTTACACCACTTTACATTAAAAAACATATGGTGCTATAGCTCATCCCTTTGTTGGTCAATACCAACTAGTTTACCACATCATCAGTCAAGTTGAAGCCAACTAGGCGAAACATCAAACATGTTCAAGCCTTAATTCCATTAGAAATAATGATGTAAACTTTTGTAATTTCAACGCCTCTTTATGTTTATTGTTTGTCTTGTCTCTATGTTGTGGTTGCCTTTGAAAAAGACTCAATGAGAGTCAAAAGTGCTTAGGCTAGTTAAAAACTAGTTTTGCACTGTTCGTTGTCAGTTTATTGCATTTATCTTTATTAATCCCTGACACACGCGATCCTTTACTGGAACCAGATAACCACAGCTAGACTTACCTTTTGAAAGAAACAACCAGAATTACTTCCGCATTATCCAGTTAATTTTTACCTCTACAATTTATCAGAGGGGCCTCGGGTGGCCAGAGTGGTGTAAGGCGCTCGCCTTTACAGATCACTCACATATCTCACCTCTGTTCGCGTGAGTTCGAGTCTCGGCTCGACCAACGTGCGTTTGTGAGATAGCTTGCAAGTAGCCTCTCGTGGGTTGGTGATTCTTCCCGGGTTCTTCCTCCACCAAATATACTGGCCGCGATGTATAGCGTATCATGTGCTGAAAAATGACTTTAAACCCCACAAAACCAAACCAATCCGTTTTATCGTGGTTTATAGATCATGACTTCCTTTCCAAGCTCAGCGCTTCTGTATGAATCACAACAAAGATTCAGCTGATTTTTTTCGACCAAGTTTTTGACCAACAAGGACAGCTTCCACTTTTTAAGTGGGAATAGTCAGTTAAAGTGCTTACACTTAAAATCTGCACAAATGTGCTACAAACATTGCAGTTTGACCTGAACGGAATATGTGTTTCTAAGATGATTGTTTCAGGCCACATTTTCATTAAAACAAACAACGTGAAAATACGACTTCACTAAATGCGAAGCGCAGTCTACCTATTAAGTCACGCTTGAATAATCAAACTTACTGTGAGCTTGTAGATGTTTTTAAAATGTTAAATTGTAGGTCTACTTGTTAAACTGTAACTTGGAGAGGAAGAAATGTGGAATGTCAGGGCTCCCGTCTATCTTTCTCTTATATTTTGTTGCTTAATCTTTCCGAAGTTTTTCATATTGAATTAAGTGTCGTCATTGACAGCATTAAAAAAAAATCCTACACTGTACTTCTTAAATACATAGGAGCTGAAGTTTCCGATACACTGCACTCAATGTCGATGTAAACAAACATGAGCTTGAAATTTATTTTACACATTATTCTCTGCGAATAGTCTGAAAAGTAATGTCAATGGGCGGGGCCAATGAAATATGTTTTAGGGTCACACGGATGTGAACCAAAGAAATTCGAAAGGGCCTGGCCAATCAGATTGCTGGAAATCGTAATGAAGAAAGAACAATTTAATTATTCCAACATATACGTCGGTTTGGGGTAGGGACATTCAATCCTCTGTATCAGAATTTGTAGGCAGGAACGAGGCAAACAAATTCTGACCCTCGGGTGGGATTTCCCTATCCCACAGTGCATATTATGGATTATATTCATATGAAAAGAGCTTCGTTTAGTTGATATTGTTTTCAAGCATTTGTTACATTCTATTCAAATGTTTGCACGTCTTGTCCTTATTTATGACTCTTTTACTTGCATATTACCTCTACCATGGTGTTATATCCAACTAGTAACTGTATCAGAAAACGTGGATTTAACAACAAAGACATTTACTGACGAGGATAATTCAGACAGATATAAAACATTGGGGAATTTCCGTGTGGTTTAATTCTTTTGATTTTTTTCGACATCCAACCTCGCAAAATATGAATAACATAATTAGAAAATTGCAAAGTAACAAAGCCAATACCAGAACCTTTAAAAAGTTCTAAAATCGCGAAAATTTAACAACGCATATATTTCTCTTCTACAGTAGTATTGGTCCCAGTCGAAAATAAATCGTATTTGCTTTTTTAAAAAAATTCTTTTCTTGAGAGTTCTTGTTCTCTGGTCTTCTGCTTCGTTGACGCCCGAATTACTTAAAGAGTTGATTTCATCGAAATTCTTCGTAAAATGCCAATACAAAGTTATTTCTCTCGTTCCGACATGTGTAATATGGTTTGCCCATGTGATAAAGTGATACAGTTTGCCCATATGAGAAAGTTATGTGATGTACGCCTATCCCACATGAGTGCACTCTTTGACACTGTAGATGACGTAATTGTACTTATGATGTCATGAACATTTGTAGTTTCTTTGCTGTTTTAGCATTGATAAGACACATTGTGCCGGCCTATAAACAGTAATTCCTATTTACTACAAATTGTTTCTGTAAACTAATTTTTTAATCCTCTTTCTAATGGTGTAAAAAACTTAAACAAAATACTTTATTTCCAAAGCTATATCCATATATATTATACGCTATCAATTTTTCCTATCACTGTTTCCAAGTGAGACATGAGAGAAGAATAATCCATCATATACATTAGTATAGGATTGGGAAATCCGACACCAGTGAATATGATTCATTTTATAAATATATAATACGTATTGGTATAGGATTGGGAAATCCCACACAAGTGAATATGATTCATTTTATTAATACATAATATGTATGTATCATATATTGCTTTTCATTGATAAAAGACATGCTATGAATTAGATTACTGCCACAAAGGCGTTTGGTTACACCATTCAACTTCTGCATCCCTCGGAACAAGCCTATGGGGAAGATGACATGAATGACTTTCTAAAAAGGGCACAAGGTGATGCATGATGGTTGCAAAGTACCATATACTTGTGTATAAGTCGGGTCGAACTGCAAACTGTACAGACCCTGATCTGCGCGACGGCAGAGAAGGGTCTATGTTGTTTGCAATTGGACCCATTTTATAAGCGAGTATATACGGTACCTAAAGAAGAACATACAACAATTGTTATACTTACTTATGCGTAGGTTTAGGAAAATAACGTAACCGTGGACTAACAATCATTCATCCAACCATTCCTATAACATGAGAGACTTTAAAAATACTTCATGAATGGAAAAGCTTTTAGTTAAAGAGACATTAACTCGAATTTTTTTTCCCAATATCTTTTTTAACCAAATTATTTTAATTTTGGAATCTCAAACCAAAATCAATTCTATCATGATTTTGTTATCGTCAATCCCCGTGCAATACAATTTAATCATCAGTCGGGTTCCCAATCATAATTCTACCACTCGATCAAGTGATATTTCTTTCTAATTTAGCTTATCAAGATACCAAAAAAGTTCGTACAATACGTAAACATTCTAAGCTTGATCAGTGTCGTTGGTGTTGCCTTTTAGTGACCAATTCGCTATTATGCACTGCAAATTAGCTTTTCAACTGTTAACGTGGAAAACTGAAATGGTCAAATGAATAAATGAATTTACAACTGGTAATGTGACTAACATGACAGGGGCATGCATGTGTCCAACACTGCATCAAAGTAATGTTTATAAGTCACAAAATATGAAGACTTGCAGTTTGGTGAAAATTTAAGGTAACTAACAGCTTAATGACGTTGTTCATTTTTTGAAGTAATCTTCATGACTACGGGCTGTTTGTGATCATTTCCTAGCTTTTTTTTTTCTTTTTCTGAAAGGTCAAGGACTGTCTGAAACGGAAATGAACTAATATATTTTAGTCTTATCTATTTGTTTCGTATGCTTCGTAATGGTAGCATAGTTCGCACCATACGCAAACATTCCAAGCTTCCATATGAATAGTTAAAATTCGAAGCATGCGATTTAACAAGTTAGAAACACATTGCTAGAGAAGCCATGACAACCTCACAACAAATCTACAAACGATACAACTGCATTCTAATCCACAAAGCTCGTTTCATACGTTTCGAAATGTATTACCGGTATATTCTCGAGACTGACAACCGACTTCAATAGACAAAACGCACATACAAAATATAAGGACGTTATATTGGTTTAAGCATACCTCCGATCATCATGTCTCATCAATCCCTAATGTTTGATATATAATAGATATTTTTAACATTCTAAAATAGATGGATCACAGACTCGGCATCTGTCAATTACACAATGACCACTGAAAACTGATATAGCTGGCTTGGTGTAATAGCCTCAAGGATGAAATCTTGTCGCCGGGCTTTTCGGAGCAGATCCGATAACTTGATGATTGTCGCCATATAACATTTAACAATTCAAATTGTCATAACTAGGTAATTTCTCATTAATTTTGTTTTAAATTTTCTGTGTAAACTTCGAATTTTTATTACCTAAAATGAAGGTGTTTGCTATAATAAAAACTTCGAATTTTACATAAAATTCTATTGTTATGAGTATGCGGAAGGATTTCTGCTATGGCTTTCCATCATCCTACTTGCAGTGTGGTTAGTGAGTAGGTTGAAAGATCTCTGCTTTGGCGATTCATCGTCCTATTTGCAGTGTGGTTTCTAAGTATGCGGAAGGATCTCTGCTATGGCGATCCATCATCCTACTTGCAGTGTGGTTTATGAGTAGGCGGAAGGATCTCTGCTCTGGCGATCCATCATCCTACTTGTAGTGTGGTTTATGAGTTGGCGGAAGGATCTCTGCTACGGCGATCCATCATCCTACTTGCACTGTGGTTTGTGAATAGGCTTAAGGATCTCTGCTATGGCGATCCATCATCCAACTTGCAGTGTGGTTTATGAGTTGGCGGAAGGATCTCTGCTATGGTGATCGATCATTCTACATGCAGTGTGGTTGATGAATGGGCTTAAGGATCTCTGCTATGGTGATCGATCATTCTACATGCAGTGTGGTTTGGTTTTGGAGAGACTCAAAGCAGAAGAACGACACGACAATGAGATCATGCTATACAGCGATTCAGCTGATCGCTTTCTATTTACACAGCACTCAAATGATAAAAGAAGATTGAGGCAGACAATTGAAATTAGATCATGTGTTATTATATTTGAAAAGAAATACCGCAAGCATTATGACGCATCCATCGCTGGACACAAGCAATGACAGATTATAAATCAGCCTACCACATGTACTCGCTTATAGGTTGAGTCCAACTGCAAACAACATAGAAACTGATCTGCCAGCACATTATGCGACGGCAGATCAGGGTCTATGTTGTTTGTTCTACTACTCCTAGCAAACTGCATAGATCCAGATCTGCCGGCGCATTATGCAACGGCAGGTATGGGTCTGTGCAGTTTGCAGTTGGACTCGACTTATAAGCGAGTACAAACGGTATGTATTGCAGGTTTACTTCTCACTAAAATAGATAATTTCATTACGTACAGATGTTTGGTTGTGGTATAAATGCCTCCCAATATTTGTATCCATATATCATAAAGTAATGAAAAAAGTCGATGTCCATTCATACAATTTGTATAAACTCCCACAACAAGACCCATCATGGCATCCAAAAATTATGAATTCAGGAACCTAGTTATCTCTCTCTTCGTAATACCGGATTTATTGTTAGTTCGGTATTTCGCTGGTCAAAGTTTTCCCATTTAATATCTTATTTTACGATTTATAATGTTTTACCTGAAATTACCTGGTAATGATACTTTTAAGAGATATAAATGAAGCTATCACGGTAAAGAAGATTGATTATATAGCTAGTCACAACAACTTAGAACCAATTTGTAAAAGTTATTTATTGTATGCAGGCACACGTACCTACTTCAAAATTAGTTACAAAAATTATATACCGTCTATACTTGCGTATAAACCAATACCCACTGCAAACTGCATAGACCCAGATCTGCCGTCGCATAATCAGTAGAACAAACAACCGATCACCGTATTACATGTGGACATTATTATGAGTATTTCTTGTAGAACAAAAATGATCACTGTATTACATGTGGACATTATGATGTGTATTTCTTGTAGAACAAAAATGATCACTATATTACACGTGGACATTATGATGTGTATTTCTTGTAGAACAAAAATGATCACTATATTACATGTGGACACTATGATGTGTATTTCTTGAAGAACAAAAATGATCACCGTATTACATGTGACCATTATGATGTGTATTTCTTGTAGAACAAAAATGATCACTATATTACATGTGGGCATTATGATGCGTATTTCGAGGAATGATCACTGTATTACATCGGAGCATATGATTGTATTTCGTGGATATAGAATTCAATTGTTTCATTTGTTGAGACATAGGAATGGAGTTAATGTCTTCTTGATATCATCTTACTTTAGGAAAACAAAAATTGGGGTACATAGCACAGGATGACTATGTTTTCATACTTGATGGTTGTGCTTAACTATAGTTGAAAAAAAAAGCATTGAACGATTTTGATAATGAAATAAATGTTGAGCGCCATGATGTTTTTGCATACCCACTGACAATTATTAAGATGAATTGTAGAGATGCAGTGTGAATGAGGGAATGTTGCGTCTTCTGTAGTATGCATTGGACAAAATTTAATTAAAAGCTTTACGTTTTAAGCAATTTACTTTCCGCGGACAGCTCAAGGGAAAATGGATGCCGTCATGGCTCTGTTATATTAATTGATATGATCAATCGCAATCCAAATTTAGGCAGACAATCAAGCATTAATTTTTTTTCTGATTCAGTTCATCACTATTAGATCAATCATTTTAGCTGTTTCGTTTTAAAATGTTTAAGGTAAATCAGTGTTCGTTTACTAATAGTCTTTCACATCGACTATAAACCTTAAAGACAAGTATTATTTTATGTCAACAAATGGAATGATCAAATGAATTAGCCTGCTAATTCATTTGACTGTTCCATTGTTCCATTCTTCATTTGACCGTTCAGTTGTTCCATTCTTCATTTGACCGTTCAGTTGTTCCATTCTTCATTTGACCGTTCAGTTGTTCCATTCTTCATTTTACCGTTCAGTTGTTCCATTCTTCAACTCAGGCAACCTCTGGACAACATGAAGTCGAGACTGACGCTTCTTGTTTACAAGAAAGTAAAAGTCAGCCAAGCTCGAGAGTGAATAACAGATTATTTTATGCCAGGCCGTGAATTACTGGATTTTCCAAGAGAAATAAATTTTATAATTCACTTGAGACAATTACCAAAATCATTTCTTCACTGCGGTCGATAGACATCGATAAAATTATGACCAATAAATTTTCATCTACCCTTTTTGACATTTGCTTGGTCTAGTGGTAATGCAGAAGAATTATGTTCAAATCCCTCAAATCCCACAATGTGCTAACTTTTTTTCTTCTATTTTTTGGTTTATGTGCTTTTCTATCTTGAATTAGGAAAGAGAATTATGTTACTACTAATATTTTTTGTGCGAATATACACAAAACACGACAGAACATAAACGGTAAACAGCTGGCATTATCGCGCGGATACTGTAAGAAATCTGTTACTTCAATTTGTTAAAGATTTTGTTAGCCAATACGTTTGAGCATAAAATAAAAAGAAAAATGTGTTTGTTCCGAGTGAATAACGAATATATTTCATCTCGTGCGTGATAAACTCAAGTATTTTAAATTTTGACTTCAATACCCGTAAAATAATGAGTTTTTCACCCACTCGATGAAATATATACGTTATTCACTCGATACAAGCAAATATCATCTCTATAATAGAGCACTTTATGGTTGAAAAGCAGATTTTTAGGTGCAGTATATCCATTGATTTCTAAGTTTTAATAAATTTTTTTTTTTTTGGGGGGGGGGGGAACTCAGTGATTATCACACAGGGACGCTTTGTATCTGTCATCGTTTGTACTGACCCTTACATAGACAAGAGCAAATGAAATAGCACACGACAAAACAAATACATACGCATGCACAAACTTTCCGAGGGTTCTAAATACTTTTAAAAACGAAAGTCCAGCTATGATGGAATTGAATCTACTAACTGATCAATCAACAATCCGAACTCCTATCTAGAGTATGGCTTTTTTTGTTCTAGAAAAAGATTGGCACTAAAGACAATAAGAACGACACAGCAATGTCAGTAGAGAATATGATACAACGATTCGCTCCATTGCTTTCTATTTACAAAGACGAAGCTCGTAAAGGTGGATTGAGGCAGGCAATAGCAACTAAACCATGAGTAATTAATCCCATTTGCTTGATTATCATTGTGCCATAGGAAATACCTCTCGCCAATGTTACTACCCATTTATCGCATCAAGCAAATAGTCTTAATGTGTATTGATCCTAAATATTTATGCTTGAGGAAAAGAGAGTGAAAACTATTACATGCAAGTGAATGGAGAAGTACAAATGCCTTGCATTTTTGTATGTCGATATTATAAGAAAAAGCATAAAATAAATAAAGAAAAAAACAGAAAAAAAGAAGAAAAAAAAAAAAAAAACAAGAAACAAACGACGACACCACACACAGTCGTTTCAACATTTTATCATGGCATCGAAGCGGTCTTCAATCTGAAAGCATTATCACATATTTTGTTACAGTTTCAGGCCAAAATTCGACATATCGTGTAATCCTAAGGAAACGAATTGTTTGTTTCTTGAATATTAACCAAGTCGGTTCAATGATAAATATCTTCTATAAACGAACACTTTTACAACAATTAATTCCTCTGTGTCAATGCAATGATGGATGTTAAAGACTGTAGAATCTAATTTGTCATACAAAAAAAAGGGCTAACAAATCCGAAAAATGGCTTTGTTTTTAACTCCTTAAAGAGCGGAAGAAATGACTTATTAGGTTTTGAAGGACAAAGAATATGTGCAGACTATTACCATGACGGCTGAATGCATGTCAGTGATGTTACTGCTACATCATACTACTCGACCTCTTTGAATCTCATCTCTTTGCATCGGTTCGTACATCAGGCATGTTTTAGGTATGGTGATAATATATATGATTCGACCAAAATCACCACTCAGCCGTTTTAGTGATCTTGGTTCAGCGGAATCGTAAACATGAATCCGTTAATTTTCGTCATAACCAAGGTAACCAATACACCCGAACAACAATGGCAAGGTAAACCAATTTTCAAATAACCGCGCCAAAACATTTCTCTGCAATGTGCAAAACACGAACATATTATGCTATGGCATCACTGTTAAAGATAAGTGACGCTGTTCAGCAAATTAAAATATCAGGGTTTCATTGCTCAATGAGCACACATCTGTGCCCGACTTCCTCAGTGAGGGCTATTATATAAGCTTTTCGACAGTCGACGGTTTACACAGTCGTACATGGCCAAATGGCCGCACATGACTTAAATCCAAAGTAAGTCAGACGGTTTACAAGCAAAATATTGAGTTATTACCAATCAGTTTTATTATGAGTCTTTCAGATGAGACCACTACTGTATAGTACAAGGCGATATGTGGCGAATTTCTTAACTCGACCGACAGAATGTGAAGAGAAAACAGGTAGTGGAAAATTGAGACCAATTAAAGTATAACAATTATTGCCTTGAATAAACTTCATTAATGTTAAATCAAATTTTTTTTAGGCTGCGCATTTTCTCTGTTCTATATATCGCACAGGTTTGAAGAGGCTTTAAAACAGGGTACAATGGTTGTGTATTCCTAATTCTATGAAATAACAACAGGCCTTTCCAAAATTTGTTTTAGACCCGCCAACTCTCATTGTCAACAGAAAATCTGTTGTAATGTATCACAGCTATACATATTTACAGACATCACTTTGACGCAAGAAAGAAAACGTTTAAGCATGAGCTACACGAAAGTAAGATATTTTTGTAAGTATTTTTACCTTAAACTTACTATTTATTTCCTATATTTTAGTCCGGTCTCTGGGACCAAGCCCCTTATTCATGAATCGCTTTGACTTAATTGCACGCTCAAACTTAAATATTGCTTCTAAATTTTACATCCAGTTTGTGAAATTTTATAGAAAAATCTACCGCAAGATTACAAGATTCTCGATGCAAAATATATCAATTCCAGCAAACGTTTCACCTTTACGGAATACATCAATTTCCTTCTTGTCAACCAATTTAAATTTTGAGTTGACTGAAAGTAAAGGCGACATGTACACTTATGCTGAGAAGATTTTTTATAATACAAGACAAGTTCCCACATGCTGGCCTACATTTGTAACATGACAAGTTCTCACATGCTGGCCTACATTAAGTAACAGGGCAAGTTCCCACATGCTGGCCTACATTATGTAACAGGACAATGTTCCACGTGCTGGCCTACATTAAGTAACACTACAAGTTCCCACATGCAGGCCTACATTATGTAACAGGACAAGGTTTCACATGCTGGCCTACATTACGTAACAGGACAAGTTCCCACACGCAGGCCTACATTATGTAACAAGACACGGTCTCATATGCTGGTCTACATTATGTAACATGACACGTTCCCACATGCTGGCCTACATTATGTAACATGACAAGTTCCCACATGCTGGCCTTCATTATGTAACAGTACAAGTTCCCACATGCTAGCCTACATTATGTAACAGGACAAGTTCCCACATGCTAGCCTACATTATGTAACAGGAGAAGGTTCCATATGCAGGCCTACATTTTGCAACATTTGTGATTAATCACACCATGCTCCATATTCTCGAAACATTTTTGAGCAAGAAACTCCGACTCAGGCTCAACATTTCAAATCTAATAACGACACTTGGACTATATCTACATCAATGAAATTTACCATGTTGATAAAGGAACTGAAATTAAGACAATCCTAACATACTGCTTACTTGGGAATAATTTCTGTCGTATACATAAAAAGTTGTTGTATATAAATGGAGTTCAAAAGAAAGATAAAGTCCAGACAAAACGTAAGTGATTTGCTAGAGAAGTTAATTTCGGAGAGTAATTACAAAGGAGATAGCCTAAAGTTTTATACAAAACTTATTAAATAGATCCTTTTATCGCAGAATGAACTTTGTAGTCGTGAATATCATTAGTCTCGTGCGTTGCTCTTGATAACACAAGATAACGACAATGAGTACAGACGACATGAGATGTAATTTTGTTCATGCTAGATTAAGATTACGAAACTGAGTACAGACGACACAAGATGTGACTTTGCTCCTGATAACGTAAGATTACGACATTGAGTACAGACGACATGAGATGCGATTTTGCGCATGCTAACGTAAGATTACGACACTGAGTGCAGACGTCATGTGATGTGACTCCGCTCTTGGTAACGTAAGATTATGACATTGAGTGCAGATGACATGAGATGTGTCTTTGCTCATGATAACGTAAGATTATAACATTAGAGACAACATGAGTATGACACTTTACTCACGATAACGTAAGATTATGACATTGAGTACAGACGACACCAGATATGTAACAAATGTATTCCGTTGGCTATATAAATACAACACGAAAGTACTGCGAGTGACTTGCATCTCATATCCGGTTTTTACAGCGCAAGAGAATTTCAGGGAGTAGCGATTTCATGGATATTAATGCCCAAGCTGTTGTCTGGTGTCTGCGAAGAGGCCACAAAAACCATATGAGCAGTCAATGTTCAAATTGAAATATGCTTTGAACAGTAACAGCATTTTGTCAGGATATCTGAGGTGATATGAGTCGAAAACCAGACATTTGTTAAGTACCGCATAATCTTCTACACAGATGTTCTCATAAAAAATGTCAATAATTGATGTGATTAATATCTCCTAGAATATTTGGTTTTAAAAAATAGTCTTCGGTTGATACAGACATATTACTTTGCTCGAATTAATGAGACAAGTTCAACTAGGGATGGATTTAGCGCCCACGTTCTTAAACAGTAATTACCAATCTCAAAACATAGTTAAAGCATTCCATTATGACAAATGTTTTCCCTGAGGGATATAATGACTGAGGTGTCATTGCAACCAATATTGTACTTACGACTGACTTTTATTCTTATCATAATCTTTTGAAATACACCTCCGTAGACTAGTACTTGAGTTTGAATTTGATCGAAAATATCGACAGGGAAACCGTAAACATCGAATGTACGTGGAAAATAGTAAATAGACGATTCAAGCACATGATTTTAGTTTCCCGAAAGTGTGCACAGTAAAATAAAAACAAGAATCATTATGCAAACCAGACATGATTTATTAACCATCACCTCTATGTACATTTATAGTGAACTATTTGATTTAAAATCAAACTTACAAACTTAAAGTCATATACACAAGCAATGCTTACAGCTATGTTATTTTCTTCCTAACAATTATACATGTAATCTAATGCAAACATATTTTGGAATGTAACTATTTTTACATGAAGTATTGAAATAAAAACACGAATATGTGAAATAAAAAAGTGCAAATTAATGTGAAATAAAAAAAAGTGCAAATTAATGACAGCGCAAGGTACTCTTCAGAAACGAATGTTCCCCTTTATACTCTTTACCAAGCTAGAATGTGTCTTGATGCATGTAACATGGATACTTTGGACTAGTTTAAGCATTCTTTGATCATTTACATTAGGGATTCTGAAAACAATCACTAATAGGCAGAGTGCCCCTTAAATTAAAGTGTGTTTCAAACCAACTTTTTAAAACCAGTTCCGGGAATAACTATTGGACGAGAAACCAATTGCTACAATTTTGTGATATCGACAGTTAATAAAAGTTAAGACATAACCAAAACTGTTTCTAAAACGCTGGATTAGTTCTTATATGGCAGTGTAACGCTGGATTAGTTCTTATATGGCAGTGTAACACTGGATTAGTTCTTAAATGGCAGTGTAACGCTGAGAATGGCGTAATCAATAATCAAAGCCTTCCTGGAAAAAAAAAAAATCACTTTGATTTACACTTCAGACGGATTCTATGTTCAGCCTGAATTGTTTGTCTAGTAATACTTGAGAAATAATGTCTTAATATATGGCTACCAGTCGTAATTCGTTATTACCTTCATAGTCACAGAATGAAGGGTTTCATTTTTTATGATCAGACAGCCGAAATTTCTTTTAGAAAAATGAAAAGAAACCGACACATATAAACTATCTTGTTCAGAAGTATGCAACTTG
This sequence comes from Margaritifera margaritifera, assembly GCA_029931535.1. Taxonomy (NCBI): domain Eukaryota; kingdom Metazoa; phylum Mollusca; class Bivalvia; order Unionida; family Margaritiferidae; genus Margaritifera; species Margaritifera margaritifera. The sequence continues at coordinate 1,137,575 of JAQPZY010001206.1, read as the reverse complement.
AATGACGATAGAAGTGAATCGTCTGCTAAAATCCGATCATAATAAATAACATATTAATCTACAGCTTATAATGCAAGACTCTTCACTCATTGCTTTCAAATGTCGTTCAAGTGAATAGCTTTAGGTCATTGATAATTAGCATTTCAATGAGAAAAATGGCATCTGTTACCAAATAACAACCTGCTATTTCAGTGAGAAAAATGACACCTATTACCAAATAATAACCTGCTATTTCAATGAGAAAAATGTCATCTGTTACCAAATAACAACCTGCTATTGTAGCTATTTACAGTTATTGGAATCGTTTGATTGGAAGTAATTTCTATTCATTTTCAGAAAAACGAATAGTAACAGTATAAATTGTATCGTAAATATTATAAACTAATATTTCAGTATTAATTGTATCGTAAATATTATGAAGTAATAGTTACAATATTACTTGTATCGTAAATATTATGAAGGAATAGTTACAGTATTACTTGTATCGTAAATATTATGAAGGAATAGTTACAGTATTACTTGTATCGTAAATATTTTGAAGGAATAGTTACAGTATTACTTGTATCGTAAATATTATGAAGGAATAGTTACAGTATTAATAGTATCGTAAATATTATAAACTAATAGTTACAGTATTAATAGTATCCTAAATAGCATGAACGAATAGTTACAGTATTCATAGTATCGTAATTATAATGAACCGTGACCCTTACCAAAACTTTGTAAAGGGAGCTAAGTCTGTCAACGTTTAATGATAAAATGCAGAAGTTTCAATAATTACCATCTATACTCGTTTATAGGTCGAGTCCAACTGCAAAGGTGTCGTTCTACAGTTTCGTGTTTTGCATCGGGTTAGATATTTAAAGACAAATAATTTCTCAGGTTTTCTTCACAGGTTATCGTTTCTATTTAAAAAAAGACGTTGTATATGTCAGGCATTGTTAAAAGAACTTTTAATTCCTTTTATTTTGGTGTATGATTAATGGATGTAATTTGGGTTATAGAGTATACAGTTTGGCCTTACTTCAGATGTGCACCTGTAAAAAAAAACTGCTAGCTCCGGTTGGTCATTTTAATTTCCTGGAGTTCAAAGATACATTGTAAAAAAACAAGACGATAACGTTTGTTACTCTTTTCTATATTTTGTAATTCATTCATTGTACTTTCAGAGGCTGGTAGTGCATAGTCTGGCAAAATTCGTTTTCCCTATTTTAATAACTGCTAAAGTTAGTGTACTTTGGACTGGTTCAGGCTGATTTTTTGAGCACATTGGAGCAGACATATTGGTTAGCTGTGACCTTAGATCATGAACAATTTCCACAAGAACAAGATGTAAAGAAATTTCAGCCACAGTACATGAAAGTAGCATAGAGGTATGCCAACATTATCTCCAATGTGCATGTTGCAAATGCAAACAACTTCATTTACACCTGTCACTCTCTCAGAAGTACGTAATATCTTTAGAGCGCCACCAAAACGCACATACTCAGATGCCCCGGCAGATCTGGGTCTATGCAGTTTGTTAGTAATAATCAGACTAAGAAACAACATAGACCCTGATCTGCCAGTGCATTATTTGGTGGCAGATCAGGGTCTATGTTGTTTGCAGTTGGAATCGACTTAAAAGCAAGTATAGAGGGTAAGTCTTTTGCGGTTTATTAAAATGATAGACTTTAGCATCCGTTTTGGACGGTATATACGCTTTATTTGAATGTATTGAGTCATTCATACTTGATAGAGATATTAATAACTAAAAGTGAACATTGATTAACCGTTTTTTCGCAATATTGTAAGATTTGTCTCCAAGGGTCATATTTTGTCAGCAGACAGAAGTAACGAAATTACACAGAAAAACACAGTAAATCGACTGTGACACGAAGTCCAGAAAGACTGTGTATATTGTGTCACTAAATCCAATAAGACTTCGTATATTAGAAGAACAGTCAGAAGAGTCCTGTGTTTGGGTTTATTATTTTTTTTATTGGGTTTAATTATTTTTTTTTACTGAACATTTCCATAAGTGAAGTGCATTTATTTGACAGCAATATGGCGCGTTGGATGGAAGGGTATGATCGGTCCAAGTGCTCGTCGTGCACTTCATAGTTCCAGTCTCTACCTCGCTGATCAAATTGGTGAAGGGAATGATTCACGGCTGGGTCAATGACACATTGCAGGACAGTAAAATCGGGACAGATTGACCTGATTTTGAATGAACAACCCTATTAAAAATGTTAAATTAGCGTTTAACTTGACCAAAGAAAAAAATGAGTACCGTATATACTCGCGTAATAGGATACCAACTGCAAACTGCATAGAACTAGATCTGCCGGCGCATAATGCGACATTAGATCAGGGTCTATGTTGTTTGCATTTGGACCCGGGTTATACGCGAGTATATACGGTAGATAGGGCCATCAATATTTTTATTTCTTGATTTACTCCAGCGTTTGTGAAAAAACGGTATCCGTTTATTTGTCTACATTTGACATATGAGCCGAGAAAAGCGAAACCCTTCATAGGGATAAGCATTTACGTCTTCTATTGTAACGTACATTTGCCATTGTCGGTTTATATTTCTATGATATAGACACGCTCATTGTTTCGTGTCATTCTTAGGTTAAGAATACATGACTAGAGGAAAAATGGCTGTACCCCTGTCATGTGTACTTTCTGTTTTGACTGAACCAAAGTTAGCTATCCTCATGACATCAAAGAGACGTTTTTATTACCTTTCATTCTTTGAAATGTATTTTTCTTGTGGAAATTATACAGTCCATAATTTGCTGGAGTCTTCCGTTTTATATAGCAACGATCCAAAAATTTCAAACAAAGATTGATCTGTTCATCATGTTTTCTTTCTTTGTCCTGATTGTATTCAGCCTTTTTAAATTATACTAATGACTAGACATTGCTCTATATCTTGAAAATTATAGAAATGACTAGACACTGCTCTATATCTTGCAAGGTTCTTTGAAGCAAGTTGAGAAATGACCTAATTTAAAGTTCGTTCTCCATCTATGTCCCACAAAAATCCACGAGTTTTTGACAAGCTGAAGCAAGTTGACAAATGACTCAATTTAAAATTCGTTCCCCATCAATGTCCAGCGAAAATCCACAAGTTTCTACAAGTTATAATTACAATCCCCTCATATTATTAAAATATTGTAAGCAACAAATGATGTCTTACATGATACCTCGACAAAGAACAGTATTTAACAGAGATTCACCTCATGTTTTTCATGGTATTTTATTATATCTTTAAAACGTAACCATTTAAGTTTTTCAAATAAAGTTTTATGGGTCTTGAATATTTGTCATTCAGAAGACTTCTGGCTACATTCTTTTGCAAGCATTCAATGCGTTTTGAAAGATAAGATGCACAATTTCCGTTTCCTCAAATATTGGAACAATAATGAGGTACATGAAACAATTGTAATAAGTAATTCTTGATTTTGGCTTTTGATTTTAATTTTTGATTTTAACAAATGCTTAATTCTTTTCAAAATGAAATAATCTGAAGGACATTTTGCTACATACAGAGTGGATTTGTTTATTTCACGATAGAATCAAAACAGTAACTCCTAAGAGTCTTTCATGGCTGATAGATTCAGGCTTCTTGTCATTTCCGCAGTATACTCTGTTGTATTCACCTTTTCTTTTGAGTAGTGCCAATCAGAAAATCTTCTGCACATAGCATTGTTGGTACACTAAGTTGAAAAGTTTGACATGTCTGAATTTAGCTTACTGTTAATTTCATCAATACTTATAATTACAGCTTAAGCAGCTGTGTCATCTGTATACATACACATATTAATATGGTCAGATACCAAGAGAGGTCACTGATAAATAGCAAAAAGAAAAGTGGTCCTAATATTGATCCTTGTGGAACTCCAACAGTAACATGAGATAGTTTACTTAAATCACCTTTAAAACAAATTGTTCGATATCTGCAGTTTAGATATTTGAACATCCATACATTCCTAACTTCAATAGTAGAATACTGTGATTGACCAGGTCAAATGATGTTCTAAAATCAGACAGTAACACACCAATAAGATTCCCTTTATCTATTCCCGATACCAAGAATTAGTAATGTGTATTATAGCCGACTGACAAAAGTGGAACTTTCTAATACCTGATCGATTTTTGGACGACAAATTATGTGTTGATAAAAAAGAATAAAAATAATTATAGACATGTAATATGAGTAGTTTTTACAGTGTGGGAAGAACATAAATTGGTCTATAATTTGAGTTATCGTCTCTTGACCTTATTTGAAGAGAGGCGTGAAATTAGCAGATTTCTGTTGGTCAGGAAAAGAAACAGTTTTTATAGCGTAGCTCAAAATGGAGGTAATGCTTTGATGGATAGGGTCAGCACCAACTTTTACAAATGGTGCACTGACCCCATCAAGGCCAGTAAATATTTTATGATTAATGGATTTTTAAAAAATTGAGAATAACATAAAATAGCACTCTAAAAACTGTACCCAAGAACAGGGGCATGAGAAGTGACTGCAAGCTTAAGTTTAAGAAACATAGTAATAGTGATGGTACAGTTGTATTCCCTGGCAAGGGGTAACATATTACATTGTAATAGCACTCTATACAAACTTTGCACAGTCACAGGGGCATGAAAAGTTCCTACAACAAATCCAACATGGTCAAAGGAATCTGAACTTTGGGTTACTATCACCTACTTTGGGTATAGAAGAAAAGTATTTCTCTGGATGTATACACTTATGATTTGTTGCAAAAGACTACATCTATAAGACAATTGGATGCAGAAAAAAAAACTACTTATGCAAAACCAAGATTTTCAAATAAAACACACCTTCACTCGGGATGTTTTGGAATGCATTCGTCTTGCTGGGCATTAATTGCATTGTACTTATACTTTGTAAAACTAGAAGGAATTTGTTTTTAAAACCAAAAACGTACGTCTCCCCCTCCGCACAATGATTATGTCATTCTGTGATACTGGTACTTGAACGAAGGAAAGAAAAATCTAGCAGGTGAATTAAAGGAAATTGTGTAAGATGTGTGACAAAAAGTTCCTGATTTTGAAGGCAACATTTTGTGCCTTGAAGGGTAAGTATATCTTAGAAACATTTTACGATGACAAAATGATGTCATTGTTTTAAATGCTGATAACAGTGTCATGGAAGCAGTTACAGTGAAACCTGTCTGCAAAGGACTCACATGGGACCATTCATATTTTATATCATTTAAAGACAGTTTTAGTTTATATAGTGGCTTATAAAGATCATATATACAAGAGAAGGGACTCAGAAATATTGTCCTTTAAGAGCAGATGCCTTTATGAAAGTGTCTGCAAGGGCAGATTTTACTGTAATTAGGATGAGGAATTGAGATAGGTTGCATACATTCTACCTAGTCTTCGCATCACAACGCACAATGGATAAGTCGCTGCTGCATACAGAATATTCGACCAAACAGCCCCCCTACCTCCACCCCAAAAAAACCCCACAAACTAGATTTGTATATAGACCCAAAAAATCTAAGTAAAAAGATCCCGAAAATGTAGAACATTTGAAAAACTACTATAAAAATGACATGAAAATCTAATGATGTCTTCCGCATACGCATATCAACATGCATGCCAAATGTATTTGTCTACGTAAAGTGGTATTTGATACATTTTGCTCAAATTTGTGTATGTGAAAAAAGTCCAAAAAGTTATACAAAAAATGTGTCATAGATAAATTGCTGTGATGGCCTAAAAAACTATTCAGGTCATCTGCGTATTATTAAAAATATTTTTACAAAAGCTAGAAAGATTTCTCTTTTAAAAAATCACAGTCCAAAACTTTCAAAATATGTTTACAAAATTAAAACATAAGGTCCTAGTTACCACAAACTAAACAGATCATATAGGACCGACTCAAGATCTCTAAATATCCAATTTAGCCTGGTTTCCTCAATAGTTTTGTTTAGATACCTTGCTTAATATGTGAACGTAAACAAAACTTTTGTCAACAAGTTAAAAGAATGTGTTAAATAAAAAAAGGAAACAAATTGCTTTAATGTCTTGAAAATCTAGTCAGGTCATCTATATATTATAAATACGCCTACTAAATTTCATTTGTCTGCTTCAAGTGACTCAAGCTTATTCTTACTTTTATGTCAAACACGTTTAGTCTCAAAAGTTAAAAAATGTACTAAAAAAATTGTTACCTGACCGTCCATACTCGCTTATAAGTCGAGTCCAACTGCGAACTGCACAGACCCAGCTCTGCCGTCGCATAATTCGCCGGCAGATCTGGATTTATGCAGTTTATTAGGAGTAATCAGTAGAATAAACAACACAGACCCTGATCTGCAGGCACATTATGCGACGGCAGTTCAAGGTCTATGTTGTTTACAGTTGCACTCGACTTATACGCCAGTAAAGACGGGACTTTATGGATATTTTGAATAGTTCCAAAAAGCACTGATAACGATGCTGCAATATTAACCAGTGGCGGTGCGAGGGTTCTATGCGCCCGGGGGCAATGTTTTTTAGTGGCGCCCCTACCGAGGCGCCAGGGACAACGTTCTTTAGTGGCGTGGCGCACCTACTTTGATACAGAGAACAGTTTTTATATCAGTTGCCAAACTCCCTCCCCCAGCCCCCATTTAAATATAAGTTTTGTGAAGAATCGCCCCCCGTTACACAAAGGTTAGGTGAAATTCTATGAAAATTTCAGCTGCAGAAAAAAAAAAAAAAAAAAAAATATAAATCCCGACGGCGCCCCTTCCCTTCGCCTGGTTCCCACGGTCAATAGCCCCCCCCCCCGCCTCGCGCCGCCACTGCTATTAACTTTTGATATTACCGTCTGTACTTATCGTTGTTATCGGGCCTTTTAAAAGTTTCCAAAATCGTTTCAAGCCTTTTTCTGATAAAACAATTTCTAAATTGGCCCTTTCCTTCACTTTGTGTAATTCTTGTTTATGTCTGGTACATGTTCCTATAATACTTGTACAAATCCAAATTTACACTCATATTACCAAGTCAAAAGTTCTAAGTGCATCAAGTGCTCGATGCTTTGCTGATTTTCAATCTGAATCAGACCAGGTTGTTCATTTGAGGAAACTTTTACATAATCACATCTGTCATGTATATTGCGTTCATCTACCTTCATATTGTGCCCTACTTCATATATAACATACATACAAATACTCGAAGCAGTATCGATTTCATCCTGCTCTAATATTAAGAATTTAAAGTGAAAACATTTGTAGCAAGGAAGAGTTTACATTTTATATCTATTTCTATGTGCTTCATTCCATATGTATCTATCTCTGGGAGTGACAGTTTCATTATGCTCATTATTTTAAGTTTCAAGGTCGGTGAGGCCTAAATGCCATATTATCGGTATGTGAACTCTATTCTAATGCCAATTTTGAATGTGGCAATACATGTGAATAATGGTTGATCTTAAAGTAAATAATCTATGGTTGTAGTTGAATTATCTTGGATGCATGTATAGTTCTCTATTTTGTTGTCCTCCCCTACGTCTGCCATTTGCGATCCTCATCCTAGGTGATTGACAAGACTTAAGTAAATGATCTCCATAGTGATTCGGCTCTCTACTGTCTAAATTAGGTCTCTCTCTCTCTCCTATATCCATATTGAACGCATATAAATAAATAAATAAATAATAATAATAATAATAATAATAATAGTAATAATAAGCTATTACCATTTTAGTATTTATTCCTATTGATATTTAATCTTTAATCAATTTTTGATAATTAATAACTACCATTAAAATGAAGATCTATCACTGCCGCATTGGCTAAACCAAGAAAGATGCGATACTGCAACTGAAACAAGGATACTGAAGTTTCAGATCTATCAAATAGCAATATTCTAGAAAATCTAACAAATCCTTTAGGACCTGAGCAATATCATAAGCCTTAATGGTGAAAATAAATCATATACATTTTGTGATTTTAAAGTTTAAAAAGTGCATTGTATACTGAATCTGACATCCAGATAGCTATGTTTTTATGCGCATTCTGAGTATAGTGTTAAGTATCCTTGAGAAACAAAGGAAAGCTTAATGGAGTCACGTCGGTGTGAGGCGGTACAAATTAATAACTGTCAGAAAATAGTCAGGGAAGAGAGCAACGATATCGTTGTGTGTATTTACTTTGATTGTGTAGAAGTCCATCAGCTACTTAAAGTCAAAATCATTAATATTCCCTTCCTTTTATAATTTTTGGTTTTAAGCAAAATGGCAAATCATGTGAATGTGGGAGTTTCAGTTGTCGTGCGATAAAAAAAAACAAAAAAACAAACAAAACAAAACAACATTAATGGCAAATAATTTTGAAATGAAATGTATTGCTTTATTATCATTACAAATAGTAAAAAAACCCTAGATAATTCTACTAGAATGCCATAAATTCAGTCAAAATGCATGAAACTTAGACTGCTTGTTCGTCCTTTTCTCAATAACCATTCATTTAAAGTATGACATTTGGACATTAAAACGATAACATCAGTCAGCAAGAAAAAACAAGAAAAAAACCCCACAAACCCCCCCCCCCCCGAAAAAAAATAATTAAAGAACGCCTAATTATGATCATTTCCTAAATGGTGAACAATTGATGGGTAAAAATACCTCGAAGAACTCATGCAGGTGGTTCGATTCAGTCAAAAGTAATGCCGTCAAACTTCAGATTAAATCTGAGCGGATACTGACTATCTCCTGGTACATACTGACTATCTCCTGGTACATACTGACTATCTCCTGGTACATACTGACTATCTCCTGGTACATACTGACTATCTCCTGGTACATACTGACTATCTCCTGGTACATACTGACTATCTCCTGGTACATATACCTTTCTATTCGATCGCAATCATAAACCAGCAATAAATGCTTCTTACAATAAAGCCTGATATGTAACGAATGTTGTAAGTTCTGTCTAAAATATTCAACGATAAGTTCTGTCTAAAATATTCAACGATAAGTTCTGTCTAAAATATTCAACGATAAGTTCTGTCTAAAATATTCAACGATAAGTTCTGTCTAAAATATTCAACGAATGTTATAAGTTCTGTCTAAAATATTCAACGAATGTTATAAGTTATGTCTAAAATATTCTGCCCGATACAACGACTAGCTTGGCACTACATGCCCACTTTTGTGCTGAAGTGCCTTAAAAAAACTACTAAACACACACAAGGGCTAGCATCCGGAAGCAGCAGTAATAAAGACACAGTAGTGACACAGATAAACGACGTGGATATTGGTAAATAACGATTCAAGCAAATGGCTTTAATTTAAGCAGAGGAAGTACATTAAAGACAGACCAGGTACAGTTAATAACACTCTCCATGAACTTCCTGTTTGTATCTTCTGTAGGTACATTGGTTGCGAACTACTTAGATATAAAATTATCTTTGTTCAGTTTATATTTTTATTGAGGCCAATATATAGAGAATATAATGTGATGGAAAGTAAAATCATTATCAGATTAAATTTCATGTGAAAGAGCTTGGTTTGATATATCGGGTTCTAACATTAGTGCCTCATGGCAACTTTGTCGGGTTTCGAAATACGGTACAAATCTAATCCATTCCCGGATAAAAAATGCATGAAAATAAAACAATATAAAACTTTTGGTATGTTGATCTAAAATAATGATAGAATTTGGAACCTGAGTTAAAAGTGCAATGTTGCTTCCCCTATAAGTGGATATCGCATGGCCTGTTTAACCGCTAGGCAAACTAGGCGGGCGCCTATGGCGGAAAAATTTGTTAGCGGCAAAAAACTGAATGAATAAAAAAAGAAAGAGAAATAGCGTAAAATAGAAGATAATAAGTGTCTACAAATAGAAAGAGAAAAATAGACGCAGAATTTGTATTCACACTAATGCACAATATTCATTTTCGAATGTTAATGGGGGGCGGGGGCGGGGGCGCAAGGCTGAAGGTTCGCCTTAGGCGCCAAAAACCCTTGCGCCGGTCCTGGGCTATCGTGAAATGTAGCGTGATCGACGTGGATATCGTGAAATGTAGCGTGATTGATGGGTTATCGTGAAATGTAGCTTGATCAATGATTGAAAGTTTTCTACAATAATTCAAAGTAGATCAATTGCCAGTTTCTACGGTTTGCTTAAATTTGTTGGCTTATAAATACTAGTTAGAGATATGTATTGCAGTCTTACTGCCCTAAATATTTAAAACTTTATGGCCACACCGCCTTCAAACTTTATTCTCAGTAGATTTTCGAGGTAACGGGTTAAAAAAAGAGAAACATCAAATTCAGTCATGAATTGTATATATATATATATATATATATATATATATATATATATATATATATATATATATATATATATATATATATATATATATATATCTGAGAGAGAGAGAGAGTATTTATTCCTTGTTTTTACATCCATCAACACGAAGGACGAAAGTTGTTTATTTTTGAGGTTATCTTTTCTTCGTTTTGAAAATGAATTACTCCATGCAAGTCTGAGATAAAACCTTCATTCGAATAGGCAAAGGACGAAAGTTGTTTATTTTGGAGGTTATCTTTTCTTCGTTTTCAAAATGAATTACTCCATGCAAGTCTGAGATAAAACCTTCATTCGAATAGGCAATTATTAACCCATTTCGAGGGCCATTAAAAAGTCGACAGTAAGTTAGAAACTGCTCTTAAAGCGGTCTCAGTTGATAATCGAGAAATAACTATTTGCCATCGTATCTCGAAAACACGCCCCTGGATACTGGAACTATTTCCCATCGTATCTTGAAAACACGCCCCCGGATACTAGAACTAATTGAGACCGAGGAAATAAATATACAAGGAGAGTGAACTATACTACATGCCGATTTCAGCAAAATGAAATTTTAATTCTTGGAGAATTAACTCATTGTAAGACATGCAAGACACATTCATATAAATAAACGTAAGTTATTAATGTCTGTCTTCTCTAGTCCTGTACCAGGCCGTGGAGAATCTTAGGGAATAAATCCCCATCTCCACGTCCTGCAAACATATTCTTTGACATTAGTAATTTTCCCAGTAACTGTTACCAGGAAACTTTAAACAACGATTTACTCATCGTTGCGAAATTTGTTTCTTGAAACCCATACGTTGATCGAATGTATCGAATCTTTGCAATCTTACCTTTCAAAACCACTTTGACATCGATCCCAAAGGTAAAGTCCACGCGAGGGGCTGGTTTCCTTGTGTACATGTCCTGTTTTGAAACAAGCCACGCTATGATCGCGTGATGCGCGATTAACTTCAAATCGCAATAACGGGTTATTTGACGGAAACGGAACGAAGTTATAAGTAATGAAGAAATTGCAAGAAAGCACTGCACGAAATAAATACATTGTGAGGAATATGTTTCAACGAATGCTATGTATTGTTTTAGCACGCGACGGATTTGGTATAAAAAAAATACATAATTGCATATACACCCACACTTCCTTTCACACACACACACACACACACGCACACACACGCACGCGCGCGTCCACACACATACAAAATGAAATAATACAAAATGATACAATAGATAGCAACAAAAGAAATTATGAAGCACTGTATACTTATTACAATGAATTATTGGGCCCAAAGAATAGACTACACAGACTGAGTAATAATCGTTCTTTCATTGAAAATGTGGTGATTCTTAAATATATTTCACAGTGCAATGACTTTTCGTTTAGTTTATTTTCTCATGTACTATTGCCTATGGAGTCGTATAACTAGGTACAGTATGTAGTTGAATTATGAGGAGTAATACAGTCATCAGTATAAACTGGGTTACTGTGACCTATGCTATAGGTTTCAGTTTTCGTTCAGGAATCCCCAAAATCTTACAGAATAAAAATGACGATATTAATCATGGTTTGCAGTACGGCCATACCGCCATTGGTAGTTTTCTTGTTCTAACCCTTATCGTTATTAGGTGGCCTTAATTTAAACTCGCTTTATGTAGACAACTAAAATTACAAAGGCCAAATTATCAGCCAATTAAATTACACGTATTTAAATTTTCTTAATTATTTCTGCACATTCTTTGGAGCTGTGTTTAGGAGTTCAAACAACTGTGGCAACGAAGATCCCGAGGAACACTTATTTAAAGAAGCACAAGTATAGTTGTCCATTATACAATTTTAATTTTCCGTTTAAATGTTTAGCGCCTCTCCAACCGCAGCTCCACCCATCCCACCTCCACCCACCCAGAAGTCACATGGACTAATATGGACTAATATATATATATATATATATATATATATATATATATATATATATATATATATATATATATATATATATGTAGGTCCATAGACATTAGGAGTGAAATATATGCCTTCCTGGTTGATGCTTTGGGTAATCAAGTATACCAAGGACTTACTGCATACAGACATACTGACATATCGAAATGTTTCATGCTTCATTAGTCACATAAAGCAAAACACAATAATATTCTCAAAATTTAAACAGAAGCAACGTAAAATTGTTTGTTTAATATCCACCATTGCTTTAGAAATGGGGATAGACATTCCTGACATCAGGATTGTTTTAAATTGGGGTGTCACATCCTCTGTAATACAATATTGGCAGTGATTTTGACGGTGCAGACGTGACGGGGGTAGTGGGATAGCCATTCTGTATGCCTATGCAAGAAGTCTTATTAAAACAAGAACAAACAATGACATGAGAGGTTTAGTGGCCAGTAGTTCTTGTAAAAGGAAAACTATGCTGAAGAAGTTTGTCATCAATGGAATGATGGGGGTTGACATTATAGAAAATGAAGCGAAATCTTGCGGGAGTGTTTGTGTGCAAACGCCACGCAATTTGCACCTATTGTAACTGTTGTTCCATTTGCCAGGGAAAATAATCTTGTGCAAAGAAATATGAAAATTTACGGGAAAGACTTCCATACGAAAGAGTCTTTTAGAAAATAAAGATATCCGTGTGCCCGAGGACAATGCACTCTCTCTCTAAGTGCTTTATGGTGCTGGAACATAAGACGAGGATGTGAACTTTATGAAGTCTGTAGCTCCATACTTTTATCGCCAGAAAAGTCGCATGCCTTTCGACAACTTAGATACACGTGATAAAAACAAAATGTGCAATATAAGATGGAGCTGGCATATTGATAACTGTTTTGTCCTTTCGACTGTTTTATATTTGTATTTTTTAAATCTCTTTTTGTTTTGAGGGTGGGTGTATAGACATATAAATAAATAAATACATAAATAAATTAATTAATTAAATAAAAAGGAACCAATTGTCTTCTTTTAATAATTTGTTTCTTAATATTATTAGGTACTTTCATTAATGAAAATACAGGAGATTTTAGCTACATCAAACATTTAGATTTCAATCATTGTGGTATTTTACACTGTAGACATCTGAGTTAAGTAACTTACCAGTATAAAAGAAAAAAGCTGCCCCTTACAAACCACGGTACTTAAAAAAAAAATAAAAAATTTCCTTCTGTTTTCTCCGTACTTTCTTTTGAAATTAAACTCACGCCACGTGATAGAGAACGCGGTCATATAGTCACGTAAACAAGGAAACCTATTACACCCGTGGATTTTACGTTCGGGATCGACGTCAAAGTGGTTTTGAAAGGTACGATCGCAATGATTCGATCAATTAAATCTGAGAAATCGATCCACGTATGGATTTCAAGGTCAAAATTTCGCTGTGATGGTTAAATTGTTGCTTGAAGTTGCCGGTAACGGTTACTGCAGGGGCGGATACAGAAATATCATTGAGGGGCGGGGCCTAAACAAGTCGACAGAGGGGATCTGTGAGATGAAATCCCTGGTGGGTGCACAGGGGGACGAAGCCCCGGAAGCTCCTCCATTTTAAGCGTTTTCAGGGTATAATTTTAACTATCTAACTGTAAAGAAAACTTTCTCTAGGAAACGCTCCGGTTTGTTTCGAGCTTATTTTCAGTGGGATGGGGGTGGGGGGTGGGCACCGGCACCGCGCCACCACCACCCCCTTTCTTGAATTCCGTCCTTGTACTGGGAATAATTACTAATGTCAAAGCATATGTTTGCAGGAGGTAACGATTGGGGTGCACCCCCCTTAAGATTCTCCACGGTCTGGCACAGGACTATGTATTTTTACCAAATAAAATCTCACATGACACTTGTCTATGCTCCAGTCCCGTATATCTAGAAGAATAGCTTGTGACTGAATACACATGTACCCCGTATATCTAGAAGAATAGCTTGTGATTGGATATACATGTACCCCGTATATCTAAAAGAATAGCTTGTGATTGGATACACATGTACCCCGTATATCTAGAAGAATAGCTTGTGCTTGAATACACATGTATCCCGTATATCTAGAAGAATAGCTTGTGCCTGAATACACATGTACCCCGTATATCTCGAAGAATAGCTTGTGATTGAATACACATGTACCCCGTATATCTAGAAGAATAGCTTGTAATTGAATACACATGTACCCCGTATATCTAGAAGAATAGCTTGTGCTTGAATACACATATACCCCGTATATCTAGAAGAATAGGTTGTGATTGGATACACATGTACCCCGTATATCTAGAAGAATAGCTTGTGATTGGATATACATGTACCCCGTATATCTAGAAGAATAGCTTGTGATTGGATACACATGTACCCCGTATATCTAGAAGAATAGCTTGTGATTGGATATACATGTACCCCGTATATCTAGAAGAATAGCTTGTGATTGGATACACATGTACCCCGTATATCTAGAAGAATAGCTTGTGCTTGAATACACATGTATCCCGTATATCTAGAAGAATAGCTTGTGCCTGAATACACATGTACCCTGTATATCTCGAAGAATAGCTTGTGATTGAATACACATGTACCCCGTATATCTAGAAGAATAGCTTGTGCTTGAATACACATGTATCCCGTATATCTAGAAGAATAGCTTGTGCTTGAATACACATGTACCCCGTATATCTAGAAGAATAGCTTGTGATTGAATACACATGTACCCCGTATATCTAGAAGAATAGCTTGTGCTTGAATACACATATACCCCGTATATCTAGAAGAATAGCTTGTGCTTGAATACACATATACCCCGTATATCTAGAAGAATAGCTTGTAATTGAATACACATGTACCCCGTATATCTAGAAGAATAGCTTGTAATTGAATACACATGTACCCCGTATATCTAGAAGAATAGCTTGTGCTTGAATACACATATACCCCGTATATCTAGAAGAATAGGTTGTGATTGGATACACATGTACCCCGTATATCTAGAAGAATAGCTTGTGATTGAATACACATGTACCCCGTATATCTAGAAGAATAGCTTGTGATTGGATACACATGTATTATGATTGAGATGTTTTATTACCATGGGCATTTATTTGAGTATTTAGTTGTTTTACATGTGGAGACTCTTTACCCCATGGTATCTTTACAGCAGCCATTAATATACACGGGAACATGTTTTTACAGGACTTCAAAGGAACAGAAATATTTTGTTTTGTACAAACATATATTTTTATATGGAAACTCCCTCAAACTGTCCATATGTGAAGAAAGGTAGTGATATTGCTGAGTGATATTTCATTTATTGTCTCTTTTGCAATGTTTTATATTATTATTATTTGTTTATTTTTTTTTTTATCATAACAAGGAATTTTGAGCAGATTGCCTTTATTTTCCTTAATTATTACCTGTTTATACCACTGCGTATAATTATTTCCAACAAATATCTGATTAAGTGCTCAAAGCCCTCTAAAATATATCTCATGAAAACGATCTTCCTGTATCAAATTAGAATGTCTTTTAAGTGCAGTGGGAGTGTATATGTCTAACTAAAATAAGCGCTTTATCACATTTAGACATAAATTTCTTATTAAGTATCACTACACTAATTGAGTTAGTCAGCTGTTATGGCATCATATTGTATTCCCGAAGAAAATCATGAATATTTTTTATCTGATTTTACCTGGAGATTTACTTACCAATGAAGAATGTTACTTGCATTATATACATAGCAGCATTAAAACCTAAACAGAAAATGAAATGTTTATTGAGTTCAGCATCTTGGTTTCTGCGTAGGATAAAAAGTCAAAGGTGGAATTAGGCTGGTTCCTGAAACTTGCATTAAAAGTTCCAGTCAGTTTAATAAAATGCAACTATTGTTAGAGAATGCACAATAATCTATGCTGATTAATCATATGATTTGCCCAACTTAGTGGCTAACATGAGTAAGATAGTCTTGGTGAGTCAAAACTTTCAACTAATGCACTGGATTTTATCGAAATTGTAGTACAATTATATATATATATATATATATATATATATATATATATACATATATATATGTATGTATAACTTAATTAGTGTGTTAATACTTTAAATTATATATATTTTCCCTGGAAATTCTACATGTGTCTATATGGACATGTGTCCATCAAAAAATGTTTATTTTACGGCAGATTATGTTGTAATGAATTCAGAGCTTAATCAGTGCCTCTGCCGGAACCACGGGCGACAATCCGCTACGCACCTTTAACACCCATGGCTGCCTGCGCTCATATTTCCTCGTTTAGTATGAGTACGCATAAACAAACATATGTCATCAACAACACAGTGTAACAATCTCCTACATAAAAATCAATGGAAGTGCCCATTTTATCGATCGATAAGTGACTGAGGCTGGGAGAGAAACTTTGATTTGCTCATTCAAACAGCGTAAAAGGTCATGTTGGGTCACAATGGCGAGAACATTTTACTCGCGCTCTGCAGTGATTTGTTAAGCCTGTTAATGCATATTCATAAAAAACGAGAAAAGTCTAAGCACAGGCAACAACTGGTGATAAATGATCAGAAAAATACAAGATCGTCAGTCCTAGACTGGAAATAATTCCAACGTTGAGTTTGAGATTTTGTTTCGACCAATCAAAACCGATGTAACTTTTGAAAGCTCGTTTCTGATTGGTTGTTAGTTGTAAATCAATCTCAGAATCAAGCTGGAATTTATTGTCGCTAAACTTGAAATCAATCGATCTTTCTCGAAAACAAACAGCGGTGAATATTTATTAAAATTAAGATAAGAATTTTAAAAAACAGTAATAAATAATAATGGCCAAAGGATACCAGCGCGAAAATGAAGCACCGTGAAAAAGTAGTAAGATCGCAAGCGTGAATTTGTGGCATCGCTAAATTAACTGACTAACACATTTGATATATTCCAGCAATAAGGTGAATATTTTGAAACCTAAATGTGTGCTGTTTTATTTGTTAAAATTACTTTCTCAATTCAAGTCTGAGACAACGAATAATAATACAGAAAATATCAATTGGCAAGACAAAGACAACAAACTTTAATGACTGACAAAGTCATAATGGCATTCAAGCTTGATGTAATGTTTGATATCATTCTCTGAAAAATACTCCCCCAAAAACTTGTATAACAAGCAGCGTTAATAAAGGCAAAGAACAAAACATCCAATAGGAGCGGACGACGATAAATGACAATATAAGCTAATGACTTAAATTTACGGACAGTAGGCACATCAGAAAGAAAGAGTCACCTTATAGAAACTAACCGTAGTTTATCAATATCCGCCATCACTAGGTGGATTAGTGGCTCAAGGTCTGATATTAAACAAATCCTAGAATTTTCAGGAACTTAATTATTACCAACAAAAAAAGTGAGTGGAACAAACTGCATTTCCAGATCACAATTAGAAGAAGAAAAAAAAGGATGCAGTACGATTAAGAAGATTTTCTCTATGATAATTATTTTCTTCAGTTCTGAATTTCACCATTAAAAATAATCGATTTCGGACTTTAAAGTATGCGCTGCAAATAGTTATAGCACCTATGGTGTAAAAATGTTATAACACCTAACTCTAGTTATGTTTATACAGCTTTATTTATTGCTTGCATAGAAATCTGATTGTGAATCGAAGAGTAATTGCTGACTGAGGGCTTTCTAGAATAATTGGAAAGTAAATCATATTGCTTCTTGGGACAGATTCTGCGGTTTGCTCATTCTTCTGGTTCATTCGCACTGGAGTGAGAACTAATAGCGCAAATTTGCCGTCTTAGATATTTATACATTTTTGTCACATCGCCAGCAGACTTGTCTTCCAGTAACCATTTATTCTTACCGGAGAGAACGAAAGAGAGAGTTGTTGTTATTGTGGGTTTAACGCCATTTTTCAGCACATGAAAGGCCATACATAGAGGCCAGTATAGTATATTGGTGGAGGAAGAACCCGGGAAAACTCCGGGAAGAACCACCGACCCGCGGAAAGCTACTGGCAAGCTTTCTCACATACCGACGTTAGCCGAGTCCGAGACTCGAAACCAGGCAGACAGAGGTGAGATGTGTGAGTGATCTGTAAAGGCGAGCGCCTTTGACCACTCGGCCACTCGGGGCCCCCCGAGAGAGAGAGAGAGAGAGAGAGAGAGAGAGAGAGAGAGAGAGAGAGCGAGCAACTTAACAGCAAAAACATGTTGATGGAAATCAATTATTGATCAAGGCATTTTCTGTGCATGTCATATCGTCATTCTCGGCTTTCCAACTAAATTTGCGACTGGGAATATTCTATGACACACCATCATCACATTGCAGGCTAATATGATCTATGCAGTTATATTAAATTACCGATTTTATGATGCATTCTTCCAGAGATTTGAATACACCATTTGTCTGAATGAAATGTCAGCAATAAGAAGAAAAAAAGTTCTTTTTATCTTTCGATTTCACATATCTTCATCACGTAAACTGCATCAATGGCACGCCCTAGGAAACAGTGATCTTTGATCCTGAGAAATCTACGAGGATTCACCATGTGAAATCAGAAACCGCACCTGACACCGGCTGAATCTGTTATATAACAAATGATGTTTTGACATGATACATCGGCAGAAACAAATTTAAAACAAAACATCACCACCTACGTCCATATAATAAGAGGACTTGTTTCAATTGGGTCATTTATTGTCAGGAGACAGAAGTGACGGATTTAAATTAAAAGACATAAAAAAAATCACAGCATTAATGCATCTTTTAGCTTAACGTATCCAAAGTAAAAAAAAACATGGAATCCTAAAAAATTTGGTCCAGCTTAGTCGAGCGTCAAAACAAAAGGTCAAAGGTTGCCTTTTAGCCTCTTAAGGCGTCCTGATCTCAGAAGCTTGAGAAATCTGTAAGGCTTTACAATCTGTAATCACAAGCCGCACTGTAATCACCTTATGTCGACAGAATTGTTTAAGGAATTAAGTTTTGACACGATGTTTAGGCAGAAGTTATTTTAAAACGAAGATTTACCATCTACGTCATGTTGGTATTAGTCAATTTCAGAGAAAAGCACACGTTCTTACAAGAATCAAAGGAGTGACTCATTGAACATCTTCGAGTCTGTCTCTCCTAACCGTTTTCTTGTGGTATCAGAGTTATTTTTATATTAAAAAATCAAAAATCAAAATTAATTTTTTTAAGATTTTATTTAAATAAGCACTTTGAATACGTAAAAACCTAATCCGATAGAATTTGTCGCATACCCCATGTTATATAATAGTAGATCTGTCACTTCTGCATTGGCTTTGATAAGAAAGTTTCTACTGGCAGCATTAAATTCCCTCTACATTTTCAACTAATAAGACAATCATAGCAGGGTGATCAAATTGCTCTCGCAAATAAAAAAATTCAAAAATTTAGAAACAAACCAATGTTGTTAGAGGAATCAAATTTGAGACTTGTTGAACATCTTGGAGGCAATCTCTACTAACCGAATTTTTAAAACTAAATTTTTATCTGAGTTATTTTTATATGAAAAACAATGTATTCATAATAAGATCAGGATGAAATTGTCATAGCGATGAAACCTTATATTTTGACATATTTAAAGCATTAAAAACACTATTTGATTAGCAATGCTCTAATACAAGGCAATACATTAAAAAACACTTTTTGGATTAGCAATGCTCTAATACAAGGCAATCCATAAAAAAACACTATTTGGATTAGCAATGCTCTAATACAAGGCAATACATTACAAAACACTATTTGGATTAGCAATGCTCTAATACAAGGCAATACATTAAAAAAGACACTATTTGGATTAGCAATGCTCTAATACAAGGCAATCAATTAAAAACACTATTTGCATTAGCAATGCTTTAATACAAGACAATCCATTAAAAACACTATTTGGATTAGCAATGCTCTAATACAAGGCAATCCATTAAAAACACTATTTGGATTAGCAATGCTATAATACAAGGCAATCCATTAAAAACAATATTTGGATTAGCAATGCTCTAATAAAAGACAATCCATTAAAACACTATTTGGATTAGCAATGCTTTAATACAAGACAATCCATTAAAAACACTATTTGGATTAGCAATGCTCTAATACAAGGCAATCCATTAAATATCACGTTGTCCTGCCATTACCAATGTGTAATAAAACTTTGCAAGCGGAGAAATTCGCAATTGTGTTAGTCCTGCTTTAATGTGATCAATACAGCTAAACCTTTTACGTAATCTTATAAACTTTAAAGACTATATGCTCTTAGCAAATAAAAAGGCAAAATTTATATAAAATGATATCATGAGCTTAAATATATTAAAGAAAATTAGAAATTCTGAAAGGCACCAACAAGTCTATGCATAACGCTAAGATGCACTTAGTGAAGTGTCCATTTCACTTTGCATCATACGCAGATAGCATAATAACACCATGTACTCTCTGTCTCTGTCACAGTCTCTCTCCCGCACGGTTAATATCATATCAGTTGATTCGAGCAAATAAAGCCTAGGTCTCTCTCTCTTTTTATCTTTCTCTCTCTCTCTCTCTCTCTCTCTCTTTATCTCTCTCTCTCTCTCTCTCTCTCTCTCTCTCTCTCTCTCTCTCTCTCTCTCTCTTGTGGCTAATATTCTATCAGGTCATCCAATCCAATAAAGCAAAGTGATACTTTTATTCATGAAAGTACCGCCACACATGATTCTATCAGTAATCTTGACGATGGAATATTAGTGTCATGGTTCTTTTGTGAATGAAAAATTCTAGAGAAGCAAGTTCTCCATGAAGCAATGGTAGGCATATTGAGAACAATAATGGAAATGGTGGCGAATTTCTTGTCTTTTAACTGTATACACAAACAAACAAACAAACAAACACACACGCACATATGTAATTATGTAAATATTGTTTGATTATATCGATGTCATTAATTTAAACATATTTTATTTCATAATCTCGTATAAAATTAAAATGATCTTATCAGGCCATGGAATTGTATATTTTGGACAGGAATAAGAGTTACTAGAATTTAACGGTACCTCAGCCCAATAATGGCCATATGGTGCCAATTAAAAGTCAAGTTCTACAAATATAAAAACTAAGAATTGCACACAAAACCTAGAAAGATAAACCCTTCCAAACAAATGTAAACACAAGAGGGAAAAGGGTTTCTATTCTTCTTGATTAAAGCCACCTGGTCTGAGAGTTCTCGAGCGGCGAATCCAATAAGTTTCCTTTGCTCTTCTAGTTTCGAGGTTCCAGTTTTGATTGCAAGCTATTCCAATCAGGATAGTGTCATTCAAATGGTGGCCAGGGGAAAAAGTGTTCTGTACCTAGGCTTTTAGCAAATATGTTGGTTTGCCAGTCGGATCTACGCAGATTCATCCTCCTGTTTAGCTTTTCATTCTCCCCGACAGTGAACACATTTTTTGCATCTTATTAAATATATCATATTTTGTGTTTTGCATGTGATGGTGCTGCTATGAATACTGAGTTTTTCAACCTCTACTGTACTGGAAAATCAATAGTTTTTATTATGTAATTATTATTATTTGTTTGTGTCGCTCGCCTTGAAAAAGGGTTCCGTAGATCTCGAAAGCGCTTGGTCAGTTTCTCTGACTTACATCCAGAACCAATTGCAGTCCAGACCAAGGAAGGAAAATCTGATGCAAGTGGACAATGGTTAATGGTATACAAGCTAATGACTTCAATTGAGGTAGAGTGAGCCTATTAGAAAGAAACAGACAGCTTAAAGAAACAAACCATCAGGTATCAATATCCCCGATTTCGAGGTGAAATAGTCGGAAAAGGTTTGATTTAAGACTATCTTTGTTAATGTCACGACTATAATAATTAAACATGTATGTGGTTGGAAGTACCTACATTTGCAAGTTATATATCCACATGGCTGAAAAACAAATATATTTCATGCATTCGATTTAGAAAAGTTATGGATCAGTGTCCCATGGCTTTTCTGTCAGTTATGCATGTGAACGATAAACATAACGAATTCCGGACTTGAAACTTTTACGGAATTACGTGATAAGCCCGGTTAAGTCTGGTTTGACGTCATGCGTTTTTATGACAATAGCTGTACTGAAACATCGGAATTTCATGTGCTGCTCGAGTGCAGGGTTTCTTCGTGTTCAAACAGTACTTGTAATACATAATTTGTGTAGTGAGGAGTACAAAAAGTACTTGTAATACATAGTTTGTGTAGTGAGGTGTTCAAACAGTACTTGTAATACATAGTTTGTGTAGTGAGGTGTTCAAACAGTACTTGTAATACATGGTTTGTGTAGTGAGTAACTAAATATGTAATAATAACGATAATACACGTTTTATGTATGCAAACGTCTGATTGAGCCTCGGAAAAGACCTCGAACCCTCGGGCTTTGCACTCGGCAAACTTGTGCACAGCAAAACCGTGCATTATCCCTATATTAGTATGTACTGTACAACTGTATAAAAATGTTATGGACTGGAGCACCTAACCACAACTATATTAATTGTACTAAATCTGAGGCAATTACGTATCACAATTATAAAATATTGTACTATCTGTTCAAAGTTGTTCACATGGGATTAATTATTCAATGGTACATACTCTGTTAGCCTAATTTTATAATAGTGACCGGTCCATATCAGATATAGGCCTGTCCATATTAGCGGATGACGTCACGTCTAGTTGCAGGACATACAGAGTGAATGCTGGAAACTATCGTTCAATTCAATAAAAACAATAATTACTTATGAAGATGACAATATCGTTGGGTACGGACTGCTCTCGGGCCAGGGAATTGACCGTCGATTTGATATGACCTTCGCTTTCGTCATGGGCCATACACACATTAACCTCGTGGTCCAAGCCCTGACCATCGGTCAGTGCATACCCAATTATATTGCCCTCTTCATCTGTAACTATTGCTTAAAAATTCGATGGTGACATGAGGCATATTGAATGAATAAAGGCTTCCTAGAATATTTAAAAAGTAAATCAAATTGCCTTTGGGACGGATTCTATGTTCGGTCTTATTATACTGCACCATTCATATTGTCAAGAGATGGCAATCGCAAGCTCGCCTGTCATAAATATTGAGACCTTTTTGTCACACGAGCTACATACTATTCTCACAGTAGCTGTTTATTCTAATTAGGGAAGAACTTAAAGAACTGCAGCAAAGAGTGGTAACTGATCAAATCCAGAATGACAGCGCATTATTAAAGTAGAATGATAAAAGACATATTCCTTGGATTGTTTCTGAAACATTTGACAAGAACGTGAAATACATTATTTACCAAAGTGCGTTTCATGGATGTAATGTGGTAATTATCGGCTATGCTTATAAACCAGAACTAGGAAATATCCCTTGGATAGGTCATTGACTTAACGATCAATAAAAAGGAGATTGACTTCATGTTTGAAATCAGTGTTCCATTAATGATTTAAAAAAAAAAACAAACATTTGTTTTGATACAATGTTAGAAGCACGAGTTGATACGGACATTCGTTTGTTTATATTTCTCGAACGACTCCTTCATCTTGAAAAAGAATCAGTTATCTTTATGTCAAGATTTTACACACCTTCATAATGATAAAAGAACCATTGACCCCTAGACCATTGACCCCTAGACCACTGACACCTAGGCGACCATGATGTATGAGCTAGGGAAATCCATGAGGGTTTACAATCACAAGTCGCCCGCTCATTTCCTTGAATTATTTTTTTTTTTTATTACATACAAAGTGGTCTCTTAAAAATACCACGTTGGTTCTGCAAAGGAAGCTGTGACGGGCAGCGTTCAATCGCCGTTACAGGTTCTACTAATAATGATGACCATATTACTCTCACAGAAATCTGACAGTCGAAATTTCTAGCAATGGATTCTGTAAGGATCATAGAGGAACTTTTTCACATCTTCAAGTTGGTCTATCTTTACCTTTTCTCCAAAGATATTCTTCTATGAAAAAAATCCGTGTTAATCATGAGAAAACCGATACGATATATTAATGGAGAAGGAGTTGCATATTTAAAATAAGAAAAAGACTTATGTAGGTCACTTACTAGAAAATTTACAAGGATGGCGTTACTGCCGCAATCTCAAGAAAATGTCATTAAATGCCACTTTTTGTGGACAAAGTCTGCAAATGTGGCTAGAGTGCTTTACTGCAATATTACAAAAACTCAGATCATTAATATTGCAAAAGACGAATTATAACACAGCGATAAGATGTTAAATCACTTGGTTTCTCGTAAATTATTATAAATTTGTTTTCTGGGATGCATACAGAAATTGAAAAGCTTTTTTTATAGCATATCGTGATCATATATATATATATATATATATATATATATATATATATATATATATATATATATATATATATATATAATTTCCAAAGGACACCAGCAGACTCGCTAGACCCTTTAAATTATATTGATTAGGACGACCAATATCTGACTCTACCATCCTATCTGATTAAAGTTTATAGGATCCGATCTAGACCTATGACAATCTTAAGTTATCATACAACTTTCATATTATTGTATTATTCTGATGTAACACTGCTCTCCCCCCCTCCCCCCCCATCTCTCTCTCTCTCTCTCTCTCTCTCTCAACCCACGCACATTTGGCTGCAATCCTATTAGAAGATTTCTATCAAATAACGCCTAATGATAAACCTAGCAGTGTGCCGCCTAGAGTTACTCTAAATGTCATCTTGATGACGGAATGGACGTATCATGAGTTATTTCGCGAATCAGAAATTCCACAGAAGCAGGTTCCTGGTAAAGCAAAGGTAAATCAATTAGGAATAACAATGCAACATGTAGACAAAATCTTGTTCTCATTTCTGCAGAGAAAAGTAGATAGCTAGACCAGCTATGAGGTTTGGAACAGGACGAATACTCCTGCCCGAATTATGAAGTGGTTTTTGATGGCTATAAATTCAATAATTCAGAAATATTCCTGACAGTTTCAATATAAGAATATGACATAGAACTGACTGTCAATAAAATATAATAAAATTTTCTTTAAATATATTCATCATCGATATCAAAATACTTTACAAGACTTCTAAGAAAGTAAAAACAGTGGCAGCTAAATCGCACCAAAATGTAAAATAACAAAATTCATCAGTTTTATTGTAACCCATCTGTAAAACGAATACATATATTTCCGGTAAAAACGAATACGTATATTTCCGGTAAAAAGTTTTATTGTAACCCATCTGTAAAACGAATACAAATATTTCCGGTAAAATGTTTTATTGTAACCCATCTGTAAAACGAATACAAATATTTCCGGTAAAAAGTTTTATTGTAACCCATCTGTAAAACGAATACAAATATTTCCGGTAAAAAGTTTTATTGTAACCCATCTGTAAAACGAATACGTATATTTCCGGTAAAAAGTTGTAAAGGAAGTATGAAATAAATGAAAACAGTGTAAATTCAGTACAACAGCATAACATTATCACAAATGCAACATATCTGTTTAAAATTAAGTAAGCAACAGTTTTTGGACACCATGTATTCAAAGAACACAGACTTGAACCTTTTTGTACATGGAAAAATAACTTTTCCCTATGAGGTAATGTTTATCTGGAGTTTGATATTCAACATTTTTGGATATGTTCCTTTTTCTTCAAATGTAAGTGTATTCGTAGAATAATCCATGCGTATTACATACCTACTGAATTAGTACTTTTCTATATACTTACTGAATTAGTACTTTTCTATATACCTACTGAATTAGTACTTTTCTATATACCTACTGAATTAGTACTTTTCTATATGCTTACTGAATTAGTACTTTTCTATATACCTACTGAAATAGTACTTTTCTATATACCTACTGAATTAGTACTTTTCTATACACCTACTGAAATAGCAATTTTCTATATACCTATTAAAATAGTACTTGTCTACATACCTACTGAAATAGTACTTTTCTATATACCTACTGAAATAGTACTTTTCTATATACCTACTGAAATAGTACTTTTCTATATACCTACTGAATTAGTACTTTTCTATATACCTATTAAAATAGTACTTTTCTACATACCTACTGAAATAGTACTTTTCTATATACCTACTGAAATAGTACTTTTCTATATACATACTGAATTAGTACTTTTCTATATACCTACTGAATTAGTACTTTTCTATATACATACTGAGTTAGTACTTTTCTATATACCTACTGAATTAGTAATTTTCTATATACCTATTAAAATAGTACTTTTCTATATACCTACTGAAATAGTCATTTTCTATATACCTATTAAAATAGTACTTTTCTATATACCTACCGAAATAGTACTTTTTTGAAAAAATATTCAAAAGAGTAAGATCATTTTATGACTCAGAAGGGTTTTTCATTCCATTAATTTATCTGATATTTAAACGCAACACCGTGATAGTATCTCTAATGGAAAGTATCCTTATTCATATCCAGGTATTTAAGTGTATGTTACTGTTCTTCATTTTAACCCGTTTTTATCGCACTAGTGCATTGCAAGAAATATAGGAAATATTTTGTAGACAAACGCAGGATGTTGATCAAAGGATGAATAGCCCACCCCAAGAAGTAGACTCGTACAAGGAAGATATGAAAATATACAGATGATATAAAAGTAGATAAACTGAATGAATATATCGCTACAATGTTTCAAAGTTGGTAAACCATGCTAAAAAAAAATGGGCATATTCTAAGGACAGAACATCGTCGATGTATCCAAATACATATAGACGTGAAAATTGAGAAATAATATGTAAGTACATAAACTAACTAAAATATAGAGATATTTATGAAAGTAAATAAACTCTACTTACAGTCAAAGGCATATTCTGAGAACGGGCTATCGTCGATGGCAATGATAACTACTCGCCCCGTCATCCTTTAAAAAGCCGCCACCGACTGCGAACCAAAGAGGAAAGATAGATGTGAATTCTCTAAGCAAATCAATTAAAGTCAATCCTCCACAGTGATGGCCCCGTAATGCAGCTGTAGTCGTGCCTTACTGTTGTAATAAGACCATATCAGCACGTATATGCCGTGATGCTGGTGCTGATGTTGTCAGGATGCAGACTTGCGACTTACCATCAATACTTTTATAAACGTGGAATTCTGACCACGTCACGTCTGGCGATTAATTTCAGTAATTTGATCTTAGCTTGACCAGTAGCAGTCAAATAGTGAAATGCAGACTAACGTGTCTAAAATGTAATCTCTTTGTAAGTAATCTTCTGTTTCAACATAGCCTCATTTCCAGTGTAGCTATAAGCAACGACTGATCAGAACATAAAGCTGTATTAAACGGTCATCGGTATTCACAGAGACGGCTGCTCGACTTTGGTTCGACTGTAGATGTATGCGTTTTCATTTGAAGCTTTATCGCAACTGTATATGCAGTCCTTTTTATTTGGTCCGTGTTTTCGTGATGTTTTTCTTTATTTGTAAAGTGACAGCGGTTGTAGTTTGCGCTTTTCAATAATTTTACTAACATATTGCTGAACTCATCGCTGACATAGGTCTAATTTATTTTCCTTTCCATTTTCAGCATTTAATTGGCAAAGCATCGGCGTCCGATCGACCCCTTTGCAAACTATTGCTCTACCATTAACAGAATATCCCAACCGCATGAATCATTATGAAAAAGGTTCAACCACATTCATGTCAACTACAATGTACAAGCGGACATACGGGGCCAGCTTTTTTCCCAGGAACATGTATCGATCTCAGTCACAATGCATCACATACCTGAGGTTCTAGGAGTCCTTCTCAAAGCTCGATACGACGCCATTTTGGAATCAAAGTACGACATTTGGGCAATTTAACATCAAATTGACTTCATCCAATCTAATCCCCTAAATTCACAAGCAATAAATTTAAAAACTTAAATCGTGCTAAAATAAAACAAAAAATTATTAAAAAAAAAAAAAAAAAATATATCGACACACTTCCTCGAAATAATGTTTGAAGTCCTAAACTTTATGGTGTATATTATATTCTATATGTCTACATTATTGCCAAATAGCTACATATGACTTTTAATTTTGGATTTTTCAATTTGAATTGAGTCTTGTGGGCATACACTTATGTAGGCCAGTATTCTTAACCTTCTTGAGCATAAAACTAAATAAAAGAATTAATATTTGATATATCTTTCAAATTATTGAGAAATATGGTAGCATCCCAAAAATTTCTGGCTCTTTACCCCCTCAAACTCTGACTATTCTTGTAATTTACTAAATTTCAATGACACTGTTGTTCAAGTACGGTGACTTTGGGAGTTTTAATTAGAACCTGAGTTTAGTGTTCAAAATATTTCGAAAATACTTGGTTGGTATCCGGTCTAAATTGGCAAGACAGTATCATAACCCGGTAACTATTGTAATCCCTGTCTCACGACTGGTTAGTCGGTAACGTCTTTCACACAACAGTTATGTAATTCGCATATGGACTAGTTTGACCCCCCTCCACCCCACCCCCACCCCAACTGCGCTGATTGGTTGGTTGCGTTACACCAACGCGGTGCATAATGGGTAAAAATTACGACATTTTTGTATTTCTTTCAAAGAAGGCGGTTGATAGTTATCAGCTGTCTCGCGAGCATCGGAAGTGTGACGCAGTTGTCAGCGAATAAAAATACAAAGATCTGTTACTTTTACACTTTCCTCTGATTTTTAAAAATCACTAATTATACGTATCATGAGGACTATCTCCCGGTTAATGTGGCAGCTTTAGGCAGAACGTGCTATCAACAAGTAAGTATTGACGTTATGATTAGCTCTGTATTACGACTGTTTATCTTTGTGCCAAAAATACAGATACGCTACAAAGACTAGATAGTGTTTCCGAGGTAAAGGAAGATTCTTTGAGATATAGGAATGTTTATCCTAGCCATTAGGGACCAAAGCATGTTCCACGGCTAAACGTTGTGAGGAACCTGTCCTTTAGTGCACGGTCAGGGAGTAAAGGATAAAAGTTGGGACTTAAGTTTCAAGCTAGATTTAGAATGTTTGTCTTGTGGTGTTTCATACTAGATAATATTTGCTCCGTTATGGTTTTTGTTGTGACACTAAAACGAAATATAACAAATTAACAGTGCATACGCATGGATAAATATATCAGTACAGAGATGTGGTTATAACTAAATATAACAAATTACCAGTACATACACATGGATAAATGTATTAGTACGCAGATGTGTTTATAGAGTAAGATTTATGAAACTTTAGATCTCTAAGAGACATAATCATTCTTAATGAACCTTTATAAACCTGAATAGCTATGAAAATGAAAAGAAAGTTATGGCGATATAAATATGGACCTATTAATCTTACATATATACAAGAAAACAGATGAATCACTCTGATAAACGGACAGAAACCTCGGTATCGGTGAATTTAACATCTTTACCAGGCGTAAACGAGCAGAAATATGTGGCACGACATATGCAAACCTATAACCGAAAACATATGCAGGTGCTAAGTACATAAAAGGACGTGACCTTTGTGCGTTTTAGTTATGCGTGATGCCTTGGCTCGATTACACTGTGTCGAATATGGTCATGAAAAACTAAACTACTAGTCATGAATACCATTTTAAACAATATTAGGTTGATCCGATGGTGTAGACATCTTTATTTGCAATCAATGACATTCGATTCAAAACCTATTTTTTCCGGTTCTAATTTTATGAGAGAGGGAGAGAGAGAGAATGGTGTCATTAAGAAGCAAAGGGGTGGTGTGTGTTTGAAAAATGCGCTATCGTGCTCTTTGGACTTGCATAACAAAAGATTATTTCGGCTGAACTATTTTTCAGACCAAAGAGATTTACGGAAGGATTATCGCTGATACATTTAATCCTTTCTTTTTCTGCTGTTTCTATTGCTTGTTTCAAACAAAGAAAAAATGACGATTTCATATTTAAAACATAATTGCTAAAATATAGTGACTGATGATAAGTTGTTCAATGGCGACCCCTTCGAAACTCTGCAATTGCATACAATTTGGGGAATAGAGAACGTCACACATAACGTCACAGGTGGTCATAAATACTTTGGTGTGCTACATTTTAAGCGGATATATCGTGGGTAGTGTAAATATAGAAACTGATGGACCATAGTGAAATTTAATTCGACTGCACATCTGTTTCATTTTGCGCACGCGTAGTGAATAATAAATGAATACATTTGAAATTCTAATTCCAGCACTCCCTATATGTACTCTCCATATTCAAGCACTCTCTATATGTACACTACTCTAAAAATTAAAACAGCAGTCAGTACTGTGCAATTTAAGACCTAGCCCCTTATGAAAATAATTAGTACTGTGGAAGTTGTGAAAACATTTAGTACTTTACAACTTAAGACCTAGCCCCTTATGAAAATGACTTTCTTTGCAGTTGGACCATGTTCGTGTAAATATGCTAAAAGTCAGTTTTGCTATCTTCCGAAAACTATATTTTCACATTTTACCTCTACCTATGCGCTGACGTCACCAATAGCAATTTGCTTGATTCAAATATTGCGTGCAACTTAATGTATTCCTTTAAAGCCCTATAATTACGATATAATTTATGTATTGTGAGTACATTTTTATAATTTAAGCGATTTGTATTTGTGCGTGAATTAACCCTTTAACAAAGTTGTATGGTATCAATTGCTGAAAATCTCAAAGCATGTATGTATCAGATCTAATGACTGTGTCACTTTCCAATCACAGAGATTCTCAATTATTGTCGGCACTATATGGAACATTATTATCGCAGTTTTCTAGGTTGTCTATATCATCATATAGCGTATTGTTGTACGGATTGCCATCATCTTCCGTTTATAACGCGCACTCATCTGCGAACAGATTAATCCTTGATATGGCGTCGCATAATTCGCGGACAGATGTTAGCTTGAAATCGGATGTGGAATCAACAGCCAAGACCTTGGTCGGATTTTCAGGGCAAGTCATACATTAGCAAATTCGGCATCTTGATTTTTTTTAAATCACTGCACTCACCGATAAAAAACATCATGCCTAGAGATTATCAACTCTAAGACTGGGCTTGAGATTTAGATTTTGTTCACAGCCAATCAGAAATTACCTTTCATTAGTAAGACCATTTCTGGCTGGCTGACACATAATCTTAAGCTCAGACACAGCCAATCAGCAATTACCTTTCATCAGTAAGACCATTTCTGGCTGGCTGACACATAATCTTAAGCTCAGACACAGCCAATCAGCAATTACCTTTCATTAGTAAGACCCTATCTGGCTGGCTGACACATAATCTTAAGCTCAGACACAGCCAATCAGCAATTACCTTTCATTAGTAAGACCCTTTCTGGCTGGCTGACACATAATCTTAAGTTCAAACACAGCCTCAGTTGCTTTATGGTCTCCAAGCCATGCCTTAATGTCACGAAACTATCTGAGCGCAAAACCTGATATTACTGAATCAAAATAAAGCATTATACTCATCGACAAAAACACATCATGCATAAAGACAATAAAACTGTAAGACTAAGCATGAGATTTTTAGCAATTGACACCATAAAACTTGGAAAATTAGCAGGTATCTAGAGACCCAATACACTACGATAATCAGGTATCTAGAGACACAATACACTACGATAATCAGGTATCTAGAGACACAATACACTACGATAATCAGGTATTTAGAGACACAATACACTACGATAATCAGGTATCTAGAGATACAATACACTACGATAATCAGGTATCTAGAGACACAATACACAACGATAATCAGGTATCTAGAGACACAATACACTACGATAATCAGGTATCTAGAGATACAATACACTACGATAATCAGGTATCTAGAGACACAATACACTACGATAATCAGGTATCTAGAGACACAATACACTACGATAATCAGGTATCTAGAGACACAATACACTACGATAATCAGGTATCTAGAGACACAATACACTACGATAATCAGGTATCTAGAGACCCAATACACTACGATAATCAGGTATCTGGAGACCCAATACACTACGATAATCAGGTATCTGGAGACCCAATACACTACGATAATCAGGTATCTAGAGACACAATACACTACGATAATCAGGTATTTAGAGACACAATACACTACGATAATCCTCAAATGTTCGTGATTGTAAGTACATCCTGAACAAAGTATTAAAGGATCCAACATTTTTGTAATTTGATCATAAGTTTGGTTTTCGTGCTCACAAAGTTTTGTGATTACGGAAGCAGGTCTTATTTTTTTAATTGAAATTTGCAAATTGTATGAACAACGCTGATCCATTAAAGATGAATTTAATGCCTATAGTCTAATTTTAAAAAAAAATATATTTTAGTCAAATATCAGATCATGATATTCATTTATTCTATTCCATTTTATTTTATTTTTTGTTTCATAACATACATCCTTAATTTCTCTAAAGATTCTATTTGCATGGTTTCTAATCGTTTCAGAATTTACAAGCACTGAGTCTGACAAAACAGCCATTTAATATTTTTTTTTCAAATTAAACCTTGAACACAGAAGGAAGAGCAGAAACTTAAAACACCCGTTCCAAAATTCTTTCAAAGACTGTGCAAATTAAATAAATGTTTGCTACTAAATTAGGGACAATTTCTTAAAAAAAAGTTTGAAAATTTGGAAACTTAGTTTGAATTTGAAATAACCGAGTTTAATACAATTCTGAAAGAAAAGGACAAGTAGTTTGTAAGCCTGAAAAACGAGGTATCTGTACTGAGAGAGGGGGGGGGGGGAGAGAATAAAATAATCCCTTCTAAATTGAGCAATCACAAAAGGGTTGGACAGCATTGATGCAAGGCGAATGGTTTTTCCCATAAACTGAATATGTTCGCTCTTTTCGAATAAAAAAATCCATTCTAAATGGAGCAATGACAAAAGGGTTGGATAGCAATGACCCCAAAGCGAGTAATCTATCGCGTGAACTAGATAGCTGTAGTGCAACTTCAATCAGACTCAATCTAAAAGCTCTGTTGCTAGAGACCAACCGACGAATCTACATATTAATTCTAATAACGCAAACGAATGGAGTGAAAACAGCACAGATATTCCAAAAGATTCGTTACATTTGAAAATTTTGTATAGTCATAGAAAGGATCGAGTTATTTGGGAGACGGAGTTGAAATAAGGACAGACTAAATGTAAATAACGGAATATGATCATGAAATTTATTTTGTTCTAGTCTTATCTTGCTTAGAAATAGAAATAAGTACATGAGAATGACCCCAATGAATTTATTGTCCAATTTTAAAGCTTTACAGAGACAGTCTGCTTTATAAACGTACCTTTATTTGCATGTGTGTGTGTCTGTGTGCGTCTTTATTCGTGTTTATTTGTGTGTTTTATGCTTTGAGCTCTGTTACGAAGGAGGAAATAAAGGTTCTAGTTATTCAGTTTGCAAATGGTGCCAACTACAGCGGGGGGGGGGGGGGGGGGGGGTATATTGCTAAAGAGTCTGATTTGGGGAAGATTTGTATTCATTCTTTATTTGTATTTAGCTATACCCCTCGTTGACAAAACGAAAGTAATATAAGCAGTACAGCATAAGTACAAATAATAAATAAAAACAACCAGAAAAAGAAATAAGTACATGCGAATGACCCCAATGAATTTATTGTCCAATTTTAAAGCTTTACAGAGACAGTCTTTAAAAACTGAAAATAAGTTGTTGATATATTGACGTCTCATGAAGCCGTCCAGACTAGCGAAGACTTTGATCTAGCAAAATCAGTCTTTTTCAGACCTACAGTGTCAACAACATACATGTCAGTCTATTTCAGACCTACAGTGTCAACAAAATACGTGTCAGTCTATTTCAGACCTACAGTGTCAACAAATACGTGTCAGTCTATTTCAGTTATGTAAGGCCTTACCCAAAATTACAAAAGATCTAAAAATATGCATTCACCGTATGTACTCGCTTATAACTGTTGTTTGCTCTACTGATTACTCCTTACAAACTGCATATACCTAGATCAGCCGGCGTATTATGCGACGGCAGATCTGGGTGTGCAGTTTGCAGTTGGACTCGACTTATAAGCGAATAAAAACAGCACATTCATAGGAAGGTTATATAGTTCAGTTACACATACATATTATATTCGACTTCCACAGTTACACATACATAGTATATTCGACTTACACAGTTACACATACATAGTATATACGACTTCCACAGTTACACATACATAGTATATTCGACTTCCACAGTTACACATACATGGTATATTCGACTTCCACAGTTACACATACATGGTATATTCGACTTCCACAGTTACACATACATGGTATATTCGACTTCCACAGTTACACATACATATTATATTCGACTTCCACAGTTACACATACATAGTATATTCGACTTCCACAGTTACACATACATAGTATATTCGACTTCCACAGTTACACATACATAGTATATTCGACTTCCACAGTTACACATACATGGTATATTCGACTTCCACAGTTACACATACATGGTATATTCGACTTCCACAGTTACACATACATGGTATATACGACTTCCACAGTTACACATACGTAGTATATACGACTTCCACAGTTACACATACGTAGTATACTACGTATATACGACTTCCACAGTTACACATACGTAGTATATACGACTTCCACAGTTACACATACATGGTATATACGACTTCCACAGTTACACATACATGGTATATACGACTTCCACAGTTACACATACGTAGTATATACGACTTCCACAGTTACACATACGTAGTAGATACGACTTCCACAGTTACACATACGTAGTAGATACGACTTCCACAGTTACACATACGTAGTAGATACGACTTCCACAGTTACACATACGTAGTAGATACGACTTCCACAATTACACATACGTAGTAGATACGACTTCCACAGTTACACATACGTAGTAGATACGACTTCCACAGCAGACGATTATTACATTTCGGATTATTATGAAATCTAACTAGACATATGTTTATAAAAAGATAAATCGGTAGAAATTAATTTTGAAAAAATACTTTTGATAAATTTTTGAACAACATCATTGTGATTACAACGTCTAAGACTGGTTTCATTTGAATGGAATTTTTGAATGGTCCTAAACTGAACATCACACTAAATACTAGTACTCCCACCCCACCCACCCACCCACACACACTGAACATCACACTAAACACTAGTAATCCCACCCCACCCACCCACCCACACACAGATGAACTCAAAATAAGGGTCATCATTAATACTTTTTGTTTGTATTTTAATGAACACAACTTTGGTTTTCTCCTAAATTGATACCATATCTTGGATGAATAGCTTAATCTCTCCCCCGGGTAACATATAACTAAACTTGATCATCAATAACTTGTTTTCAACAGCAGATTTCATCCATTAACCTCTTTGTTTACTCGATAAACGATTTTTGAATTTCGTCTATATTTATTTGGTATAGTCAGAGCTTCAACACTTCATATTAATTATTTACTCAGATCGGCAAAATGATACAAATATGGTACTTTTTTGTTGATAAAAAATCGGCATAAAACTTTATCTGATTACATTTGGACAAAGGTAGCTTTTGAAATGTTCCTATTGTCAATATTCTCCTATTAATATTATACTTCATATTGAATATCAGTAAATGATTACTTGAATCAGATAAGCAAGATGATGGCAATATGAGACTATTTTGCCGATACATTCTATATGGAGCATTATTCAATTACCTTTGGAGTAATGCATGTTTAAACGATTCATAGTTTCTGATTTCATCCATTACGAACGGTTTATACCAGATAAATGACACTTGGTCCCTATTTATGGCCACCTGATGTAGGTAGTTTTTTTTTTAGCAATGCAATCTCAATATCAGCAAACGATTACTTGATTGAGTGTTACTTTGTATGACGTTAAGTAAATTACGTTGATAGGAGTAAAAGGACCGATAGTACTGAGGAAACTCAATTCATGAAAGTCTTTCGAGACAGTATTAAATGGGGATCAAATTAGGACAATTTTAAGCATTCATTTTCACTGTTTTTGTACAAAATATGCATGAATGTAGTCTGTTGGCATTTACATGATCTCAGAGGTGAATTTGCTTTCCACCATATGAAATGATTCTGTCTTCCAAGGGATGCTCGATATCGCCCAAAATCCTGACGTATTCTCCAAAGAGCATTTTTCGAACAAATCAGATATTGTGCATTTAAACCGATATTTCAAATCTCCCCTAAATAGAAAAGACGAGAATATGGACAAAGAACAAGTATCACACAGATATGGAGGAGATATGATAAGTAGACGATGCAATTTTTGTTCCTCATCCGTAGGCAGAGCATTGATTTTCGGTCAGTTTTTCAAACACTTGGCTGTAAATATGTCCTAAGTATATGGAGTAAGGGGGGAGATCTGAGTTTCAATAGTACATCAGCTTTCCACACAATGTATGAGTAGTGTTTAAAATGCTTGTTTACGGCACTCTTGACAGTGAAGACGCGTCAACCACTGATTTAATATCAATGTGATTTTCATCTCACACCGTAAATTGCCATAATTTATCACATAAAGTTTGTACGATACTACAAACCTACTTTCTTTTTCTAGGTTACTAAATTTGGTGGTTTCCATATTTCAAACTATTTCGTAACGATTTAATTGTGCGGATCTGTTACCGCTCGTTTCTCTAATTTCTTCAAAATACGTATTTTGGACTATTTGAATTCGCGGATATAATCCTCGGCGAACTCCGAAAAGTAGGTTTACGGTACTAGGTTCAAAGTTGTGACCCTCTTTCCTGTGTCAAACAAGAACGTTGTAAGCATTTGTGGCCATAGTGTCAATGCATCATAGTTGGTCTGTAGCGGCGCGGGGGTCGAGGCGCCGTCTGTAGCTCCTTGTTTGTGACACACACACACACACACACATCTAAGCCCACGGTTTCAGGGCTTGGGTGGTGGGTGGAGGTTGGGTGGAGGTTGGCAACTGACATAAAAACTGTTCTTTGTGGCAAAGCAGGAGGCGCCACTAAAGAACATTGCCCCCGGGCGCCTCAATCCCTCGCGCCGCCACTGTCTGTAGCTCCGCATTAGGAAACACATAAACAAGCGAGGTGTTTGTATTGACCGTGAGTATATTTGCTGTCGTTGTCGTGGAGAGTAATGTGTCGCCTAAAAATACATGAAAGATCCTCTCACGTTGGCATCTCTTTCCTTGCACGTAGTGACACATTACATAAACGGATTCCCAGATGGTCCAATTCACCATTTCATAACGTCGCTGGCTAGTTTAAATATCCGTTCTACTTTCTTCACGTCCGTGCATTAGGGAACCACTCTAAGGCATAATGGCGACTCCACGAGTCACATACAGGTCTGTGATAGTTCTAGTTCGAAACAAAGACAAAACAGTTGAAATGTAATAGAACCTTGCCTCCTTCTTACAAGCAGTCAGTGAAATCCACCACAGGATACACTATATCAACAACTTGATTCAGGTGAGACATCAGTCACGGTTATAATACAGTTCATTGCATTTTAAGGTTCATATCAGAGTATATAAAAATTCTGAAAGCAGCTTCTCAGTTCAACAGAAGCGTATGCAAAGAAATTATAGATTACGATTAGTACAAAAATGTGTATTCAGTATATGGTCCAATATTTATTTGTAAACCGTTATGAGAAATACTAAGTCACGGCTCGTTGTAGTAATGTGATTAATTTTTACCATAAAAGGTGTAAAAGATTGGAGATATGACTGAAGAAAAATTACCATAGTTCACAAAAATTGTCAAAGCACACAAGAAAGGCGCATGAAGACATAACTAGTTCCTTTCTAATGTTATAAACTAATAACGTCTCGTTTTCTGCGTCACATGATACGATTTCAGCTAGTATGAATGCTTGTTGCAAAGGCTTTGCAAAACTGTAATTATTAATGTAAGAATAATGATCATGCATGGATTCCTAAGTCCAATCATTTGCAGGAGCACGCAGAAAAGACCTTGAGCCCTCTGATTTAAACTATTTCTCCTTTTTTATTTTTGAACTTAGTAAACCATAAGTTCTAATTAGGATCATCTACTCATTCTTACCCTTACTTGATCCATAACATCTTGATTAGATGCAATTAAAGTAATTTTCTTGTAGCTAATGTTAAATATGATACATAAATGACGATTTCAGTCACAATTTTACCATTTTGATGGGCGACATTTAAACATATGTAAAGCCTGATCATTCATTCTGAACAAAATTCATACTGACTTATATCCTTTGAACTCATTGTAATTTAACTGTCATGTCTTCTTCAGTGCATGGAGAATTAAGACGTGGAGCATTGTTTACCTAAGTGAACGCGGTATGGATTCTGAATCAAGTTTTTGTCAGATGAAATATACCCTGGGGACAACATGTCAAAAAGAAAAATGCAGGAGCATGTGTATATACATCAAGAGGTATATTACGACCTTCTTTTTGAAATAGATTAGTTTATATTTACAATACCAAAACATCTGAACCACACTTTCTTCTTGTACATAGAGTAATGTATTAGAAACGTTTCCGTGGAGAAAGTTTGAGTGAAGATATCGGCGGACAGAAAGACTACCAAAACTTTTGATCAAAGTCAGAAATGTTAATTTATCGACGATAAAGGTGAAATTATCATTCTCTATCTCTCTTTTGTTTTAAATGAAAATATGATTAAATATTACAACCAAATACATTTATTTTTGTTTTGGGCTTATATCATGTTATAAGTTACAAAAATAGATTTATTAACTTTGACTGACAAGATTCATTTAAATCTCCAAATGTAATTAAATTTTCTGATAGCTCAAAGTATGCTCCAATCTCGACTCGACACAAATGAAAAACCTGACAGCAAAATTGTTTCAGAGCAGCACAGTTGTAAATAGACGCTTCATTGTTTCTTCCACACTGTTACATTGGAACCACCCTAATTTTATTTCCTGTCTAGAACAACGGTGGAGAATGTATCTTTCTTGCATAAGATAATGTTACCGTACAGGAAATGGCCCTATAACTTTATCACGGTGCACACAACTGATAAACAGTCGCTGATTTCCATCTTCACTTCATCATACTTTCATAAACATGTCAAGATATAGAATAATTGCAACACATCACATCCAGAAACCTGTGCAGTTGAAGTGGGTCTCCGCAATTAGGACAGGTTGCACTGATTGCCTAAATGTACAATTTCTTTTAGTCTGGATTAGACTCGAAATTCGCGTTTGTTCTTAAAGTTACTTTTCTAGATTTCTTCTTTCAATAATAAGGAGCGAAGCTCGAGAAGGTCGCGCTCGCTACCTTGAGAAAACCAAACCTGTAAAGCAAAGTATAGGAAAACAATGCGCCCAAAAGTGATTTAAAGTAGTCACTATTATCATCCGGTGTTGTGTTCTTGCGCCCAGTGGCCGAGGGGGGGGGGGGGCAGGGGGGCGCAGGGGGCGGCAATTTAGTAAGAGTACCGTATATATGATAACTAATACGAATGGAGTGGGTGGGTGCTTTTGGTAGTTGGCCCTGGGCGGCACTTTGCCTCGCTACGCCACTGCTTGGGCCATCATGAAAAAGAACGAAGAAACTGTTTATTGTTCGTAAGGTGCATAAATGATTTACTCGGTCATGACACTTATTAATTGTTCAAAAACCCCATGATTTGTATTCTTTTTAACCAACGTCAATAAAATATTCCATACTAAGTAGTAACACTAGTATTCACTTTGCAATTGTTACGAACTCCTATGCTCATGACATCAAGCGAAGTCGGTTTAACTTGTTTTCAAATTAGTATCATTGCGCCTGTACACAGTTTGAACATTGTATACTGCACTTACCTTGCTGTTCTCAATTACTTCGGTTTATTTAAGTTTTTGACAGTTTTACAGTTACACCAGTTAAAGTTACATAATACTCAATTATTCAAACGAGCTAAAGTTAGCCCCATACATAAAGGTGGCAATAAATCTGACTTCTCCGACTACGGACCTATATCAATCATCCCTGTTCTTCCCAAACTATTTCAAAAACATGTTGCTTGTCATCTTCTTCGTTACCTTAATAAATATAACCTTTTTACACGTAACTCAATCAAATTTTTCTGAGCCCATCTCTCTTGTCGTCAAACTATTTTTCCTAAACTTATCGATGAATGGAAAAACTATATAAATAAAAAATGAAGATAATATTTGAGCAGTGTATTTTACTTTTAGAAAAAGCGTTCGATCTTGTTGAACACACGTTTTTACTTTAAAAAAACATATATATATATATATATATATGTTTTTTGTGGGGGGTGAGGTGGGGGGTTAAAGTATATATATATATATATATATATATATATATATATATATATATATATATATATATATATATATATATATATATACTAATGCTTCTCTCGACTCTCTTGATTTAAATCATATCTCGATAATCGTAAACAAACTGTTTTATTTAATAAGTGTAAATCTGACTTAAAAAGAATAACTCACGGTTTTCAGTAGAAGTCTACTTTAGGTCTAATTTTATTTCGATTTTATATAAATGAATTCCCATTCCAATGTGTTCAATTTAACATTGACTTACTGGTATTTGCCGATGACACAACTATTCACACCTCAGTGAAATCAACAGCCGATATTTAAATCAAACCGCAAAAGAAGTTGATGTTTGTTTCTGGATGGAGTAAATCTGATCACATGGTAATCAACCCACCCAAAATTTTTTTTAACAAAATATTTGCATGAAAATTGATTTTTTCTTTACACCTAATATTCGTACAACTTTAGAGTAAAAATTAGTTTTCTTATTCGGGAACCACTCTGTGGAATTCAATTCTTTACTGTCAGACATTCCGCTTCTTTTAATTAATTTAAACGTTCTATTAAATCGTGATATATGGTGATCTGTGCTGAAATCTATAACATCACGCCCCTCTACAATCAAAATATTCTTATCATGAACATTTTGTTGCTAATTCGTGCTTGTATTTGTCTTGAATGTGTGTCTGTTTATATTTGTTTCTGGTTATGTATTGGGTCGTGTGCTTTTACATTGCGTGCCTAACTATATGTGTGTGTACTGTGTGTGTTGTTGGCTGTAGAGGAGCTTGATATATCTGTACAGTCGCATGGTGTGCTGAATGCATTTTGTGTACATGTTACATGTAATTGTATGTTTTATTATGTGCACTGTGCTTATTCATCACTGTTGATCTGTATAAACAAATACGTCAAGGTCTACATCATCGTAGACTGGCTAATTGCCAAATGTATAGCGTCTATAAACACAGTAGAAATAAATACAAATAAAGAAATAAATACTCGTTTTTACTACGACCATTCTTGTTTTCCTTTTCCAGAATGTGAGAAAAAAATAATTCTCCAGTATGCATCGGTGTTGCATAGGAAAAATCCACATGAGGGTCCTGAATTATCGGTTTGGTCGAATGTCTGACACACAGTTCTGATCCCCAAGTTAGAATTTTCCTATTGTACAATGACCCATAGAAATTATTATATCATGCCTTTTTTAGTTAAATGCCTTTCAAGCGATGATAGCCAAGTACAATCATTACAGTACATGTCCTTGACCAAGGTTCCCACATATTTGTTTTTGTTTAAAATCTAGTAATAGCCAAAGCTACTGAATAAACTAAATTTAGTTGATAATCACAACACCATCCTCTTTTGTATTAATGAATAAAAAAGGAAGAAACAGTAGTAAA
This sequence comes from Margaritifera margaritifera, assembly GCA_029931535.1. Taxonomy (NCBI): domain Eukaryota; kingdom Metazoa; phylum Mollusca; class Bivalvia; order Unionida; family Margaritiferidae; genus Margaritifera; species Margaritifera margaritifera. The sequence continues at coordinate 1,095,484 of JAQPZY010001206.1, read as the reverse complement.
AATATAATATTTCAAAAGATTTATTTCACCATTTGGAAAAATTAGTAGCCAATAGCTATTTTGGCCTCTACTGGTGGGCACATAGCCGATAAAATTCATGTAAGTTGGACTTAAATTAAAGGTGACTTATTTTATATCGGTTTCTCAAGCAGACACAATTCTGAAAGCGTTCTACATTGATTTGTTTCTTTCGATTAATTACGTTTAAACTACTTATTAATTAATTACTTCCTGAAGTACTCATTGATTACGTGTGACGTGCTAAGCAAGTTAAAATTGAATTGAATAATATGTATGTATGTAGTGTTTTACGGCACCTCAGCACAAAAGTGTCTATGTAGTGCCAACCAAAGGTAAAGTTAGAAAAATGTAAAAATGAATTGCAGAAAAATTAAGGAAGATAAACCCTTTAAAATAAATGTGAACACTGAGTACAACAAGATAAAATAAAAAATGTATAAATATTAAAACTCTGTAAAATGTATATCCACATTCCCTTCAAAAGTCCAGTTTCTTCAAGCAGTTCACATCAAAGTGAGCGTGAAAATCGACACATTCGACAAGAATGAGCTCCACTGTCAGTAGACACTGGCATGGTATGCATTCCGGTCAAGGTTCACCCTTCAGGAGGTATGCATGAGTCAGGTATGTGTGTCTGATATGCAACTGGCACAATACCATCTCCTCTCTCCGATGTGTTCTTAAGTATGTTTGTGGAGTTTTCATTCCACATATTTTACCAAGTATGAAGAACATGCTGATTTATACAATATTTGAAGTCAGTATATAGAATCTTCCATTTGGAAACAGATGACTGCAGGGCAGTTGTGGCTTCTTTATGTGCCCTTTCATTACCCTTTATACCAATGTGACTAGGCAGCCAACAGTACAGAGTACGTTTCCCAGATTGTATGAGAACATCATGTTTCTGTACAGTGACGTATGGTTACGATAAGAGGGTCTGATTTAATTGAATTTACTCTGAAAAAGAAGAAGATTTGTTGAGGACTTTTTGAATTCGCAAAAGTCAAATATTATTTTGGGAGGTTTTCATAACCACATTGATTTTTGCTGTTTCTAAGTGAGGACAAATTTGCATGCCAAAAGGTGAGGTAATTGGGCCTAAACACTAAATTATATGCAGGGTTATATGGGTTAAAAGATAGTTTGGTGGTAGCATCATGAACAGCCAATTTCGTTGCTCTGAGATAAGGTGATGGTTCATTTGCCTCAACATAGAGGCTTTCTGAAGGGGAAGTTCTAAATGCACCCAAACAGAGTCTACCTCCCGCATTGTGTATCGGATCAAGCATCTGCAGGTAAGATTTACAAGCTGATCCGTATACAATCGAGCCATATTCAAGTTTTGATCTTACTAATGACATGTATAACCGGATCAAGATCTTCCGATCTGCTCCTTAAACTGTGTTTGCCACGACTCGTATTAAATACAATTCTTTTTACATATGTCCCTGAGATATCAAATATGTGGAAGAAAAGTTAGTTTATGGTCGAAAATAAGTCCTAAATATTTGATCTCCTCCACAACAGGAATAAGACAACCGTCAAGATAGAGCTTTGGTCAATACGAATACGATGTTATCTGCAGAAATGCATAGTTACTTTTTTATTTCAAAAATATGAACCCGTTTTTCTCTGCCCATTTCTGAACCCTGTTTATGATCATCTGCAGTTGATGTTCAATAGTGTGCATACTCTTTGATTTACAGCAGACCAAAAAAGTCGTCAACATATAATGAGCAGTCAGTTCCTGGATTAAGGAATTTTACTATGATGTTAATTTTGATGTTGAATAGGGTGACTGACAATATGCTATCCTGAGTTACACGAATCTCCTGGGGATAGCTTTCAAAAAGGGTGCTGCCTACCTTAACTCTGACGTTTCTATCCTTCCAAAACTTGGAGATGCAATTAGATAGGCGGCCCAGTTTTTCTTTTCGCTTTACTTCAAAGGAGCCCTTTGTCATAAAACTTGACTCAACATTTTGAGTAATAAAATCTTACACCAGACTTGGAAATCTGACTCCAAATGTACAAATGCAGTCTTCTGATTGGTCGGAATATTTGTATGCAAGATTTGGGGTTGAGTAAAGATTTATAACAGCGGAGCCAAGAAAAAAAACTTCTCGAAATCTTTGAGCATTGAATTGAAGTTCACGATAAAAAACTTCAAATCAAATAATATGCTTGATTTATATGGTCACAACTCACAGGCAACTAATTGTTTTATGAGGTACAGAACCATCCTATGTGTGGTGGTATATTGAATACCATTTTTAAAAGAAAGCTGGTTGCTTCAAAATGATTCACGTCATTTTTCAGAAGAAACATAACTATGGGTACTACTGGATATAAACGGGGAGCTCTCACTAGGCCGGAGGTTTATAGTGGGCACCACCAAGAAAATGTTTCTGAAAAGCGACTCCGGCAGCATATTATTTTATTTTAAAAGTTTCTTTTTAGATTGATCATTTCATAGGATGTAAGCATGATTTGCCTGTCTTACTACAAAGGTTTACCAAATTTAACCAAACATTAACATTAGGGATTATGGGAATTGAATTACTTCTCTAGGCCCATATATAGGCCAGTCAAATGTAGCAGTTCAAAAACGGGACCGAAATTCAGAAATTTCTAAACGTTCTAACTTAGGAACTTAATTTTTTTATATGTTAATTCTTAAGTTACAAATTGTTCAATTTTGGCACATTCGGCTTGAGTTTGAGTTTCGTGCTTAGAAAGCTTCGAGAATGCAAGACCAGAATTCTCAGCCTGAGCATGGGCACGAGATTTTGTGCTCAAACCGATCGTATACAAGTCTGTTTTGTAACATTACTTTTAGTTGGCTGCAAGGGAATCTGTTTTGTAACATCTCTTTTGTTTGGTTGCAACTGAAAAATCGAACTCTAACTCAGGTATAAATGGGTATATTATTTTCATGACTGGGATTTAATCATGCCAATTCTAGCGAAACATATTTGTCTACTCGAAAAATTATGATTAATTGTTGTGTTTTATTTCAAGTATTTTCCGCCGCAGGGATGATATATCTGTCAGAACACATGCTTAGACAGAAATACAAATTAAGTTTAGACTCTGGAAGGGCAAACGAGAGATACCTTTGACACGAGGAAGATAAGTGAAAATCTAAACGTTTTGCCTCTGTATTTCATTAAGAAAGACACTTATCTCTTATTTCCCCTCAATAAATAGTCAGTAACGTGCTCAAAGTGCTGTTAAAGATCAAACAAACAAATGTTTGCATTGGTTTTTATCGCCACACTTCGTCCGCACAATTTGCTATCTGACTGTGAAAAGATGCAGTTCCTCCATGATAGCCTAATTTTTAACAAGATTTTGAAAAAGGTTACCAATAGTGCTACGTGTCTGTCTTGCAAAATATTTCACACAGGAGCACTACTAAAATGTCCATCGAAAAGTTCAAATTATCAAATTTATATTGTTTGTAAATAAATTTAAACTTGTACATAAAGGAAACATAAAGGAAAAAAATATTTCCGAATAAATTGCCTTCTCTTGCTCTGTCTTGCTACTCGTAATACTCTCCGGATAAAGCATTGCATTACATATTAAGATTGGCCACTAAAGAAGATGCCGTCTATACAACATTTCGTTAGTAAATGACATACACTGAGGCGGCCAAAACCTTGAAATATTGTTATTACTTTATTATTTAATCTCCCTTACTAAAAACTTTGATGAGTTGGCCAGCAGATCTTAACAATGTTTTAGCTTGATTCTGAGCACCGGATGATGTAAATAAACCAATTTTGTACAGATAAATATAGGTACAGGATGATGCACTTAAACCAGTCATGTACAGGTAAATCTAAGATCAGTCTCACGCATGCTCAAAGGGTTAATAATCTTAAAGCGTTGTAGTTAACCGTGGTAATTTTGGCACTAGATATTTACCTATTCGAAATATGTAAGGATCGTTGGTTTTTGTGAAATACTTTCTGTCTCAAGCATGATACATTGGTCCAAAAATATGCTTAGATAGACAAAATTTAAACTTTCTAATTGGAACCGAGATACAACTTTGACAGGAAGAAGATAAATGAGGTTCTTTATTATTTTAAAAATTGATTTATCAACACACTTGATCGGTAAAATTAGTTACAAGACGATTAGAACCTCCGCATAAACTATTTTTTTTTACAAACAAGGTTTGAAAATTAATCCAGAAATTATACTAAGAGTAGTATATGTGTCACTATGGCCATCTATGGGAAACACATTTACGGTCCATAATTTAACACTATACTTGACAAAGATGAATTATGACACCAATGGTGTACCGTACACAAAGGACTGTACAAAACCTGTGGGAAAAAAGTCCGATAAGACTTACGTTACTGTTTTAATACACTTTTAATAAACGGCGTGCTGAATTCCCGTTTTAAAAAAAATCACCCACGCATATACACATGCAACAAAACTGGAATCAACGTTATAATTGCAGTGGATTTCAGAGGCAGTTTTACCAATAATGATAATAAAAATAAATTAGGAAATATAATGTAACTTTACGTTTCACTTCTGTGCTATTTTACGCAGAAAATGTGGCTTTTACTTTGGTTTCAGGCAAGACTTACACAAGACTCCTTCTTGGAAGAATCCTATTTGCAAGAAAAAGGTGGATTGACACATAAGAGAGATGATGAAAGATTAAATTTAAGTCAAGACTGTAAGTAAAAGGTGAATTGACACATAAGAGAGATGATGAAAGATGAAATTACAGCCAGAACTGTTAGTAAAAGGTAAAGATTGGTATGCTATACCAAGACTAAAGCTTCAGTTATATACCAAACATTTTACCAAGCATGTATATAAATACTTCCATGACTAGTATACGAAGCCAAAAAACACGATACTTCTTCCGTCATGTCAAATAATTTATTTTCATGCCAAAATGATAGCTGCTCTTATGACAAGGTAAAGCATACTGTGGGATCAAAACATGTAAGAATAGTAAGATAGTGGGGTTTTTTTTTCTTCAGTTTAGGGCATGAGAACAGTAACGTCACTTCTTTTAGTGGCCATTTAAAATAATACACGTATTTACCTACGGGAGCAACAATAGCTTAGATGGTAGAGCGTCAAGAAGACAAGACTTTATTACACTCAGGTTGTAAAGTTGACAACATATGAGGCATACAAGAATAAGAACATGAATATAGTGTGTGATATCATAACACATTGCTTACCAGGGATTACAGAATTCGGAAAACATAATCTAAGATCCTGCAAATGTTTTTCAAGAGGCGTGTGCTACCTGTATTCATTAATTGATTGTATTTTATAAACGTCAGTCCTGGAAATGTAATAATGAGGTCTACATTTTTGTCTTTCTTCATGAAAATAAGGACACGACAGAAGATAGTGATATTCATCACTTATTTCTTGCGACTGATATAGGAAACATTAGATCCTCTACCAGTTTCAAAAGGAAACCTATGATTAGCAGTTCCTAATTTAATTAAGTTTTTAGATATATTGTTTATAATGAGAAATAGATATTTTCTAAATCCAAACTAGTTTTAAATAACCTGTACTTAAGATCTTTTGTGTTGGCTGCCCAAACATGTCAGTATTGATCTGTCAGTCGTAGTTCTACAGACTTTGCTAAAGAAAAACTTTGATTTCTCCACACGTAGCTGAACCCAGCATCATCTAATATACGTTTTACTTCTAGCATCCATTTATTGTCACAGGAATTATCACAAACATGTTTGTATAAGAGACTTAATCCACGGGTCGCGGGTTCAATAACTGCCCAGGCCATCCCGGCTTCCTTGCTGTGTCCTTTGGAAAGGTACTTAGCTCCCATTTACTCGGCATGATATAGCCAATAATGTGGAACCGTCAGAAACAAAAAACATAACACGTGTTTATCTACTTCAGATACAGGTAGCAAATTAGGTGATAATTAAACAAATTAGATAAGCCTAATGAGGAAAAATATCCTTCCGTTTTTATCTGCATCTTAACACCACCAAGTCATACTTTAAAAAAAAATATTCTGATGAGCATCTGGAAGATAACCTGATTTTTAAAACAATATTATTATAGAACTCTTACCAAGTAATGTTATGTTACTGTTGGTGAAATATTTCATTCAGGAGCTACGAGAAAAATGTTAGCAAAAAGATGGACTTTAACAAAGAATATAGACAATTTTCTTAAACATTTATTCCTATAAATACATGATGAGATGCACTGAGCTGTTAGGACACGTAGCACATGACACGGGTGAATGGCGACCAAGGCAAAAATCTTAGGTGAGGAATTGATGTGACCGTCCTCAAAGCATGACTACGCCATCCCTGTATATTCAAATATGCAAACCCATAGCGCACGTTTGTTTCGGGAGTCAGTAAGCTTCTTGCTGACTTTCAGGAAACGAATGAGACGGTGCCAGAGACTCAGTGTTCATTGCCGGAATGAGACGGTGCCAGAGACTCAGTGTTCATTGCCGGAAACGTTTTCTCCTAAAGCAACCGCTATACCAACGAATGACCATTCGTAATCATTTTACTTAGTTTTAAAATAACATACTGAGTGGTTTGTGAGATTTTAAAGGAGCAATAACATAACCCTAACAAAGCCTATGACGTTGTATGCCTTTCAAGGTGCGTACATCATTAAGCCAGCGTTCAAATTTGAGATCAATAGAGCAAATATCCCATATTCATTGTGAGTGTATTGTTTAAGACCGAATTTAATTTAATTGATTTGATATGCAAACCATACACTATGTATCGTAACAGAATGTCACGACGTGAAAATAATGAACATTTTATTGAAAATATAATTATGACCAAGTAGTCGAATATACTCTGTGCATCTTCTGAGAGATTTCACTCAACACTTCAGTATTTGATATATACATCATAACACACAAATGTACATGCATTACCATTCATCATCATTTTTTATATGACAGCTAGTTGATAATTTTTTTAAGAAAAAGGTTGGCGCGGTTGGGTGGGTGGGTGTGTTAATTGACAATTGTTCTATGTGGAAAAATAATCATAAAGCGACTTTTCCCAGGGGTAAAATACACTCTAGAGTGTTTTTTCTTCAGGGGAAAAATGGGGATCTACTCCAGCGCCATATTTGTCCGAGGGAAAAATCGACTCGGGTAAATAACTACCCTGCGAGGCAGGTATGCAATTTGAAAGATATTTTTTTCCACATGCATCTTGCATCAATTATTAGATAACGTACTCACCAATCTGAAAATAACTCTAATGCCAAATGTTCCATTAAGTCTAGATGTACTAAGAGTTTTGACCCAAATCTATTTTGCAAGGATCTTGATGAGGTTCCTTGGTCTCTGATAGATGGGTTTGATAATTTACTAATATGGATGACACTTGGAAATAATTATTTCTTCAAGTCTTGAATAAAGATGACACCGCTCAAAAACAAAAGAGCAAGTACAACATCCGAAAATACCAGAATGGTGAAATGATGATTTGAATATTGCAATCAAAATCAGAAATAAACATAAATGTAAAAACTCAGCTCTCAACAAGAAATGGAGGAATACTGTAACTAACCTTTTTCAAAAAGCAAAGAAAGAATTCTACAATAATAGTCTATACCAATGTATAAATACTGCATGAGCTTTGGAAATATTTCCGACACATAGTACCGAATTCAAAAGTACCAAACTCCACTTTTTTAAACAGCAAATAGGTCAGAAATTACATGTAGCAAAGAAACAGGAAATTCTTTAATTTATTTTTTTAAACCAATGTTGTTACAGAATACAATAAAGTGTGTAACAAACCTAGTGATGGTGTAACAAAGAAACTCAGAAATTTTGTATCTATCAAATTGCCAGAAGGTTCCAAGTTTGAAATTCCACCCATTCAAAATTCAGGTGTATTCGATTTTTTAAAAAAACATTCCTTGATTATAAAAGATCTACTGGCCTAGATGGAATTAGTGTACAATTTAACAAAAGTTAGTGCTGAACTATTCGTCAAAGCATTACCTCCATTATGAACTATACTATAAAAACTGGTTCGTTTCCTGACCAATATAAATCTACTAAAGGCATGCCTCTCTTAAAAAAGGCTTAAGAGACGATCAATCAAATTATAGATCAATTTATGTTTTTTCCATATTGTCAAAACTACTTGAATCACGTATCTCTGCCTTTTTTAATTCCTTTTTATCAAAATATAATTTGTTGTTCAAACATCAATCATGATTTAGAAAATTCCACTCCTGTCATGTGGCTTTAACAAACATTACTAACTTTTCGTATCGGAAAATAGATTAAAGAAATCATAAGGGTGTATTACTGTTCGAGTTTATAAAAGCATTTGACCTGGTCAATCACAAATATTCTACTACTAGAGAAACTAGGAATTTATGGATGTTAAATTTTTTTATAGCTCATATTCAAATAACAGATCTCAAACCATTTGTTTCAATGGTGTTTTAAGTGATCCATACGACTTGTTACTGTAGGTGTTCCTCAACGGTCAGTTTTAGGACCCCTATTCTCTTTACTGATTGTCAATGACCTCCCCTTGGTACCTGACCATACTGATGTTTTTGAATGCATATGACACAGCTGCTCAAGCTGTAAGTACACGTATTTATGAAACTGAGAGTAAACTAAATTCGGACATGTCGAACTTTTCAACTTGGTGTACCAACCTTGCTATGTGCATACATTCTTTAAAATAAAAACAAAACAAAACAAACAAACAAATTTTTTTTCAAAAAAAAGACAAGGTTTTACTAACTGGCACTACTCAACAAAAAGGAGAATGTAAAAGTATCTTTCTGCATGCAGCAAAGATGATAAGTTTGAATGTGTTACTTATGAAAAACTGTTAGGAGGGACAACAAATCAGTCCTCGCGTACAAAGTTCAGCCGACAACACTCTGTCATGTAATAAACGAATCAACTCTGTATGTAGCAAAATGTCGTTCAGATTATTTCATTTGAAAACAATTAAGCATTTTTCTTAACGCCAGAATCAAGAATTGCTTTTTGCAATCGTTTCATGTTACATTTATTTTGATTATTGTTCCAATATTTAGGAACATTGTTCATCTCATCTTTCAAAACACACAGAACGCCTGCAAAAGAATGTGTCTAGAACTCTTCTGGGTCACAATATTCAATACCTAGTAAAACTTTATTTAAAAAGCTCAAAAGGTTTCATTTTAAAGATAGAGTCAAGTACAACAAATCAGTCCTCGTGTACAAAGTTCAGTACAACCTGGCACCAGATTATCTAAATAATTTTTACTCCCGTCTCACAAGTTCATAATCGAAGCACGTGCTCTTCTAATAAAATCAACTAAGTATCGCAAAACACAAGACTGAAATGTTTAAAATAATTTTTAAATACAATGGAGTTTCAATATGGAATATCTTACTTAATAATATTAAATCATGTGCAACTCTTGCTACTTTCAAACACAAATGCAAAACATTCTTTACAACCCAAAACATATATTTATAATTATTTTACTAATCTGCGATATTTTGTTGATTCCAATCTATGATAATACTTACCTTATATTTTATTGTACATGACGTGCATATTATACATTTTAATATATCTCAATGCTGTGTGATACGAGCTTTCGGTTCAACAGTTCATCAAGAATAAATAAAGATAATTATTATTATTATTATTATTATTATTATTATAGACGATTCCATTATTGGCAACGGTAAATTAAGGGTGCAACAACTAATACTCCAAAGTATAGTGCCCAACCAGCGCATAACTCCATCAAGACTTTAGTTATTTCTACTTATATAATGCTAACTTATAGCGTGTGAGTTTCCGCTATCAACAAAATTGGCCATGGTAAAAAGTTGCGGTCGATTTTAAAGGCGACTTACAAAGAATGATAGAGGGTAATCAGATTGATGTTGTTTTTCGGAAAAGATTCATCGTTTCCATTAAATACTGGCAACAAGAACAAAAAAAAAACCTTTTTTTGGTAAAGTAAAGAGTGGACAAATGAGAGATGAGGTAAGTGGAAATTACAGCGACCACTGTACTAAATGCATCTTACACGCAAATCTAGATAAGTAAGCCATACGAATAGTCCTACTTCTGTTATATCAAAATTACTTCACTCAGTATATATGTTCATTATAGATAAAAAATATAGTATAGGATGCCAATCAAGAACACGATACGTCTACCATCATTTCAAACACGTCCTTTTTATTTTCACAAAACAAACCGTGATATGAACAACAGAGGAGGGAAATGTAAGTTTGTGGAATTACTAGAATATGTCCACCTATTAGTAGTCTATTAAAAGCATGTTTACCTACAACAGGTGCAGTTACAAAGCTAATTAGATCATCTATATTGATATATACCTTCAGTCCCTTTGTAGAAAGTGCCAAGCGAATTATTAAAACAACCACTGAATCTTTTTTGGCGTTTCATCATCTGTTGAGTTTGGAAACATAAATAATATGGGTCTAATTTATTTTCCTTTCCATTTTCAGCATTTAATTGACAAAGCATTGGCTTCCCGTCGACTCCGTTGCATAGTATTGCTCTACCATTAGCATAATATCCCAACCGCATGAATCATTATTAAAAAGATTTAACGAGATTCATTTAAACTATAATGTCCAGGCGCAAATATGGGGCCAGTATTTTCCCCAGGAACATGCATTGATCTGAATCCCAGTGCATTACATACCCGAGGTCCTAGGAGTTGTTCACAAAACTCGATACGACGCTATTTCGAGTCAAAGCAGGATATTTGGGCAATTTAACATCTTTTTGACTTCATTCAACATAATGCCCCGGAGTCACAAAACTTTCGGAGCACAAAAATTGAAAACCTAAACTCTTGCTAAAATTTAAAAAAAAAATATGATTATCAATACAGTTATTCAAAATAAGGTTAGAAGTCCTCAACTTTATGCAGTATATTATTGACAATATGTCTACATTATTGCCAAATAGCTACATATGACTTTGAATATTGGAGTTTTCAGTATGAGTTGAGTCTTGTGGGCAAACATTTGTGTGGGCCATTATTCTGAAACCGTCTTGAGCACGAAACCAAATAAAAGAATAAATATTTTGATATATCTTTAAACTTATTGAGAATAATAGTAGCATCAAAGAACTTGCACGCTTTTTTTTGCCTTCAAACTCTGACTGTTTTTAAAAAATTTACTAAATTTCAATGACAAGTATGGTGACTTTGGGAGTTTTAGTTGGAACCTGAGTTTTGTGCTAAAAAAAAGTTTTGAAAATACTTGGCTGGCATCCGGCCTAAATGGGCAAGCCGCTATCATAAATCAGTAACTAGAAAAATCCCTCTTTCACGATTGGTTAGTTAGTGACGTCTTTCGCACAATAGTTATGTCATTCCTATAAGGGCTAATTTGGACCCCTCCCCCGCCCCCACCATGAGAACTGCAGGCAGTCTTTGGTTGGTTGTTTCACAGCGGCGCGGTGCATAATGGGTAAAAATTACGACATTGTTGTACTTTTTCAGATGGCAGCTGATTGTTATCTGGGGTCTCACGAGCATCGGAAGTGTGACGCTGTCGTCAGCGAGCGAAAATACGAAATCTGTTATTTTTACACTTTCCTCAGATTTTTTAAAATCACTAAATACGTATCATGAGGCCTATCTCCCGGTTAATGTGGTAGCTTTAGGCAGAACGTGCTATCAACAAGTACGTATTGACGTTATGATAAGCTCTGTATTACGACTGTTTATCTTTGTGCCAAAATACAGATACACAACAAAGACTAGATAGTGTTTCAGAGGTAAAGGAAGATTTTTTGAGATTTGGGAATGTTTATTCTAGACATTAGGACCAAAGCATGTTCCACGGCTAAATATAGGTCTGTTGTGAGGAACCTATCATTTAGTGCATGGTCAGCGAGTAACGGTTAAAAGTGGGTACTCAAGTTTCAAGTAATTTTTTTATGATGTTTTTCTTGTTGTGTTTCATACTAGATAATATTTGCTACTTTATGGTTTTTGTTGTGACACTAAAACTAAATATAACAATTAACAGTGCATACACATGGATAAATATAACAGATGTGTTAAATGAGTAAGATTTATGAAACTTTAGATCTCTAAGAGGTATAAGCGTTCTTAATGAACCTTTCTAAACCTGGATAGCTATGAAAATGAAGAAATAGTTATGGAGATATAAATATGGACGCATTAACCTTACACATATACAAGAAAACAGATGAATCGCTCTGATAAACGTACAGAAAACTCGGTATAAGTGAATTTAACATCCTTACCAGGCGCAAATGAGCTTATGTGACACGACATATGCAAACATATAAACGAAAACATATGGAGGTGCTAAGTACATAAAAGGACGTGACCTTTGTGTATTTTAGTTATGCGTGATGCCTTGGTTCGATTACACTGTGTCGAGTATGGTCATGTGCCTTGGTTCGATTACACTGTGTCGAGTATGGTCATGTGCCTTGGTTCGATTACACTGTGTCGAGTATGGTCATGTGCCTTGGTTCGATTACACTGTGTCGAGTATGGTCATGTGCCTTGGTTCGATTACACTGTGTCGAGTATGGTCATGTGCCTTGGTTCAATTACACTGTGTCGAGTATGGTCATGTGCCTTGGTTCGATTACACTGTGTCGAGTATGGTCATGAAAGGCTAAACTACTAGTTATGAATATCATTTTAAACAATATTAGGTTTATCCGAAGATGTAGACATCTTTATTTGCAATCAATGACATTCGATTCAAATCCTATTTTTTCCGGTTATAATTTTATGAGAGAGAGAGAGAGAGAGAGAGAGAGAGAGAGAGAGAGAGAGAGAGAGAGAGAGAGAGAGAGAGAGAAGCGGATGCTGTCATTAAGAAGCAAAGGGGTGGTGTATGTTAGAAAATGCACTATGGTGCTCTTTGGATTTGCACAACAAAAGATGTCTTCGGCTGAACTATTTTTGAGACCAAAGGGATGTACGGAAGGATTAACACTAGATAAATTTAATCCTTTCCTTTTCTCCTTATTCTATTTCTTATTTTAAACATAATTGCTAAAATATAGTGACTGATGACAAGTTGTTCAATGGCGACCACTTCGAAACTCTGCAATTACATACAATTTGGGGAATAGTGAATGTCACCAGACCAGTAAGCCCAAGACAATTAGTAAAACTGCTTTGCTCTGAGAGTACCGCTTATCAGTTGCCAGAGGTGAAAATATTACTTATATAAATTTAGCTGACCTGCTCTCTCTAATCGATTCGAATTCAAGTATGACTGTTATTTGCTGATTGGCTTGAGTTAAAGGGAGTATAATATCTAAATTGTACAAAGAGAATGAGTTCAGATTACAGAACATGTGAAACTACGGTGCAACTAACATCTCTGGAGACGATTTTACTGTACCTACAGGGTGAATTCCTTCTGGAGCTCATAGCCTTTCATTTCGAATCCTGTCCCTGGGTTGTCTGAGTTATTGTCGGTACTTTAAGGAACATTATTCTCGCAGTTTTCTGTGTTGTCTATATCATTTTTATTGTACAGATTGCCATATTGAAACACCATCGGTACTTTAAGGAACATTCGCAGTTTTCTATGTTGTCTAGATTATCACATAGATTTGTATTGTACATATTGCCATCTTCTTCCGTGTATAACGCGCACTCTTCTACTAACAGGTTAATTTCTGATCTAGCGTCGCATAATTCGCGGACAGATGTTAGCTTGAAATTGGATGTGGAATCAACAGCCAAGACCTTGATCGGATTTTCAGGGCACGTCATACATTAGCAAATTCGGTATCTTGATTTTTAAAAAATCATTGCACTCACCGATAAAAAAACATCATGCCTAGAGATTATCAAACTCTAAGACTGGGCTTGAGATTTAGATTTTGTTCACAGCCAATCAGAAATTACCTTTCATTAGTAAGACCATTTCTGGCTGGCTGACACATAATCCTAAGGTTAAACACAGCCAATCAGCAATTACCTTTCATTAGTAAGACCCTTTCTGGCTGGCTGACACATAATCTTAAGCTCAAACATAGCCTCAGATGCTTTATGGTCGTCAAGACATGCCTTATAGTCACGAAACTATCTGAGCACAAAACCTGAACTCAGACTAAAACCTCCAAAACTGAAAAAATTCTCTTTGAGTATCTAAATATAATTGAAATTTAGCAGGCATCTAAATATGCAGGTACAACGCACTGAATGGAATTCTGCCCCCTTATTGATTGACTGAAAATCAGATTATCAGTAGGCGTAGTACGTCATTTTCGGTCGACCAATGAAAGGGCCGTATTCCATTCAGCTCGTTGCACTTGCATATTATGCGGGCGCGATCATGGCCATGTCGACCGGTAGCGTGGGAAAATGGTTTGGAATTCCTTAAAGGTGTGGTAGTAAGTCAAACTTTGTGTAGGCATAAAAAGTCGAATGCCTGAGCTAAACATCGGTTCAAAATTTATTACTCTATGCGAAGTGTAGCTTGAAATATCAGCTTCGCCTCTTAAATAGGTCGCGCGAGAAAGGAGAGAAGTGTCCTTCTTTGTAGTTTCATATAGTACATGTGTGACTGATGGGTAAATTTTAAGCAACAATACGAGCCCCTGTGACCACGGGCAGTGGCGTCGCGAGGGGTGGGGTGGATCAATTGTTCCCGGGCGCCGATCGAGGGGGGGGGGCGCCATCGGAACTTGTTTTTCTTCAGCTCTAACCGGGGCATAGATGGGGGTTAGTGTCGGAGGTTAGCAACTGACATAAAAACTATTCTCTGTGGGAAAGTAGGGGCGCCGCTAAAGAACATTGCCCCGGGGCGCTTCCAACCCTCACGCCGCCATTGACCGCGGGTACGATAATGTATTCACAGGGGTGAGAATTTTTCAAATACAAAATGAGAATGCCCAGAAGGTATCAACCTGTTTAACTTCATGGGCTTCCTCCTGAAAACCTGGTATCATGGCTGTGTACAGCACAGGCCATGTGGGAAATGTAAGAAAGTAGGCCACATGGCCAGAGATTGCAAAGCCGAGCTGGATCACGTTAAATCCCAAAGGGCCAGTTATGCAGTAGTGGTCGCCTCAAGTGATATAATACAAGACATCTCAGCATCAGGAGATGAAGATGAGGAAATACGGGGAAAATGACATCACAAACGGAAGGAGACAGACAAGAAGTTGATAGAGAAGATATGACGGAATTTGATCCTACCTCCTGACAGGAGGGAAAGAAAAAGATCCAGAGTTGAAAAGACAAAAAAAAAAAAAAAAAAAAAATAAAAAAATAGGGACATAATAAAGAAGAACCTGGCTTACCTGATCCAGAAATGGAAACGGAAAGCAAATAATTTCTTGATAACAACTCCCAACTCGTATGCCATTAGGGAGTGGTGTTCAAATTGAGGAGCACTCTTCTATGAGACAGATGAGTAAGAGGCACACATTACCTGACAAAGGTGAATATGTATGAAAACGAAGAGGAACAAAAATATAAAAAAAATAAAAAAAAAAAACAACAAAAAAACAACAACAACAAACAGAAAACAAAGTACAATTAGATTGCACGCACTGGAAAGATTCGAAAGGGATAAACAAAAACTTCAGTGGGCTCGACGCCAATGTCAAAACAAAACAAAGCGCAAGAATGCAAGTTAGGAAAAGGTTTAAACAAACAATAGGACAAACAACAACTAGAAAATCAAAGTAAAGTAGCGAACTAGGGAATAAAGGAAAAACAGCGAATTAACAAAATACAGCAGAACATTTTATTCAGAATAATTAATATCGAAATGTTAGAGTATATAATTATTCGGAACAAAGATTGTAAAACAATAAATAAAACCAGTCATGTGACATTAATAAATCACAAAACTTAACTCCTTTTTTTGCAAAGGTGCACGTTGGAAATAATATGTATACATATAAATGGAACTGATAAAAAGAAAATAGATGAATAATACACTGGATATAAAAAAATTTGATATAATCTTTCAGGAAACACACTGTATAACAGATGAGCTAAGATTGTATATGGAGGATGGAGGAAACATTCAATGCAATTCTATATAAAAATGAAAGTAAAGAGGAATGTCAGAATATAAGTTCTGGAGAAATCTTCAAAGGGAGAATAATCCATTTAAACTGAATTATTGACATCTCATTAATCTGTATTAACCGTCCAAATATGGAAAATTTAACGTTAAATATATAAATGATCTAAACAAATACTTGCAACAATACAACATGGAAAATATAATAATAGGAGAGGATTTCCGCTCCATAGAAAAAGAAATTGACAGGAGAAAACGTTCCAATAGAAAAAATAAGCACTTATAAAAATATATAAAGAATCTAATTGAAAATAATAAATTAATAGTAGACATATACCGAAGGCAAAATATAGACAAATGAAAGTACACCTACCCACACACCCACACACACGCATATATATATATATATATATATATATATATATATATATATATATATATATATATATATATATATATATATATATATATACAAGCCAAAAATTGAAGGATTGTAGAATTGATACATTCTATAGTTATCGATTGTGAATATATGGTAAAATAATGTAAAACGGACAAAGAAAAAATTGCTGATCATTATCCAATATATCTAAAATCTAAATGATGGAAAGACAAAATTGCGCTACAGGAACATGGAAATTGATTCATTCTATAGTAGAAAATGAATTCTATTTTAGACAAGTGAAACAAATACTAAAATAGTTTTATGAACATGGAAGTTATGACATCATGAAAGAATGGAAACGTTTGAAAATAAAAATTTAAACATTAAAGAAAAGTATATCAACGGATAAATAAAAGACAGATAAAATATATAGAAAAAGAATGCATTAGTATAATGAACAGTGCAAAACAAAACAAATAATATAGAAAAGGAAAAAGCAAAATAAATATACAAAAATTTGGAAAAAGCAAAGGGAATATCGAAGAGAAGAAATCAGAAGAAAGAAAGAACGTTAGAGAATTTAAAAGTGGGAGATAGAAAAATAACAGATAAAAGGAAAGCATAAAAGAAATTTATGAATACTATATAAATGTATATACCATACAAAATATACCACAAAAACCATTCATGAGTATTGTCATAGCATTGATTTCAAATATATAACTGAAATATCTAAGCAGTTGTGCGACAATTTACTAACAAAGAAAGAAATTAAAAAAGCAATAAAACAATGAAACAAAGGAAAATCTCCGGGGTCAGATGGCTTAACCTTAGACTTCTATTAAAATGAAAACGAAATAGAATAACATCCATTTTCGAAATTATATATATATATGTATATATATATATATATATATATATATATATATATATATATATATATATATATATATATATATATATATATAGTATAACTACGTTTTTTGAGCATATATAAGGAAATATTTCACGAGTGAAGAGGAAACATTGTATTGACACGAGTGGTGGAGTGGAAACAGTACAGGTTTTCCAAAATCATCGTTGCATTTTATAAATTTTGTATAGTCATTGAAAGGATCCAGTTATTTGCAAGACGGAGTTGAAATTAGGACAGACTAGATGTAAATAACGGAATATGATCAAGAAATTATTTTGTTCTACTCTTATCTTGCATGTTAGCTTTATAAACGTACCTTTATTTGCATGTGTGTGTGTCTGTGTGCGTCTTTTTTCGTGTGTGTGTGTGTGTGCTGTATGCTTTGAGTTCTGTTACTAAGTAGGAAATAAAGGCGCTAGTTTTTTCAGTCTGCAAATGGTGCCAAATTCAGCTTATATTGCTAAAAAGTCTCATGTGTCGAAGATTTGCATTCATTCTTTATTTGTCTTTTGCTATACCCCTCGTTGACAAAACGAAAATAATATAAGCAGTGCCTCATAAGTGCAAATAGTGAACAAAGACAACCAGAAATGGACACAAATACATGAAAATGAACCCAATTAATTTATCGTTCAACTTTAAAGCTTTACAGGGAAAGTCTTTAAAAACTGACAATACGTTGATATACTGAAGTCTCATGAAGCCGTCCAGACTCGCGAAGACTTTGATATCGCAAAATCAGCATTTTTAAGACCCACAATTCACAAAAATATGTGTCAGTCTATTTCAGTTATGTATAGATGGTTTTGATTTCATTGAATTTAACCTGAAAAAGGAGATGATTTGTTCAGGACATTTTGAATTCGCAAAGGTTAAATATTATTTTGGGAAGTTTTGATAACCACAGTCGTGATTTGGGATTACAGAATTTTGCAACATTTCTAGCATAGATTTTTGCTGTTTCTAAGTGAGGACGAGTTTGCATGCCAAAAGGTGGAATGAAGTTTGGTTTCTGAAAGAACAAGGTTTGGTCTTTCGGCCTAAACACTAGATCATATGCAGGGTTAGATGGATTACAAAACCATCAACTGTCAAGGTGATCCGTACACAATCGAGCCATATTCAAGTTCGATCTTACTAATAACCTGTATAACCGGAACAAGACCTTCCGATCTGCTCTCCAATCTGTGTTTGCCACGACTCGTATTTAATCCATTGATTTTTTTTACATGTGTCCCTGAGGTATCAAATATGTGGAAGAAAAGTTAGTTTACGGTAGAAAATAATTCCTAAAAATTGTATGTCCTTGACAACAGGACTAAGACAACCGTCAAGAGAGAGCTTTCGGTCATTATGTATACGATGGCCCGGCAGAAATAAATGCATACACTTAGTTTTTAATTTCGAAAATTTGAATCCATTTTCTTCTGTCCATTTCTCAACTTTGTTTATGCTCAACTGCAGTTGACGTTCAATAGTATGCATACTCTTTGATCTACAGCAGACCAAAAGAGTCGTCAACATATAATGAGCAGTCAGTTCCTGGATTAAGGAATTTTACTATGCTGTTGATTTTAATCTTGAATAATATGACTGAAAATATGCTACCCTAAGGTACACCCATCTCCTGAGAATACAGAAAGGGTGCTGCCTATCTTACCAAAACTTGGAGATGCAATTAGGTAGGTGGCTCCTTAGACCTAGGTTGATTAGGGCAGTCATTATGCCGTACTTCCATGCGGTGTTGTAAGCTTTCTCTAAGTCGAAAAAGACGGCACCTATATGTTCTTTCTTTATAAAAAGCCTCTCTAATAAATGCTTCAATTCTGACAATATGGTCAATTGTGCTTGTCTGGTGTCTGAATCCACACTGAACGTGTAATAGCAGCTTGTTGGATTCGAGATATCAAAGTAGTCTATCATTTATCATCCGTTCCATGGTTTTGCAAATACAGCTTCTTAATGTGCCATAGGCAGTTAATTGGAAGGGTCGGTTTTGGTCTTTTCCAGATATGGGTACTGGTATCACTGTTGCTTCTCGCCAAGACTACGGGAAGTCCCCCGTTTCCCAAAATTGTATTGAAAACTTTTAGCAACCTATTTAGAGCTGTGTCAGGTGTGTGTTTCACAAGTTAATAGTATATATCATACGGTCCTTCTGAGGTAACATCACTATTGCTTGGTTGCAATTGAAAAATCAAACTCTAACTCAGCATAAATGGGTGTATTTTTTCATGGCAGGGAGTTAATCATGGCAATTCTAGCGAAATGTATTTGCCTACTCGAAACATTATTGTTAATTGTTTTTTTCAAACACTTTCCGCCTCAGGGATAATATATTGGTCAGAAAACATGCTTAGACAGATATACAATGTAGTTTCTACTCTAGGAGGGAAAGCGAGAAATAACTTGGCACGAGAAAGATAAGTGAGTATTGTAACTCTCTCAGAGTGAAAGGTTTATTGTAATCATCAGCATTAGCAGATTTGAAATTTAGAGGAATCTTTTCTTTCAAGTTTTTGACACGGCAGAAGTTTTCAGAATTATTTTATTGTGAGAAGTTCTTTGAGAATGTTTCTGCAAGGTATTTGAAATTTTTGGCACGGTCGTGACCATTCATTAGATTTCTTTAAATGCTTGATACATATACTTTTATTTTTGCCAATGAATTTTCGTACCATATTCCACGCCGATCTAATAAAGGAACGACAGTTCCGCCTAGAGACATAGGATATCCCTGTTAACCTCTTGCTCTCTCAAATGGTATTTATTCAGATTTTCAGTTGTTGGATTGGTATTGAAATGTTCCGTTCTCTGATGGCGCCTTTGCATGCATCATCAAAATATGGTTTGTTGACACGTTTAGGAATCGCTGAAGTTATGGTAGTGTATCCTCAGAAAAATCTTGGAGTATCTTTGTAAATAGGAGTATTGGATCCATGTCCTTGTCAAAACCATCAACTGTCAGATTTGACTCGCAGAGGGACTGAAACGTGTCCCAGTCTGCCTTGTTCAATTATCATCTCTGCCCGAGCCTTGGAGGTTTGGGAATATAACTTCTCAAATATATTGGAAAGTGGTGACTACCATATATGTCGTCATCAACTTCCCAAGAGAAGTCAAATAAAAGAGATTTATTGCAGAGAGTCATATCTAAGGACGAATAGGATCCTGTGCGTATAATACGTCTTATCATTACAGCCCCAAAGACGCCAAGAAAAAACAAATGGCGTCGGCAACTGTTCAATAAGATGGCCAAGATCAGATTTCAAAAAGCCTAACAGCGGAAATGATTTTATTCATTCAATCTTTCTTTTTTTTCGCTTTACTTCAAGATCAATGGGGCCCTCCGTCATAAAACTTGACTCAACATTTTGAGTAATAAAATCTTACACCAGACTTGGAAATCTTACTCCAAATGTACAAATGCAGTCTTCTGATTGGTCGGAAAATTTTTAGTAAGATTTGGAGTTGAGTAAAGATTTGTAACAGAGGAGTCAGGATCTAAAATAAATTCTCGAAAACTTTGAGCATTGAATTGAAGTTCAGGATCAAAACCTCTACATCAGATATGATGCTTGATCGATATGGTCACTTATGCGGCAACTAATCGTTTTATGAGGCACGGAAACATCCTATGGGTGGTGGTATACTGAATACTGTATTTAAAGGAATGAAGGTCGCAGATTGACTGAAAATAATTATCGGAAAAAAATTAACGTCATTTTTCAGAAGAAGCCTACGTATGGGTAAATTGTAGTCCTGAGCCGAAAACCATTTTCAATTTATCGCTATTGCTGCACAGGTATAACTGGATATAAACGTGGAGATCTCACCGGGTTGGAAGTTTATAGTGGACACCTACAGGAGAATGTTTCTGAAAAGCGAGCCCAGTAGCATATTATTTTCATTGTCTTAAAAGTTGCCTTTTAGATAGATCGTTCATTGGATGAAAGCGTGATTTGCCTGTTTTACCATAAAAGTTTACCAAATTTGGCCAAACATTAACATTAGGGATTATGGGAATTTAATTACTTCTCTTGGCCCATATATAGACCAGTCAAATGTAGCAGTTCAAAAAAGGGACCGAAGTTCAGAAATTTCTAAAAATTACAGAAATTTCTATTTTTGGAACATAATGTTTTATA
This sequence comes from Margaritifera margaritifera, assembly GCA_029931535.1. Classification (NCBI taxonomy): domain Eukaryota; kingdom Metazoa; phylum Mollusca; class Bivalvia; order Unionida; family Margaritiferidae; genus Margaritifera; species Margaritifera margaritifera. The sequence continues at coordinate 1,073,927 of JAQPZY010001206.1, read as the reverse complement.
TATTAATTCTTACGTTACAAATTGTTCAATTTTGGCACTTTCAGCTTGAGCTTGAGTTTCGTGCTTAGAAAGCTTCGAGAATGCATGACCGGAATTTTGAGCCAGAGCGTGCGCACGAGATTTTGTGCTCAAACCGATCGTATACAAGTCTGTTTTGTAACATTACTTTTGGTTGACTTCAAGGGAATCAGTTTTGTAAAAATCAGTTTTGTTTGGCTGCAATTGAAGAATCGAACTCTAACTCGGGCAATAATGGGTATATTATTTTCATGACTGGGAGTTAATCATGGCAATTCTAGCGAAATGTATTTGTCTACTCGAAAAGTTATGATTAATTGTTGTGTTTTATTTCAAATAATTTCCGCCTCAGTGATGATATATCGGTCAGGAAACATGCCTAGACAGATATACAGTGTAGTTTACACTCTGGAAGGGAGAATGAGAGATAACTTTAGCACGAGGAAGATAAAATAAGGATCTAAAATTTCAGCCTCTGTATGTCATTACGAAAGACGCTTATCTCCAATTTACCGTGCATAAATGGTCAATAACGTGCTCAAGCAACCAACTATAAGTTTTTCAATTGGTTTATCGCCACACTTCATCCGTAAATTTTGCTATCCGACGGTGAAAAGATGCAGTTCCTCCAAGATAACTTAATTTTAAACCAGATTCTGAAAAGGGTAACTAATAGTGCTACGTATCTCTCTTTGCGAAATAGTTCACACGTGAGCACTATTAAAATGTCCATCGAAAAGTTCAAATTATCAAATTTATATTGTTTTGTAAATAAAGTTAAACTTGTACATAAAGGAAAAATAATAACGATTTCCGAATAAATTACTTTTTTGTGCTCTGTCATGCAACTCGTAATACTCTCAGAAAAAAAGCATTGCATTTCCCATTAAGAATGGCCACTACAGATAAAACATGCCATGTACACATCTTTTCGTTAGTGAATTACATACACTGAGGCGGCCAAAACCTTGAAATATTGTTATTCCTCCATTATTTAATCTCCCTCTCAAATAGCACTGATGAGTTGGCCAGCAGATCGTAACACTGTTTTAGCTTGATTTTGAGCACCGGATGATGTAAATAAACCAATTTTGTACAGATAAATATAGGTACAGGATGACGCACTTAAACCAGTCAGGTACAGGTAAATCTAAGATCAGTCTCACGCGTGCACAAAGGGTTAATAATCTTAAAGCGTTGGAGTTAACCGTGGTAATTCTGGCACTAGATATTTACCTGTTCGAAATATTAAGGTTCGTTGATTTTTCTGAGTTACCTTCTGTCTCAGGCATGATACATTGGTCCAGAAATATGCTTAGATAGACAAAATTTACACTTTCAAGTTGAAACCGAGATATAACGTTTGGCAGGAAGAAGATAAATGAGCCTCTTTATTATTTTAAACAGGCAACACTTACAAAAGAATCCTGCTTGGAAGAATCCTTCTTGGAAGAAAAAGGTGAATTGACACATAAGAGAGACGATGAAAGATGAAATTACAGCCAAGACTGTAAGTAAGGGTAAAGAACGGTGTGCTATACCAAGACTAAAGCTTCAGTTATATACCAAACATTTTATCAAGCATGTATATAAATACTTCTATGACTAGTATACGAAGCCAAGCAAACACGCGATACTTCTTCCGTCATGTCAAATAATTTATTTTCATACTAAAATGATAGCTGCTCTTATGACCAGGTAAAGTGGGTCAAAGCTGAATTAAAAAAAGTAAGAATAGTAACATAGTGTGTTGTTTTTTCTACAGTTTAGGGCATGAGAACAGTAAATTCACTTCTTTTCGTGGCCATTTAAAAAAATACACGTATTTACTTACGGGGAGCAACCATAGCTCAGATGGTAGAACATCCGACTCGTAATCCAAGGGTCGGGGGCTAAATACCCGTCCAGGTCAGCCCGGGTTGGCTGCCTCGGTGTGTCCTATGGAAAGACACTTAGCTCCCATTTCCTCGTCATGATATGGCCAATAATATGAAGCCGTAAGAAACATAAACATAAAACGTATTTACCTACTTCAGGTACAATTTAGTAAATTAGTCGATAATTAAACAAATTAGTTAATCGTATAGTAAAGACAGCGCCAAGTCAGATTTTTTTTAAAAAAGCATTCTGATGGTCAGTTGGACGAATACCTGACTTTTTACAATATTATAGTAATCTTACCAAATAATGTTATGATTCTATTGGTGAAATATTTCATTCAGAAGCTGCGAAAAAATGTTAGTAAAAATATGGAAAATTTTCTCGAACACTTATTCCTGTAATGACATGATGAAATACACTGCGCTGTTAGGACCCGTAGCAGATGAAAACGGTGAATTGCGACCAAGGCGAAAATCTTAGGCGAGCACTTTATAAGACCCCCCTCAAAGTATGACTAAACTATTACTGTATCTTCATACATGCAAATGCATAGTGCGCGTTGGTTTCGCGAGTCATGAAACGAATGAGCCGATGACAGAGATTAGGAGTTCATCCCCCCCCCCCCCCCCGTCACCTAAAAACGGCCTCGCCTCGCCCGCCGGAAACATTTTCTCCTAGAGCAACCACTATACCAACGAATGACAATCAGTAATCTTTTTACTAAATTTGAAGAAGAAAAAAACATACTGAATGGTTTTGTAGTTTTTAAAGGAGCAATAACCGTAGCAAAGCCTGTGACGTTGCATGCCTTTCAATGTGCGTACATCATTAAGCCAGCAATCGAATTTAAGATCAATGGAGCAAATATCCCAGTTTCATTGTGAGCAATTATCTTCGCTTCATTGTGAGTGGATTAAGACCGAACTGAATCTAATTCATTTGATATTTGACTTGAACCTGCTTAAAGGTTTTAAGAATTGTGAAACGTAAACCATACATTATGTATCGTAACAGAATGTCACGACGTGAAAATAATGAACATTTTATTGAAAATATATTTATGACCAAGTAGTAGAATATACTCTGTGCAGCTTCTGAGAGATTTCACCCAACACTTCAGTATTGTATATATACATCATAACACACAAATGTACATGCATTACCATTCATCGTCATTTTTTATATGACAGCTGGTTGATAATGTTTTGAAGAAAAAGTTGGAGCGGTTGGATAGGTGGGTGTGTTAATTGACATTAGATCATAATTTCTTCGGAGGAGAAATTCTGTTCTATGTGGCAAAATAATCATAAACGACTTTTTCCAGGGGTAAAATACACTCTAGAGTGTTTTTTCTTCAGGGGAAAAATGACTAAAGAGTAGAATTTAGGCATGGGGGATCTACTCCAGCGCCATATTTATCCGAGGAAAAAATCGACTCGGGTAAATAACTACCCTGCGAGGTAGGTATGTAACTTGAGAGATATTTTGTTGCACATGTATACGTCTTAGTGACCACGATCATGTATCGTTTATTAGAAAATATACCCACCAATCTGAAAATAACACTAATGCAAAATCTTCCATTAAGTATGTGCTAGGAACTTTCAGCCTGATCAATTCTCCAAGGATCTTGATGAGGTTCCTTGGTCTCTGATAGATGGGTTTCATAATGTTACTAATATGCATGACACTTGGAAATAATTATTTCTGCAAGTCTTGAATAAAGATGACACCGCTCAAAGAAAAGAGAGTAAAACGACAGAAAATACCAAAATGGTTAAATGAGGATATGAATATTGCAATCAAAATCAGATATAAACATAAATGTAAAAACTGAATTCTCAACAAGAAATGGAGGAATACTGTAACTAAGCTTATTGGAAAAGCAAAGAAAGAGTTCAACAACAATATCCTAGACCAATGTATCAATACTAAAAATTTCTACAAATGAGTTTTTTAAAAATATTTCTGACATATTGTACTGAATTCAAAAGTACTGAACCCCACCTTTTTAACAGCAAATAGGTCAGGAATTACAGGTAGCAAGGAAATAGGAAATTCTTTTACAAAAACTTTACCAATGTTGCTACAGAATACATTAAAGTGTGTAACAATCCTAGTGATGGTATTACAAGGAAACTAAGAATTTCGTATCTATCAAATTGCCACAAGGTACCAAGTTTGAAATTACACCCATTCAAAATTCAGGTTTTCTCAATTTGTTAAAATTCATTGATCATAAAAGATCTACTGGCCTAGATGGAATCAGTGTACAGATTTTACAAATTGGTGCTGAACATATCCATCAAAACATTGCCTTCATTATGAACTATGCTATCAAAAACTGGTTCTTTTTCTGACCAATGGAAATCTACTAAAGTCACGCCTCTCTTAAAAAATGAGATGATAACTCAAGTTAAAGGCCAATTTATGTTCTTTCCATATTATCTAAATTACTCGAATCACACGTCTATACCTATATTTATTCTTTTTTATCGGTACATAATTTGTCGTCCAAAAATCAATAAGTTTTTGAAAATTCCATTACTATCATGCGGCTTTAACAAACATGTCTAACTATTGGTATGCGGCTTTAACAAACATGTCTAATGATTGGTATGCGGCTTTAACAAACATGTCTAATGATTGGTATGCGGCTTTAACAAACATGTCTAATGATTGGTATGCGGCTTTAACAAACATGTCTAATTATTGGTATGCGGCTTTAACAAACATGTCTAATTATTGGTATGCGGCTTTAACAAACATGTCTAATTATTGGTATCGGGAAACAGATAAAGGGACACTTAAGGGTGTATTACCGTTAGAGTTAGATAAACATTTGACCTGGTCAATCACAGTATTCTACTACTACATAAATTAGGAAATTATGAATGTTCAAATTTACTACACTATCACTGTCAGCTCATATTTAAACAGCAGATCTAAAACCATTTGTTTCGATTGCGTTTTAATTGATCCATACGACTTGTTACTGTAGGAGTTTATCAGGGATCAATTTTAGGACCACTATTCTCTTTACTGTTTATCAATTACCTCCCCTTGGTATCTGAATAAACTGATATGTTTATGAATGCAGATGGTACAGCTGCTCAACCGGTATGTACACGTATGTACCAACATTGCAATGTGAATATTTCTCAAAAAGACAAAGTTTTACTAACTGGCACTACTCAGAAGTTAGGAAGAATGCAAAAGAAACTTTCCGTATGCACCAAAGATGACAAGCTTGAATGTGTTAATCATGAAGAACACAGGAGTCACAGTTGATGGTTGACGGCACTCTATCATGGAGTAAACCACAGTTGATTGTTGGTTGGTTGATTATGGGTTTAACGCCATTTTCAGCACATGATAAGCTATACATGTCGGCCAGTATATTTGGTGGAGGAAGAACCCGAGAAAACCCTGGGAAGAACCACCGACCCACGGGAAGCTACTGGCAAGCTTTCTCACATACCCACGTTGGCCGAGCCCGAGACTCGAACACACTCGGACAGAGGTGAGATGTCAGTGATCTGTAAAAGCGAGCGCCTTAGACCACTCGGCCACCCGGGGCCCCAAACCACAGCTGATGAAAATAGGATCTTTCTGCATGCAGTAAAGATGACCTGTTTGAATGTGTTAGTTGTGAGAAACTTTTAGGAGTCCCAGTTGACAGCACTCTATCACGAAATGAACAAATCAACTCTGTATGTAGCAAAATGTCGTTCAGATTATTTCATTTGAAAACAATTCAGCATTTTTCTTAACGCCAGAATCAAGAATTGCTTTTTGCAATTGAATCATGTTACCTCATTTTGATTATTGTTCTAATATTTGTAGACATTGTTCGTCTTATCACTGAACGCCTTCAAAAGAATGTGTCTAGAATTCTTCTGGATGACAAATATCTAACACCCAGTAAAACTTTATGTGAAAAAATCAAATGGTTATCTTTTACAGTAAAGTACAACGAATCAGTCCTCGTGTACAAAGTTCAGTACAACCTGGCACCAGATTATCTAAATAATTTTTACTCCCGTCTCACAAGTTCATAATCGAATCACGTGCTCTTCTACTAAAATCAACTAAGTATCGCAAGACACAAGACTGAAATGTTTGAAATAATTTTTAAATACAATGGTGTTTTAATATAGAATATCTTACTTAGTGATATTAAATTATCCACAACTCTTGCTTCTTTCAAACACAAATGTAAAACATTCTTTATAACCCAAAATATAATTTTTTTTTTACGAACTTGCCATATTTTATTGATTCCAGTCTATGATAATACTTTTCATATGTCGTTCATGTATTTGATTGTACATACTATGAATACTGTACATTGTAATACATCTCAACCCTGTGTGAGACGAACCCTCGGATCAACAGTCCACAGAGAATAAATAAAGTCTATTATTATTATAATTATTATTATTATTATTATTATTATTATTATTATTATTATTATTGCGATTCCATTATTGGCAATGATAAAGTCAGGGTACAACAACTACTTCACAAAAGTATAGTGGTCAATCAGTATATAACTCCAATAAGACTTCATTTATTTCTTCTTAAAAAATGCTATTAAACAGCGCATGAGTTCCCGCTATCAACAAAACTGGCCACGATAAAAAAGTTGCAGTGGATTTCAAATGTGAGTTCAAAAGAATGATAGAGGCTAAATTAGAGAAATAGAAATAGAACAAGGCCATCATTTCAGATTGATGTTGACTTTCGGAAATATATCATCGTTTCAGTTAAACACTGACGAAAAGAAGGAAAAAAATTGTTTGGCAAAGAAAAGGGTGGACAAATGAGAAATGAGGAAAGTGGAAATTACAGCCACCACTGTACTGAATGCATCTTATACTAAAATCTTGATATGTAACCCATACGAATATTTTTGCATCTGTTATGTTAAAATTATTGTGCACACTATATATGCTCATTATATGTAAATATTATAGTATACGATGCCAACAGGAGTGTACTGGGTAAGCAACTCGGCCCTGGACTTATCTGCCGGGACAGGCCCGCGGTTTTGCTCACACCAGTAAAACACCGGTAAAAACGGATTTTTTTGACGGCCCACCGGCCCACTGATGCGGCGGTCTGCCGGGACAGGCCCGGGGTTTTGCTAACACCAGTAAAACACCGGTAAAAACGGATTTTTTTGCGGCGGCCCACCGGGATTTGTCCCGGTATGCCCAATGGATAGTACACCACTGGATGCCAATCAAGAACACGATGCCTCTACCATCATTTTTAAACACGTCCTTTTTATTTCCATAAAACATACCGTGATATCAGCAACAGTAGGAGGAAAATGTAAGCTTGTGGAATTACTAGGATATATTCATCTATCAGTAGTCTATTAACGGCATGTTTACCTACTGCAGGTGCAGTTACAAAGCTAATTAGACGGTCATAAGCTGAATCAGATCATCTGTATTGATAAATATATCCCTTCAGTCCCATTTGTAGAAACTGCCAAGCCAAGTATTAAAACAACCACTGAATGGTTTTGGCATTTCATCTTCTGTTTGGTTTGGAAACAGAAATAATATGGGTCGCCCATATAATATCTCCTGAAAGACAAATAATTATTTTCCTGAATGATAACACAATACAGTAAAACGTCGATTATCTGGACGTACATTATCCGGATCATTTGCTCATACGTACTACTACCGTGTCCCCCTAAATTTGTATTTATTACAATGTACGTGTTTCTGTAAATGAAACTCATTTGCCGATCACGACGCCAACATGGAACAGAGTAACAAACACAAATGAATATAATATCATACACTTATTACTACAATGGCATTATGAAAAACTAATTGTCTTTTCAAAGTAAAACTAAATGTGATTAGGAGAGACAGAGAGAGAGAGAGAGAGAGAGAGAGAGAGAGAGAGAGAGAGAGAGTTTATTCTTGCACCCGATTGTCAGTAAGTGACGCTTTGACAGTATGTAATCTGTCATACAGAAATCACAAGCTAATCAAAGAACGGTCTTATCAAGGCATTATGTAGTCGAAGCCTATGTATTTAACTCTCGATCAACGACCAATGGTGACTTAACGGGTGATAAGAGTTAATCACCTACCGGCACAGATGTGAATATGATCCATGTCAGCCGAATTTACCTTGATCAAATCACTTTGAAACATGTGTTCAGAAGACTACGCATACTATGACCGACCATTACACCTATGTTATCATTCCATCATGGATAGACTGAATAAATCTCCGATAGGTTGTAATCGCAAAATGTAAAATCTTATCATGAATTGTACTATTTAATTAAGGTATCTTAACATTGTTTTTATTGTTTCCACTTTATCTGCTCTTAAATATGTAAAATGTCCACAACATGTTAATATATACTTACTAACTGATACATATACAGTCAAAATACGATTATTGGATCCATTTAATCCAGATATTTCCATTCACAGTTCTACTTCTTCACCAAAATTCGATCATCCTACGACCGATTATCTGGACGAAATCTAAGTTTCCCGATGGGTTCGGATAATCGACGTGTAGAATTTTTCCTTGCTATCCACGATGATTTCAGTTATAACTGTATTCTCTGTAGTGATATTAGTAATAATATTAGCAGATATCAAATTGCATGGAGCAAGAGGGGGTTAAGAAAACTAGAGAACAGACGAGTTCATTAGTATCCCTTGCTTGATATTGGTTGATCAGAAAGAAAGGGAGAAAACGTTGTCTTGTCCTTTGTATCACATAGTACAATAAATATTGCCAGGGCAATTTAATCAGTCGGAACGTCGCTTGGCCTGTTCCAATTTCATTCGCTTTGAAATGTAACAGTGGATGTGGCTTGACACAGTGATTCGCACTTACCGGAATTACATCAGGTACGTTTGAAATATGTTAGTTCGCCACGCACAACAGATCCGTAGAAATATCGCTTCATTCATTTTAAAGAACATCTTTAATTTCCTAGAATCGGCTTTGCGATCCTATCATGACGTTTCCGTCTGACGAGTTGATCAAGATATATCCGATCGAAGATTTTACATCTTTCTTGACAAAACGTTAGGTTAAAATAAGGTTAATTAAAACTTTAGGAAAAAATAATGATTTCCACATGCGCCCTAAAAAGTAGTTCCCAACATGGCGCGCAATTGACGTTGAGGGTCACACGATGACCCACATAACTGGTTGTAGATGTGCTGATTGGTATCAGATAGATATAGATATTTACACTATACAAGTACTATATATAAAGAAGCATAAAATTGTTGAAGTTCATGCCAGACGTAACTTTTTAAAATAAACGTAGGTAGTGGTTGTTGGGCGCTTAATAAACTCCTAGATCAACAATATAAACAATTGTATTATATACCCATTTAATCTTACATGGCTAATATGTGTAATCCGTAATTACGCATCGACACACAGACTGGAACCATTTAGGCATTTGCACTGACTTTCGCGCGTCGATATTCTAAAATCAAACTTGAATAAATCCTAATTTCTGTTGAATTCCATTCACAGTAAACAGCTAAAATATTAGGAAAATGTCAAAGAGGGGATATGCAATAAATACAATATCGCATTTATGTTTTTGATCCGAGTCAAGTGAAAAGAACTCATCTGATATGACGAATGGCCTCAACGTTGACCTATGCCATATCGAAATTAGTCTTTTCACCGACTCGGAATACACCACGTATGTAGTTTTATGTGTATTATCTACTGCAAGTGGATACCATACTCTCACCGTTCAGTTCTGACAAAGAATGTATGAATGAATTAAAATTTCGATGAATGAATCAAGACAGCCACTAGCCCACATTCTTCGAATAAAACACATATAAATATACTAACAGTCCACTCACAGGCCTCAAGCTTCTATATTATTATGTTAAAAACAATCTCTAATCTTCGTTGTTACAGACCAATCAGGATATTATTGCACGAATTTCTGTGTTTCTTCGATACAGAAGAACAAATGTGCTTACTGATGAAGCTATTGCGTGCAAAAACCAATCACTACGATCTAATTAATCAGGTATTGAACACTGAAATGTGTGATGGATATGCAATCTTCCAGTAGTTGTGCAACTTGACCCTGACAGCGAGAAAGAGCATATTTGTTTTCAAACAGGAGATCCACAATGAAGAATCGTTCCTTAGAATTAAGCATCTTATTATAGTATTCTTACTTGTAGCAGATCTAACCCAAGCTTAAAACAAAATAAGACAATTTCTGAACATATGGAAATTATTAGTAAAGCTCGACATAAAAAGACAATACAATGTATAAAAATTGTAACCAAATTTTCCTATTCTTAGGAAATAGATTGGGGTACTTTTGGACAGCAGATGTCATAGTCTCTTAAGAAATATTACGAATCATCGACAATAGGTAATCAGCAAAAAAATCCTAGCTCAGTTGTTTGAGGGTCGAGGGTTAGATACCCGCACAGGTCAGCCTGTATCGACTGCCTCGGTGTATCCTTGGGAAAGGCACGTAGCTCTCATTTCCTTGACACTGTATGTCCAAATAAAGTGCCGTTAAAAACCAACCAACCAACCAACCTTTAGAGTTTCCCCATTGGTTTTTTTTTTGTTTTGTTTTTTTTTCTCTCACGATTTACTGCTTAATACAATCACTCAAGAATTTATCAAAGAATGCTAACAACCCAAAGAAAATTTATTTCGACAAAGACCGAGGTAACAGCTTTTTAAAATAACTAGAATGAACTCCTATAAAAAACCAACATATTTTCAGCACCCTCGTTTTAGTGCATTGGCTAATAATGCGAAAGCTGTAAATATGTCAAATGACACTGCCTTTTTATTCAGGATGATACAGCTCAAGTATACGTGGCAAACTCCACTAGATCTTTATTGATGTAACCTAGCATACAACTAAACGCAATTAGCATGTAAAGGGAACAGGCAACTAATTCAATTCCCATATTCCGTAACGTTAATATTTGACCAAATTACTGTACTTTTTGTGAGAAGACAGGCAAATCACACTTACATCCAAGAGGAAAGTTTTTAAACGATGAAGATTATATGCTGCGCGCCTCATTTTTGAGAAAAATTCCCTTCTGCCCGCTATAAAAATCCATCCTGGTGAGATCTCCCCATTTACATCCAGTAGTACCTGTGCGCCGACAGAGATAAAATAAAAATGGTTTTAGGTTCAAGCCTACTAATGTGTACAATTTACCCATACGCATGTTTCTTCTGAAAAATGACGTTGATGTTTTCCAGTAATTATCTTTAGCCAATCAGCGATCTTCATTCTTTTAAATACGGTTTGTAATATACCACCACACATAGGCTGGTACCGTAGCTCATAAAATAATTAGTTGCCTGTGATGTAAAATCAAATTTTACTTTCATAATAGTATTCATAGTTAAAATCACTGTTCTTTGAAACCTCCTGCAAAAGCATAGTTGCCTCACAATTACAGTTTTTAAGATATTGAGGAATTTATTTCAACTGGGGAGACTGCTGTAAATTGAAAACATTTTCCACAAAAGAATTAAAGTTTTGCCCTGAAACTTGTTAATGTATCCAAAAAGAAGTATTCTGGGACGTATTTGTATATGTAGTGCATATCCTAAGCTAAATGAATTTCAAAGAACATTGCAACACGACTCTGACCAAGGGAGGTAATCTGGGATTGTAACAGAGGCTGCAAGTCGATATGAAATATTTTTAAAAAATTGCGCATTTCAAAACATTACTCAACGTCATTGCATCTATTGACATAACATCAGCGTCATTTACCTTTCTTTCTTTAGAGAGTGATGTCTGGCAAATGTTTATATGAACGGTGTACGTGTACAGTGATTGACATTGAAAATGGAAATAAATCTTGGAACCCGCTCCTCCTTCCTCACAGACTTCAATTTTCACCGTGTTTGAGAAACCAAGCGGTCCTCTTCGGTGTTAATGAAATCCCAAGTTAAATATCTTATCGATTATCAAAGGAAAAGATTTCATCGACCATTTGCATCATTGTAGCAGAGAGAGAGAGAGAGAGAGAGAGAGAGAGAGAGAGAGAGAGAGAGAGAGAGAGAGAGAGAGAGAGAAAGCGAGAGAGAGAGAGAGAGAGAGAGAGAGAGAGAGAGAGAGAGAGAGAGAGAGAGAGAGAGAGAAAGAGACCCGTAATAAAACCAGGCAAACATTTGAGAAAATGAATGAGAATTATAGAAAACTAAAAACAAAACATCATAAAATAAATTGCCAAATTACAAAAGCAAGATATGACACTTAACAGACAGTGATCATGCAAACCTCATTTAGTGGTCTGGTTTTGACCGGGTAGATGTACCCAGTTTGATAACATGTGAAAAATGCAATATTTTTATTTTAAAAAAGCCCCCCCAAAAACTTCGGTATAAAAGCTGTACATTTTTGATCCCTAGCCTTGAATAATCACAATCATCTAGTTCCACTTTTAAAAGTCGAGAATTGTTAATCATACATTTATGTGCTTGAATGTACGGCAGACATGATTGTGGGGACACGTATTATAATAGCGCTGCTGAGAAAATCCATTACAGGGTATTCTATTAAGCAATACTTGGTTACCTGTTTTTTAAAAAATCCAGTGTGACTATAATTGGTGCTGTAAGTAAAAACATCTAAAACTTGCACAACAGACAACCTTGTCCTAAAATTACAAACAAATTCATCCAAACAGGCCGATAAGACGGTTGAGAAAGGGCTTGTACATATTTCATCCGGGCCCTTTTCGACTGTGTTGCTAAAGGGCACAGACAACTAATTCAATTTCCATAGACCGTAACGTTATTATTTGGCCAAATTACTATACTTTTGTGGTGAGAACGGCAAGTTAAGCTTACGTCCTATGAATGATGTATCCAAGAGGAATTTTGTCAAACGATGAAAATGATATGCTGCGCGCTTCGTTTTTGAGAAAAAATGCCTTATAGGTACCCACTACAAAAATCCAGCCCGGTAATATCTTTCCCTTTACATCCAGTAGTACCTGTGTGGCGACAGCGATAAAATACAAATGATTTTAGGTTCAAGCCTACTAATGTGTACAATTTACCCATACGCAGGCTTCTTCTGAAAAATGACGTTAATTTATTTTTAGTACTTATTTTTAGGCAATAAGCGACCTTCATTTTTTAAAATATGGTATTTAATATACCACCACACAAAGGCTGGTTCCGTAGCTCATACGTTAATTAGTTGCCTGTGACCTAAAGAAGGGACAGAAGAGAGCGATAACGGTATTAAAACGTTTTCAAAAGGGACATAGATAATTAAATTGATTTGGAGTCAGTTGTGCCGTTAACCACACATCAAGCGCAAGGTGCCCGGTTTTGGCTTGGTTTGGTGTTTTACGGCACGGCAGCACAAATTGGCTATTTACTGCCGAGGCAATAGGAGTAGCTTGCCTTGCCCATGGACACGCCATGGTAAGCGACCCGTGCTGATGGTAGGATTCGAACCCGCATCTTCAGTCGGAGTACGAAACGCTAACTACTCAGCTCCAGCGACTTCGGGGTGTCGTTTGGTAGATACTCGTGTCCGAAATTCACCAATACGTCTGTTTGGCTGCCACTGTTTCTCTGTATCTTGGGTTTAGGAACTTGGAAATCATAATGTTGTCTCTGTTGCTCATTGAACTGGCTCGTGCCGATGCCAGTTTAAATTAACACTTCTTGTTGAACTTTCAAATTAGGGTCAATCTTCAAGCTCATTATTTCTACTTTCATTCTAAAAAGAAGAAACGTACTATTTACTCGTACAGGAAATGCAATTGTTTTGAAAAAATTGGTTGATATGTTTATTGTTTTAAACATCTAGCCTTGGTGACCGGCCCACTTTGCCTTTCGTCCCTAACGAATGGAAAGCCAAACCTGAGTCGGGAGTAGTAAAAAAAAATATTTAAAAAAAATAACAAAGAACAAAGTAAAAAAGAAAACGAGTCGCCCCACATTTTGGGGCGCTCGATGGCGCGTTGCCTAAATATAAATTATATCAATAACAAGAATAAAATTTGTACCAATGAGGACGGGAGTGAAATATCACATGAAACCGTTTGTTCTGTTTTCCCATTTATTGAATCAATGCAAATGGAAACAAACAAACAAACAAACAAACCTCTTCTTCCACCCTTATAATTAATTCGATACAAATTGGAAGGGCTGTGCTCTGAATGAACCAACAGGAGAGTCTGTTGAACGATATGTCTCGCCTGCTTCGCCTGTACAGTACATAATCCTAAAACTTGGCTCTGTCATCTTGGCAAGAAATGTAGGTCATTACAACCACAATTTATTTTGTATGGGTGGTAATAAATATGAATGCACACATGAAAACTACTATCGATAAAGAGTGCCTGGAGATACTTTGCTAAAGCAGTTATGATCGCTGGTTAGGTCTAACAACAATGTGTATGTGTGTGTGTTTGTGTGTGTGTGTGTGTGTGTGTGTGTGAGAGAGAGAGAGAGAGAGAGAGAGAGAGAGAGAGAGGGAAAATAAACTTTCACTCTGTGACACATTAAGATAATTCCCACGACCACTTTACAAAACAAAAGACTTGCTTTATTTAGCGCTCTAAAATAGCGGATCAATACTGCTTCTAGGAGAATGCATTACTGTGCATTGAAACTATTTCATCCTATTGGAAACAGCAGTAAATATTATTTTATTACCGCTTAAATTAACGTGAAAGTATTAAAATTCACTCTCTCGAGGTCTACCTGCTATACCCGTCTCAGACTGCACTAGGAGATGTTATGTGATCATGTTACGCGTTGTCAAGTTCTATTTTTTGACCGGAAATCCATACGTACGTCAAAGCTTGATCTTCGTTAAAGACTATTTTCAGCCTTTGTACATTTAAGACAACCTTAATTTCACGACTTTTCAACATTTTGATTCAATCAGAAAAAAAAGAAAAAAAAAAAAACAAACATGTCCAAAGTAAAATTCATGAAAATTTATAGAGCAGTGTTCCTTGAAGTGTCGTACCTAATTTTTTTGCTGCTAACATTGATACTAATGAAAATGCGCAGACTCTATAAATTCCATGTTTATTTAAAAAGAATGTATCCTAAACAAATCATATCAGTCTTATTGAAGCAAATTACTGTTAGTTTCCTTTTAGGGAATGCATTTTGCTATAAAACTGCTGCTTTCTACCTTTCCGTCGATCCCCCGCCCTACCCACTGCATCCAGAGGAAGTGGAAAGGGGACATAATATCATCGATAAAAATAGATTTTTGTTGTGTACAGTGCTTCTTTGACTGCCTGAAAGCCGGGTACACCATTCTCCTATTAAAACATAATTTTGTCCTGCATAAAAGTAGGAAAGTCAATCCAGTATTGTCGGGCACACCATTCTATTTACATCGTTCGGTACACCATTCAACTATTCTGGTAAACTTTTCTTTATCCTCATGAGAAAGACAGTCCAACAAGGAAGTACTCTTTTACTTCAAGAAATAAAAACAGCCCCAAAGTATCCGTATATAAAAAGCAATCTATGAAAGCAAAACTAGTGACTTCTCACCTTCAAGGTAATCAGAACTAAAATTTATATTAGGCTGGAGAATTCTTGTAAGATATTTACTGTATGTTAGCCTGACATCATATGGCACGTTGTGTAAATTATTATGTCATAATCTTGATGCTGTCAATATTTTCTTAACTGATGAATTGAAAATGTACTCATTTCATGTGAACAAACCGCAAGGGGTTTTAGTTTTGGCCTTATTTTTGCCAGTCCGATATTTACAAATTCTCAACTCAGATACAGTCTGGACATGCCTAGACTAATTGAATATCAAGATATTCTGCAATTGCAATGTTTGCTCTCCTTTGTTTCTGCATATCATTATCTATCCTACGATATATCTTTGCTACGTTTCCTATGGTAAAGCTTGTGACGAAACGTTTGACAAGATTTGTCATCAATATAGTACTGATGACACTGTCGTGCGTACATCAATAAAATTTAACTATGTACACACTGGAAAATGCAATTCCATCACTCAAAAGTAGGTCTATGGTACACACTGAAAAATGCAATTCCATCACTCAAAATTAGGTATGTGGTACACACTGGAAAATGCAATTCCATCACTCAAAATTAGGTATGTGGTACACACTGGAAAATGCTATTTCATCACTCAAAAGTAGGTCTGTGGTAGACACTGGAAAATGCTATTTCATCACTCAAAAGTAGGTCTGTGGTAGACACTGGAAAATGCTATTCCATCACCTAAAAGTAGATCTGTGTTAGACACTGGAAAATGCAATTGAATCACTCAAAAGTAGGTCTGTGGTACACACTGGAAAATGCTATTCCATCACCCAAAAGTAGATCTGTGGTAGACACTGGAAAATGCTATTTCATCACTCAAAAGTAAGTCTGTTGTACACACTGGAAAATGCTATTCCATCACCCAAAAGTAGACCTATGGTAGATACTGGAAAATGCTATTCCATCAGTCAAAAGTAGGTCTATGGTACACACCGGAAAATGCAACTGAATAACTCAAAATTAGGTATGTGGTACATACTGGAAAATGCAATTCCATCACTCAAAATTAGGTATGTGGTACACACTGGAAAAAGCTATTTCATCACTCAAAAGTAGGTCTATGGTACTCAATTTTTGCGACTAAGCATTTTACATTTTCAGATTTGCAGTCAATATACATTGACTAGACTTTCAAAAGCAGGTCGGATTGATCCATTTTTCAAGTCTAAATTATCTTGCCAACACAATTATTTGTTCTTCGTTTTACAGAAATTAGCCCCTGATAGCACGAAACAAGATTATCAGTGCCAGTGAAACATAAACTGGCACACTATCACTTTTCACATTGACATATTTCTGTTTCTCTATTTGAGAATGACAATCGATATTTCTAGATACCCTTTCAAAGCAAGGGAAATGATCTAAGTGTATTCTTGTTTACATATTTGACGAGTTACTTTCCTTAAATTGAACACAATGTTTAAAGTTTCGTGCGTATTCTTTTTTAAAACTCCCTCTCGCTCTCTCTCTCTCTCTTTCTCTCGTGAACACATACTTGTAAAGTTACCAAATCTAGTTGCAGCTTCCAAGATATTATTAAAATGGGATCACTAGAGATTTATAAAAAATGTAGTGTTTCCATAGAAAACTTCAGGAACGTCTTTATACCTAAAGTGATACTGAAGTTAAAAAAATAAACATTTAAAAAAAAAAAAAAAAAAAAGAGAACATCTTATAAAGAACAGTGAAAATGTCGTCACAATTCATTAAGGTCTTTTCGAGATATTAAAGCTTAAACATTTTCAAGGGATGTTATTTCTCCCAAATCATTAATATTCATGAGTTCTGATGAAGTCATAGAAGATATGAAATATTTTATAAGAAAAACATAAAAAAATCTGCATCGCGAATTAAATGGAATTTTGAAGCAAAAAAAAAAAAAGGATGTAAATTGTATTACATATTTGCATAATTCATTGGATAGATTTAGAAAAAAAAATTGATAAGAATTTAAATGATCTAGTAAAATGTAAAATTCTTTAAATTTAAACTTCAGATATATCGTTTTCCTATGTCCCTGTGCCCTTTTGAAGTATTGTGTTTAATCGAAATTTACTCCAAGAAGGAAATTTACGATGTATTATTCTACAGAAAATTTTTATTTGATTTTATAAGATAAATGTAAATTTCAAATTATTCATTAATTTTAATCTTTATATGCCTTTTAAATTCCAAAACATATTTATTAAGATACAAATCACATGACAATTAAGAGTCTTTCATGATACACCAGACTGAAAAAGATCACGTTTGAGAGTGATTACATACACCTAACAATACATAGTGTAAAACTAGTGCAAAAAAAAAACTTTTGCGCTTTCCGGACCTACCATACAGTTTGTCAAACCAATTGATGCACAAAACAATTCAACGTAAAAATGCAAAATTCTCCATTATACTGTTTGTTCCTTTTTATATTTATGCAACACTCGCTTTGTCCTCATCGACTGATTGAATAGTAACGAACGACTTAGAACTTAGGAAAGTACACCCCTGTCACCGGTTACGTTTTGGGCGCTTTTTGCACTCACCTCCACGAATTTTTAAAAATCGACAAATACATGTCTTCATAGTCATAAAATGAAAGGCTTTATAACGTAAACACTTTAAATGTTGAAAGAGAGTGATATATCTGCGATAGGTTTTTATTACTGCAAGATATTTGAGAGAAATAGTCCTCGGAACAGCATTTTTGAGAAAGTGCTTTGTCTGGTTTACCAATTGATGTAGTTTGTCACCGGTTGCAGAGGTGAAGGGACGGAAAGCGACCCAAGCATCTGTGAGGAGGGTGAGGATTCGGTTGTACCCGGCCTAAATTGGCAAGCCATGTCATTAGTTAGCAGTTTTGTGGATTGTGTAGCAGAGAGCATATGAAGCAAGGAACCAAAAAAATAAAGGGAGTGGTACATCATAAGGAAAAAAGTACCGAGATTCCCATTCGTAATTTCGATGGCAATCATATTGAACATACCTCCAATGTATGCTGATAGCTGCCATTCGGACCACATCGGTTATTTATTAAACAAGGATTGACCTAGAAGTAACAAATGCATCGAACTATTTTTTTAAATTTGCAGCTTCTCGGTCAATCCTACGGTCAACCCAATCGTAGAAATAGCAGAGGTGGTCCGAATAGATGACAATTTCTCCTTTTGAGAATAAATTTTCCGGCGAACAAATTTGATTTTCCTGTAAATTCCTGCGCCGACAGACATCCGAGACATATTTTGTATCACAGAAATAGCCGAGGTGGTCCGAATTGGAAACTCCGTACTTTCACTAAGATGTAGGATGCTAGTTCTCTGCAGTCTCACGAACACCGGAATTGTGACGCAGTTGTCAGAGAAAGAATAAGGAAAGCATTCACGCTATTGTGCCATCTATGGTGAACAAAAAATAGTTCTTTTGTAACTTGATCTCGGATGTGTTATTATCGTATTATTAATTTCTCTATGTAATCTTATTAATACAGATTTTAAATAATAATAATAATAATAATTTATGTCCGTGAAGATGACAGTTTTGATTCCTCCTCGTTTAAGACACTGAGTTTGAATGTCCTTAGTCTGCTGACCAATTATGATCTTTTTCTTACCTGTCCTCGGGACTCTAGTTGAGGTTGTGGGAAATTCCAGTCAAAATAATGCCACCGAAAGTGTGGTCAGAAGTTGAAAAATATTCTGCCACCGGGCTTCTTTACAATATTTTGGCGGGGCCCCGGGTGGCCGAGTGGTCTAAGGCGCTCGCCTTTACAGATCACTGACATTTCACCTCTGTCCGCGTGGGTTCGAGTCTCGGGCTTGGTCAACGTAGCTAAGTGAGAAAGCTTGCCAGTAGCTTCCCGTGGGTCGGTGGTATGGCCTATCATGTGCTGAATAATGGCGTTAAACCCATAACAACATCCAATATTTTGGTCATCCAGTCAGATCTGTACAGGTTCATTCTCTTATTGAGTTTATCCGTCTCCCAAACATACTGGAGGGCATATGACCTGCTTGTGGTGAGGTAGATGGCATGTTCTATTTTGCATGTAATATTAAGGCTATAAAAATCAGCTTTTCGTCGGTAAGTGTGATCCGAAATTTGCTAGTTTTCAACATGTGCTAGTAAGTCTTGAATGTTTGGTCCTTACAGGATTGGGCTGTACCAGTTGTATTTGGTAGAATGTTTGGTCTGCGGTAAGCTATAACTTGTCTGTTAGAGATGATCGTCTTGGGAATTTCATACCATTGAATAGTGAGCCAGTGTTTTTGAATGATGTGACGTAAAGTAAATAGTGAGCCGGTGTTTTTGAATGATGTGACGTGCATTGAATAGTAAGCCAGTGTTTTTTAATGATGTGACGTACATTGAATAGTAAGCCGGTGTTTTTTTAATGATGTGACATACCTTGAATAGTAAGCCGGTGTTTTTAAATGATGCGACGTACATAAAGGAAATCTGTATAGCATGTGAGGATGAAGGGTACTCGTTATACATTTTCTTTTCTTTGAATTTCAAAAGATCTGTATCTTTCTCTTGTTTCTCCCTTATTATCTCCGTTTTTAGATTCTGTCATAGCCTTGCTTTATCTGGTGTTGGGACAGTTATTTCAATCTACTTGTAAACGTCTCAATTAGAGCAAATCAGAATGTATTCTCAGCGTCTGGCTTAACAGTATGTTATGAATGCAGTTTTTAGGGTGATATCTGGATGGAAGGAGATATTGTATTTGCGGTCGGTTTAGGTTTGATGTCTGTGTAGAGTTTTTCTCGATAATGTTTGCTTTTTGTGTCCAGAAATACGCAGTTTGTGTGGGAAATGTCAGCTGTAAACTTGAGAGAATAATGAAAATCATTAGCTTTAGTGATGAATTCATTAACTTTTTCCTTTCGGTGTTGCTATTCTATTTCCATTTCATCCAGTAAACGTACCCACTGTCATAAAAAAATGTACCATACAGAAGCTAAAAGTTAAACCTCGACTTGTCCAATAAATATTTTGCATAGGTATATTTGCATCTTTGTCTCTATGACCGTCCCATTGATGTAATTATATATACCATGCTCTCACGGTATGATGTACATTGTTTATAAAAAAAACCCGACAAATACTGTAATCATAAACATGCTAAATATTATAACCTGGTGTGTGTTATGGTTGCGTAGACGAAACACATTAGAGAAGATGCTAATGAACTTTTGCGAACTCAATAAAAAGTTATTATACAAGTTAAAAGTCAAAGCATCTTTCGCCTCTGCGTGGAATAATGTGCTCAGTCCATATGCTGCCATGACATCCAGCACGCACTGCAGTTCACACATGAAACTACTGTACGTGCACGATATAAAGAGAGAGTGTTTACATACAAGGAAAGGTCTATTAAACATGCAAATATATTCATATCTGACGAATATTTGGGTTAGGCAAAATGTAAATATTTACGTTGACAGAGCATAGATTGATCCTAGAGTTGGGTGGTCAGTATTTTGCCGTATAACACTTCTTGGCCTTACACATCATGTGCTCGTGTGGGCATTTAGCCCGAATAGCAAAGTAGCACTATGAGTTAATAACAGTATTTATTATATATTTCATAATGAGATATTGACATGGCGATATCACTTTGGAACTACTTTCTTTTCCCATTTAGAAAATATATCTGCCCTTCGGTATGTTTATTCAAACTTGTAATGTCATATTTTGGTCTTTTTCATTTTTCTTCTTCGTTCGCTCCTTTCTGTCTGTCTCTGTCTCTCGCTCTCCATCAGGATGAACAGATCTTAAAATATGTCAAGACTGAATATACATTTATGTAATCAATGATAAGGTGCCATAAAAAATACCTTAACACGCACTCCAACAACAAAAAGTAAGCTTCAAGTATTAACTTTTTTTTAAAGTAGTTTTTCACATGAATCGTACAAATTGTGATTGGCTGAATTTAACATGGCCTCTATTCGATATTCAGTAACAGCTTGATTAAATATAGTAATAAAATTGTTTTAAGTGGCGATTTTAACTCTCATCCCAAACATAATCATATATGAAAACGATAGAGAAATCAGGAATAGATGAGTGTTGATTGCCAACCGAAATTAATTGACAATTGAAATTTGGGTGCATCGTCTGTTACTGAACAAAACTGCAAGTTTGCCAAGGCCACACAATTCACGTTTGATTGTAGAAATAAAGAAAGTAAAAATAAACAAAAATACTTTTAGGTAAACCCGTCATCATTAAAATCTTTAGTTTAAAGATGGTACGCGCGGAAGTCTGTCGGATACGACCGCTTTGTGATGTTGCTACTCTATAGTATCCCAGCCCAACAATGCTCACTGTATCAATCCGCGCAAGAAATGTGTTAACAAAAATAAACATCTACTCATTTTCGTATGAAAACAGTCACTCCTTTAACAAAATACACAATTTGAAGCATTATATATACGAACTACATTTGTAAAAGGTCGCCGTTCTTCAATTATTGTAAACTTTCGCAACTTCTTTTTATCGATGTAGTAATGCAGCTGTTAATCGTTATGCCAAAGAATGGAGAGAAAAAATCCATGCAAATCGACGGTTTTTGTCTAAAAAAAACATATAATAAAAAGAAAACATACGTTTTTTTCTTGTAGTAGATAGTAAGGAAATAGTTCACTCGTGAAGTGGAAACATTTTGTATTGTCACTCGAGGCACTTCACTCATGACATATTTCCTTATATCTACTGAATAAACGTATATATCCTCTATGTAACTCAGTGAGGGACACATCATTCTACACAAATATATCCTCTATGTAACTCAGTGAGGGACACATCATTCTACACAAATATATCCTCTATGTAACTCAGTGAGGGACACATCATTCTACACAAATATATCCTCTGTGTAACTCAGTGAGGGACACATCATTCTACACAAATATATCCTCTATGTAACTCAGTGAGGGACACATCATTCTACACAAATATATCCTCTATGTAACTCAGTGAGGGACACATCATTCTACACAAATATATCCTCTATGTAACTCAGTGAGGGACACATCATTTTACACAATTATATCCTCTATGTAACTCAGTGAGGGACACATCATTCTACACAATTATATCCTCTATGTAACTCAGTGAGGGACACATCATTCTACACAATTCTCATAATAACTAATAGTAAGCAAATGTACCTCACTGAAGGCGAGAAATCCAGACAGACATTCTCTATACAGTAACTTGAAAGAGTTTATAAGCAGGTGCAATTTAACATCTTGAACATAGCGATGTGTTGGAAGGTTTCCATACGCTAAAAATAGCGTTCACTGTCTTGGGGCAACATATGAATCCTGAAACAGAGCTTTAAACTGGAATAAGATCAACTTACATAATAACATGAAAGGGCCTCAGAAGGATTTTAATTGAAATCATTTTAAGATATTGGTTGGAATTACTTTATCTTTCATTTACTTTTTTTCATCCTCATTTGTTTGATCTTCCATTTCATGTGCTTCTCTCTAGAGGCATTGAAACTGGCACCAAAGCGCCTTCCAAAAATTTCACTCGAATTTCAATCAGCATCTGTAACTTATTAGCATTTTGAAGACTAGTCTTATAATGTATAAAGTCGGGGAAGAAATTACTAAAACAACTTGTTCGCAAGTACAAATTAACTTAAGCTACAGTAAATACTGTCTTATAATACGAATCCAACTGCAAAATGCACAGACCCAGATCTGCCCTCGTATTATGCGCTGGCAGATTTGGGCCTATTCAGTTTTTTTAGGAGTAATCAGTAGAACAGACAACACAGACCATATTATATGGTGGCAGATCAGGGTCTATGTTGTATGCATTTGGACAAGACTTATAAGTGAGTATATACGGTAAAGTCTTATCATCACTTGTCTTCGGCAATATAAAAGCTAGAAATTTCTGAAAAATGCGTCAGTTAGGTTAGGTCAGACGTTAATCAGCACAGCTTTGTGGTGATTATTTTTAATGTACCTCATGCATAAAAGTAGTTTTGCGTAATACTTTAGAACACGTGCCTGGTGAGTTTTAATTAAACTCATGCGTAAAGCTTGGTTGGAAATCGCTCAGTACTGCATTAATGTGACATTTAATGGGACTCATGAATAAATCTTGGTGAGAAATGACTCACCAGCGTATCACAGGAGATTATTTGATGCAGCTCGTACAACAACTAGGTCAGAAATTACTCAGCACTGCAACAAGGTAAGTCTATTTTGTAGCTTGTGCATAAAATCTAGGCCAGAAGTTACTAAAGAACATCTCACCGGTGATTTTTATGTCGCTCACGTATAGAAATGACCAAAACTGCGTGTCACACGTGCATTGTTGTGTAGCTCATGCGTAAAACTAGGTCAAAAATCATTTTAAAGTGCTTCAATCGGTGATTTTATTTAATTCGTGCTTGGTCAGAAAGGGCTTAACGTGTTTCGTTAAGAAGTTTTTTTTTCGTCTGTTTTTTTTTCCATCAGTCATAATAACTAATTACCATTATCATAAAGCTGAAGCAAAAAACAAATAGGTAAAACTTTGGTCAAGAATATGTCACGTGTGAGTTTTTTTTCTTCTAAAGACATATTCATGTACCGGTATACAGTAGCAGAGTGCTCGCACGGCAGTTTGGTACATTGTTTACGAAAATAAAGAGTCTGTTTTACGCAAATATGGTCTTCTCATTTTCAAGACAAATACTATAATCATAAAATGCTAAATATTCCAGCCTGTTGTGTTATGGTTGCGTGGACGAAAGACATTAGAGAAGACGCTATTATTCCTAAATACTCATAAATTTTGCGTTTTGAATAAAAAGTTACAATACAAATTACAAGTCTATGTCTGTCTGTCTATCTCTGCTTGTCTGTCTGTCTGTCTGTCTCTCTCTCTCTCTCTCTCTCTCTCTCTATATATATATATATATATATATATATATATATATATATATATATATATATAAACTTCTGCGTGGAATAATGTACACAGTCCAAGTGCTGCCACTACATTGTGTACGCACTGTAGCTCATTCATTAAACTGCTGCACGTGCACGATATAAATGTAGGTGTATATGCATATACAGGGTGAGGTCCATTAAATATGTAGGTATACATAGATCTGACGAAACATCCGAATTAGGCCAAAATGTAAATATTTAAATCAACAGAGCATATATTTGGTCCAAAGTAGGGTGGTAAGCTTTTTGCATTGGTAACACTACTTGACCCTACGCAACATGTTTTCGAGTGGTCATTTAGCTCAAATAGCAATAAAATACTACGAATTAATAACGGTATAGGGCTCAGTGAATGACAAAGCATTCAGCAAATTTTTATAATAACTAATAGAAAATTAAAGTAGCGCACTGAACGCGGCAAATCCAGGCATTCTCTCAACTGTCGGTATGTGATCATTGATCAGTAATCAGTGAGAAGATTTCTTTTGTTTTACAAGTTCAATCCAACTACCACTATCATAAAGCTGAAAAAAAAAACTAAAAATAAAAAATAAAAATAAAAAAAATATATAAAAAAATTGCTAAAAATTTGTTACATTTTTTTTAAAAGAACTTGTCACATACTTTTTTGTTGTTGTTTCTTTAAAGACATAATCATTTATATTATTTACAACCAAATGAAGAGTCTGGTTTACGTAAATGTGGTCTTTTCCTATAACGGCAACCGATACTCTAATTATAAATAGGCTGAATACGATGGGTATTTGAAAAGTTCTGAATATTTTGTTATACATATTTTTGTTTCTTTGAACCTGTCAATAAATTGAACACCACTGAATAGAAAAATAACGTTCTTTAAATGATAAGCAGTTGCACGTGCAGCACGCCGGACACCTGCAAATATATGCGTGTGACGAAACATAGGTAAATGAAAGTGACGTACACAAATGACAGAGAAGGATTACAATTCAGCTGCTGAGCAAAGAACATACTGTAAAATCCGGGCTCCCATAGAGTACCCTCCAAATGATATTAAGGGCGACTTGGATAAAGGTATCAACGATTAGTTAAGGGAAAGACGATTTAAAAGCCGCTATGCGGTTGGAAGTGCAGTTTTCCAGCGTATGAGCAACATACCCAAAAGTGAATGCATAATGGCATTTAATGATTGGATAATCAGATTGAGAAAGTGTGTACTGGTGCACAGGGAATACTTTGAGGCGATGCAGTGTTTGAATAGCAAATAATCACAATGAATTAATAATGGTATTTGGCTCAGTGTAGGACAAATCAATCAATTTGTATAGGAACCTAAAGTAGCTTTACTAAACTCGTAATTCAATTTGTATAGGAACTAAAGTAGCTTTACTAAACTCGAACTAAATCCGGATATACATTTTACCTTTGTAATCTGAATCTAAACACTGTATTCTAAAAATGTATTACAAAAGGATTGAACCTTACGTTCACTGTAACCTGATAGAGTTTAAAAACAGGTGTATTTCAAAATCTTGAAAATAACGATGTATTAGAAAGTTTACATACACTCAAGACAGTGTTTACTGTCCTAGGGAACATATGATAGTCACAACAGATTTTTTTTTGCATAGTGTCGCATAGACAAACACCAGATACTAATGCTTTTTCCTTTATGAATACGGAGAAACTGGAATAGGGTCAATAACATAATGATACAAAATTGCATATGAGGGACTTTTATTCAAAATAATGTAAAGATATATCGTATATACTCGCGTATAATTTGCTAACTGCAAACTGCATAGATCCAGATCTGCCGTCGCATAATGCGCCGGCAGATCTGTGTCTATGCTGTTTGTAAGGACTAATCAGTAAAACAAACAACATAGACCCTGATCTGCCGGCGTATTACGTGACGGCAGATTAGGGTCTATGTTGTTTGTATTTGGACCTGTCTTATACGCGAGTAAAGACGGTATCTTGTAATTATTTGCTCTTTCGTTTGCCTCTTTTTATCCACACAGATTTGATCTGCCATATGGGTCCTCATACTGTTTTCCGTTAATTAACATCCAATTTACTACAAAAGGCAATCAAATCAATAATACAGTTCTCATGATATGGTGTCAGTGTTCATTTCATATGAAATTAATGAGATGAGTTAAACCTGTCCTACCTTTTGCATGGATCAATGAATCGGTTAAAATAAATCAGTAGTTTCATGATTTTATAACGAATCGAACACAAATGTAAGACAAAAGATAGGAACGCGTGTGAAAAAACAACCTTATGAAATTGTAATAGCTGAAGTTAGAAACTGGACGGAACATTTTGAAATTTTTGAAATTGAGTTACCTACTGCGATGTTACAATGTGACGCTCTTATCTGTTACGGTGTTATGACGTAATATTTCCCTCACAGATATAGAGGATCTCAAATGGGTAATGAGTCAATATTTAATTTATTCAATGAGCTGCAAGAAAAAGCTGGACATTATTCAACAAGTTTAATAAATTCTATATTAAATTATTGCCCATTTGAGATTCTGTTTATCGTATAGTTTTTATTTTGAGAAAAAAAATATACTAGTTAGAAAGAAGAATACGTGATTTTGGGCATTTAATGTAATTCTGGCGTGAAAAAATAGTCTCAGATGCGAGTTGAAGTAATATTGCACAATTCGATGACCAATAACATTTAGAAGTAGATTTATTTTAAAAATTTCAGTTCAAAGAAAAACTGTCCTTTCAATCAATAGAACATTTGATACTGACAAAATAATTTTTCAATACTGGATCTCCGAAGGACATTATTGTGTGATGTCACATAGTTCACTCGGGTTAGGTCAGCTGGTGTTGCTGATGCGCCATATACATGAATTCCGATGAGACTGTTTACAACATTTCCACCCAAAAAGAGTGTCAATTCCACAATGGACATTCACCATAGATCTAGTATTGGTTATGGCAGAAGAAATATCATTCCAGTTGTTGGATATATGTCTGAAGGGATGATTACTGGATGTAGAAATAGTACTAAATCTAAAGGTGTTATGCTATTGCCAATTTTCATTCATATGGCTCAATCGTGATGCTCAGATTTAATGTTTTTGTGACCGGATATATGCATTATTTGATTTTGAAGAATGCAGTGGTTCGATAACTTTTTGTCAGTTGAGAGACCAGCATTTGTCTACATTCTCTTCATGTTCTGTTCATAAGAGAGGTGAGTTTATTCACTGCTATAGGTTGACATTTAAACCATGCTTGTCTTGGGATGGGGTGCAAGATCCATACCGTGTGTTAACAGCAATGTAAAGGGGACTGCCTGCATTACAGTAGGCTGCCAGGCATTTCTCTGGATAGACTCAGTATGTTCGTGTTTGACAGCGTGATAGATTTTCTTGGTTCTCCCACATGTTCGGTTTAACTAGACAAATATCCAGCGGGTTTACTCATGTTCTAGGTGAATTCTAGGTAGAAAAAAGGGGCAATTTCCGGCATTCGTAACTAATACCGTGTGGGGTTTTTTTTGTGGCAGTCACCTGCTTTTTCCTAATGTCCATTCGGCTACAGATTGGAAAGACGGCCGACATATTGTCAATAGTAACAGTAAAATAAAGTAGTTCCAGAAGGCGGGACAAGGAAAATTCCTACTGTCGCGGCCAATCAGTAATAAGAATACTGCGCAAGGATTTCATGGGCTTATATGGACCAATCAGATTCACATAAAGTGACATGTTAACATGTTGACTTATACAACATAATAAACCGCAAACGCTGTATGTAAAGTGAACCAACTATGTGATACATTAAAATTTGAACGTCGTAAAATGACCTCATACAACAAATTTCGAAAATGGTTTATAAAAAGGAATTCAAATAGAGATACTTTTTTATGAATGGGAAAATTAGGTTTTCCTATAAACTTGTAGTCTATCTTATGAACAGTAAAAGTAGTTTAAAATAACAAGAAGGGGACTTCAATACGTACATAGGTTAGAACACATGTCGCCGTTAACAAGGTTTTCAAATCCGCAAGACAAAAAGTCTGGAACATTTCGTCCAAACATCATGAACATTTCGATTGCTTGAATCAGTTTTGCTTGTGCTTATAGCTAAAGACATTGCAATTGGTGCTAAAGCGCCCCCTCCCCTAGATTTCACCGCAATCTGAATCGACATCTTAAAGTTATAAATATTTTATGACTAGTTAGCCTTATTAGAGAAGGCTATAGCGTCCTCTTAATTAGATGTGGCTTGTTACATACGGGTATTTTGGGGATGCTTTTATTTCTTAAATTAGAAGAGTACCTCTTTGTTGGACTGTCTTTCTGAGCTTCGTACAATAAAGGTTTACCATGATAGGAGAATTTTGTACGCGCCATGCGTCAATATTTTAAAGACTGTTTAACCTTATAATACATAAAACCGGGGAAGAAATTATTGAAGAACGTGTTCATCAGCAAAATCTAATGTAAGCTAAGTAGTGTTATAAACATTTAGCTCCAGCTATATAAAAGTCAGAAAGTCATTTAAAAAATGCAAAATGCTTCACCTGTGACATTTTAAACAAAATTAACTCTTGCATAGATTAGCTCAAAAGTTAATGATAACGGCTTCAAGGTGATATTTGTTTGTGTGTGTTTTGTTTTGCAATACTCAAGAAAATGTGACTAGTGATTTCTAATAAAAGCTCATGCATAAAACTAGACTGGAAATCACTCAACAGTACTTCACTGTGACTTTTTGGGTGGCTCATGCATGAAACTAGACTGGAAATCACTCAACAGTACTTCACGGTGACTTTTTGGGTGGCTCATGCATGAAACTAGACTGGAAATCACTCAACAGTCCTTCACGGCGACTTTTTGGGTTAGTTCATGCATAAACTATTACAATTAGCTGAGCAATTGCTAAACAGCGTTGCACTTGAGATTGTTTGATGTGGAAATTACGCTACAAGATGGTGACTTTATTATGTAGCTCGTGCATAATATTAGGCCAAGAGTTACCCAAGAACATGGCAGCGGTGATTTGTACGTCACTCATTTAGAACTAGGTCAGAAATCACTAAACACTGCTTTAAGAGTAAACCTTTATGTAGCTCAAACATCAAACTAGGTCAGAAATCACATAATACTGTTTTACATGTGACTTCTCATGTGGGTCAAGGATACATCTAGGTCAAGGAAAAGTCTATTGAACATATAGATCATACATCGATCTGACGAAACACCCGAGCTAGGCACAACGTAAATATTGAATCCAACAGTTGGTCCTAAAATAAGGTGGTCAGCTTTTCGCACATGTAACACTTTTTGACCTTACACAGCATTTAAGTAGCTCGTAGTTGTCTTTCATTAGCCTCTTCACACTGCGCCAGAATACCTAGCCCCATCTTGGCCTGCCAAGGGTCGTCGACTCTGATATAGTATTATACATAGGGTTGAGTGTCAGAGCGGGTCACAGCAGTGATCTGAGGGACTTTTGTCACTCGGTATGATTTTGTATTTTTTATTTTATTAGGCTATTGCTTTGTTTTTGCTCCCTTCTGTTGTTTTAGCATTTGTTTTTCCTGTTTTCTACGCATTTTGATCTCTCTTTCAAAACCAATATCGTGTCCATTTTAGTGAGATCATCTGCTCTCATATCATCAGGGCCGGCCCAAGGGTTTTTGTCGCCCTAGGCGAACTATGCAAAATAATTCACTTCCGTCTAATATGGCGCCTCTTGAAGCCTGACGCCCTAGACGACCGCCTTGTTCGCCTATATGGTCGGGCCGGCCCTGCACGTCATATGACCATGACCTTCGATACCAGCTGGTGAAACATTGTCGAAGCAAAAATGCAGTAAGTTATGAATTTAGAACGACTTGTAAAGCCTGCCATATGCTTTGCTTAAGTACAGAGATGAGTCTTGAGTGCAGGATGGACTCTGCAATTAAATTGTTTGAACTTTTAATCGGCGATGCTATATGGGGTTGTACATTTTGATCTTAAGTCACGTGGGTGGGAAGTGGGGAGGTGGGGGTGAACTCCTTGTTGTTGTTATTATGGTGTAAGGAATTGGTATAGACAAAGCTTCACGTAAAGTGCACACAAAACTGACAAACTGAAAGTAGTCTCCAGAATTTACCGATATGTAACAAATTCCAGATCAGTATCACGTGATCATTTGAAGCCAATCACATTGCAGAAAACTGTCAACTGATTACTATTAGAATTATAGACATGTAGTTCATGCTTTTATTCTGGGAATGAATTTTAAAGAAAGAAAATATGTTTTCACCAGTAAAATGAGAATAGGCAAAATAGTTTTATAATCATTTATTTCCAGCAAAATAATGTAAGAAAGTACTGAAAATTGCTTCACCTGTGATTTTGTTATGTAACTCATGCATATAATTAGATCAGAAGTTAATCAGTACGTCCTCACGGTGAATTATTTGTCTTGGTAAAAACAGATCATTCTGAAATGTAGGTCAGGCACTATTCAAAATCATGTTACTGGTGATGTTTAATAAAGCGTGTGCAGAAAAATGAGTGTACGACAACTCGACAAAACTCAACTCAGCGATTGGACAACTCGCCAAAAGCCAACTCAGCGATTTGACAACTCACAAAACGACAAACTCGCCGATGCGACATCATAACGATAGACAAACTTGCCCATTTGACACTGTGCCTAACGACAAACTCGCCGATGCAACATCTCTATAGTAAGCAAACTTGTCCATATGACACTTTGCCGAACGACAAACTCTCAGGTCAACAAACTAGCCAACATGACACTTTGCCGAACGACAAACTCTCAGGTCAACAAACTAGCAAACATGACACTTTATCTAACGACAAACTCGCCGAATGTCAATTCGTTGAATGGGCATATTGAGAACGACATCTTGCCAAGAAGAAAACGAAGAAAACTCTTCGAATTTTTTTTTTTTTTTTTTGTTGAAATAATTGATGAAACTTACATCAAGAGGGAATTCGTTGCTAAAGGACCAACCATTTATTTTTGGGTGTGTGTGGTGGTGGTGGTGGGGGGGGTATTTTTTCTCTAACAAGATAATAAATATTTTTCAACTAATATATTGGATATTATAGTTTGTTTTCTTTTTTGTTGATATAAATCAGAGCAAGAATATTTTTTCAAGCTATTTAAGAACCGAAATACTTTTTTAAAAATCCCAGCCGCCCCCCCCCCCCCTTCGAAAATTAAATGGTCGGCCCTAAGAATTCAGTTGCCGATAGATGATTTTTAAAAATAGAGCTGTACAGAAATACAGAATAAAACTCTTTTCCTGCGTAAGAATTATGAGACAATGAGTTTTTGGCATCGACGGCGGTGGTAGCTCAACGTTAAGAGGATCCGTTTAAGTTTTGTGTTTCAACAATTTTATTGACAATATTTTACAAGTTGGGATTAGGATGTTATTGCCGATATGAAAAATATAGGATTGAGATTTGATTAAGTTTTGGATCAAAGTCTTTGTAACTCAGATGCAGAGACATGCCTTATTATATACTTTTTAAACAATCCCATTAGTTTAATATTGTTGCTACTGGTCAATGTCCAGCGGTATTGACCGTAGTTAAGTACAACTATTCACCGTTTCCTTTTATGGCAAACACGTGCTCGCATTCGATGAACTACTTCCGGCTACAGCTAAATAAATATGGCGACGGAAGCGTCGAACGACTGTCTGAGAATCATGATATTTGGCATTGATCTTGATATACAAAAGATCTAGCTCTCTGCCAAAGAAAATATCTATCATCGAAGTTAAACAAAGAAAATCTGAATAATCCAATCACTTAAATTGCAAGGAGAAGAAGATAAAACTTATTATTGAAAATGGACTGCAAGTGATCTCCAGTTGCTGCTGTTAGTACGAGAGAGAGAGAGAGAGAGAGAGAGAGAGAGAGAGAGAGAGAGAGGGAGGGGGGGACCTGACCTTTGATACAATGTATCAATCAACAACATCTATTTCAACAGTCTGAACATCATTCCTTTACCGTGGACTTGGAATTTAATAATATACAAGCAACCTCAAAAGGAATCTGGATCCATATTTTCAGGAATTATCCAAGACCGATGGGTAACAGTACGCTGACAATAATCCTGTTGCACACTATACTTCCAAATGAACCCACCACCATGACAGCAACATCGAATAAGGACAGGCACAACGATCACCTTTTGGGCTCATCTTTTCATAATTTTATCAGCTTTCACTGATATTGCGTCATTTTTTTTGTAATATCATTATTTCGTTGTTCCTTTGGCTACACGACATTCCATCCTGGTTATAAAAAGCGTGTATTACTGCACAGTGCTCAGATTTCATTCATAAAATGAACGACAGGTAAAGTGTTCAATAAAATGTTGAAATAATTTTTGTTTCACTTGTGTTATTCCTACAATATAAGAGAATGATTACTATACTTGTTTTTAAATATATAATAAAAAGGTTATTGAATGAATATTGCGAACTACTGTGACCTCGTTCATGAGACGGAGAATGCCCTCGCAATCTCGGGCATTCTTTTCCACACGGACTTGGTAACTGTATTTCTCAATTATTGCAGAAGTGGAGAAAGCAGTATTAGTTGTACAGGTGGTGATAGAGTAGTAGTAGTAGCAGCAGTAAGCTTTGTATACTCCTAAAGACATGGTTTTAATAAGTATATGTATATATAGAGTTTAACGGCATATAAGCACAATTCTGGCTATATAGTGCCGAGTAAAGATTAGGTGGCAAAAGTGAACAAGTTTAAAAATTGCTAAAATGTTTAAAATGTTTAGGAAAATAAACCCTTCTGAATAAAAGTAAACAAGTACTCTTATAAGATAAAAGATAAACGGTAAAGAGGTAAGCTATTTTAAAGAGGTATACAAATCAAACTTTAAAAGTAAAAAAGATAAAATCGTTAAAATGTAGGTTTATATATTATATAGAACGCACAGGTAAGGAACGATACTGGATACTACAATTGAAAACTCATGGGGAATTCGGCCTAAATGAAAAAGTCAACCCTTCCCAATGCAATCGTATCAAAATTGCAGCCAGGCACCAGTTTATCAGACGTACGCAATTTTTGCGATAATATTTACCCAAGTAAATATTCCGTAACTCTTTACATTTATTATTATTATTATTATTATTATTATTATTATTATTATTATTATTATTATTATTAACAGTCTTGTTCATTATTCCTCTACACCATTCTCTTGACATATTTCCTTTAGTACCTCTACGCGTAACTTTACTAGGATATACGTTCTATTGTAAAGTTTGTAGATGATGTTAATGTATGTCCCCAACTTGGAATTAGGTCAAAACTTACTGGTTTTCTATTAGATAGGCACGATAATCCTTTTTTGCTGTTGTTATACAACTTTGACATCTAGTTTATCCGTTTTAAAACCGTTTTCAGTTTTCTTTCCTTTATTTTTATATCTTGTTAGAGTTCCTCCTGTCATTCAAACATGCTCTTGGCTTTTGTGTTAAGTGTTGGTTTTGTAGATGTAAGTTTCTTCCTCTGACGAAGAGCTTGTTTAGCTCGAAACGTTAGGAAACTGTTTTGTATCTGCGCCGTTATCAATTGTATATATACATATGGTTCTCTGTGAGATAGGCACGATACTCCCTTTGCCTTATATATATATATGCATGCAGCATTTTTGTTTAGAGAATTTAATATTTTCTCTGGTGGTACATCACATAAACGCTTCTACACGAGTTCACATCAAAAATTTTTTGTCTCACGGGATTAAAGTAGATACACTCGACAAGAATGTTTCCCACTGTCAGTGAACACTGACAAGGTACATATTTCGATCGAGATTCCTCCTTCAGGAAGTAAGCGTGGGCCAGGAATGTGTGCCCTATACGCGAGCGATACAATACAATACCACCTCATATCTCCCATTTCTTCTATACGAAGAATGCCACTCTCCAAAAATGTCTCTGACATCACGAAGCTTGTTTATAGAGTTTTCATTATGTATAGTTTACCAAGTAAATAAGATATGCTGTTTAATGTGATAATTAAAGTCACATAGGTTACCAAGTACATAAGATATACTGGTTAATGTGATAATTAAAGTCACATAGTTTACCAAGTAAATAAGATATGCTGGTTAATGTAGTAACGAAAGTCACAATCAGTAAACTTCAATTCAGAAACTGGTGACTCAGGGTAGCTTTGGCAGCTTTTTTCTACTCTTTCTTTACCATCAATACCAATAGGAACAGGCAGCCAAAAATAAAGAGTACTTTTTTAAGATTCGATGAGAAAATCGTGTTTCAATAGGACTTGGGATAAAAATGGATTGTCAAATTTAAGAGTTTCGCAATTCTTTCAGTGTATAAAGGGAATTAAAAAATTTTTTTTAGAGGACTCAATGCCAAGTTTAAAGACACTAGTATGTCCGTAATTTCTGCAGAAGAAATGGAAGTAATATATAGTAACATGCAACCTTGTCTCCATCTTTCGATGACTTTTTGAATTGAAAACAAGAGGACTGGTAGATGACTTTTTGAATTGAAAACAAGAGGACTGGTAGATGACTTTTTGAATTGAAAACAAGAGGACTGGTAGATTACATTTTGAATTAACAAAGATCGAATATAATTTTTAGAGGTTTAAATAACGATGGTAGTAATTGTCGGATTGAGACTTTTGTTCTATTGGCCGGTTTGAATCACTTGCAGATGAAGGCGAATTCGTATATCAAAAGGGGAAATGAAATTTGGTTTTCGTATTTGGGCCTAAAATCGACATTTTATTACGGGATTTGACGGATTAATAGGATAGTTGTGTTGTGTACTGAAGTGACAGTTTTTTTGGCCTCAGTATAGGGGGTGAGGTCCTGAACGGGAAATTCTAAATGATCCCAGACAAGTCTAAGTCCCTGACTGTATCGGGTCAAGCATCTGTAGGTAAGATATGCGAGCTGATCCGTAAACAACTGAGTCATAGACTAACAAACGATTTTATAAAATGAATTATCACTGAGATGTGACCAAGAGAAAAAAGTCACCCCGTCATGTTTTCCTTTATTAAAATATTGCTACTTGTAACTGTGTTACATACAATTACTAACGTAATTCAATGCCCATTTCCTCCATAACATGGAGATTCAATAAGGAAGTCCAGCAATCCAATTCTGCTATTTTAATGCAGAAAATATGTTGTGAACTTTTCATTAAAAAGTGACACGCAACATTCTATATCAATTATGTAAATTTACTGCAGTCATTTGCTTTATTTGTCGACTTAACATTTAAAGAGCAAGTAATAAATTCAGTGTGACGTGACGTAACCAATTACTTCATTTTATCATGAAGTCGCTCAAGGTTCTCAATCATGCTTCCACATATAAATGACTAATGATTAATACATGATTGGATATAGTGTGCTAAGAGATCTTTAAAGTCATCGGTTGGTTAAATTCGTTGCATGGTTTGTTATTGGCCCGGTATGGAAAGATGCCGAGTCAGTACAAAACTTACCTGGTTGCAATCTGGTGGCGTATACTGACGCCTTCGTCTCAGGCATTATACTCGCCCAACAACACTAAAGAAAAACAGCTCCCTCGGGTGAAGGCAATAATAGAATAATATAATTTTGACCAGTCGATATATATTGTACCACAACATCATCCATATCATACATATTAAATTTATCAAAATGACGCGATAATATATATCCTTCAAAGGGGTAATAATTGCATTTCCCACTAACTCGTCGTTAATCCAAAACTAAGAATCCCGTTTTTTTATTTAATGAAAGAGATAGTCGATTTAGATAATGATCCAATGTACCCGAATGATTCCCATATCTATACATCTCTACTGCTATTGAATATTAAATTTACTATACATGTTTCTTCTCAAGAATAGCAATGTGCACTACAAGCTAATAGATGTCAAACATGGTTACTTCAGCATCTGAACAGATATTATGGTTCGTCTTCCCTTGAGAAAGAAACCGGGAATATCTCCACATTACCGTGGTTCCAGGAGTACAGGACTCTGTCAGCAGGGCTGTAGTCCAACGTGTAAACTCTGGCATATTCCGACTTGAGAGAATTCCGGAACGGGAGCTGCTTCTCTGTCAGAATTTTTTCCTTCACCGTATTTGTGTCGTATGTATATTTGATGTACGTTGGAATTTGCTCATACGAATCTGTGGCATAGAGAATCCCACAAATCATGAAGGTGTTCCCAACGGATCTTTTCGGGATTTCCGTAATCCAAGTTTGCTCGAAGCTCAAGTCATCGGGGTTTATTTTGCTGATTACGATATTGCCTTTGGATTCGTTTGTGGCGTATATCATCCAGAGTCCAAGCTCGTCCACGGCGAAGTCGATGTCGCTGAATTTTCCAGACTGATATGGATACGTATTGTGGACGCCAACACTCTCCAGCTGACGCTCCCCCATCCAGCGATTCTGCGCTAGGTCATATTTCACTATCTTACTCGTGAACATTTTTTGGCAAAAAAGTGACTTCTTGAACACAACATGGCCTGTGCCGATACAGAAGAACGGGAGTTCGTACGTTTTCCCCACGATCTCGAATTTGAGATCCTTAAGGGAATTATACTCTGTAATCTGATTGATATCCGTGTAGCCGAAAGTCACCCACATTTTATCGATTGTAAAGGGGTCCCTCATGATGGCCCCTTGTTCTGTGCCTATCACCACGATTGTTCCAACCTTGCTGATACTGACAAGCTCTTGTGGGCAAAACACTGCAAAATTTAAGAAAGTTTTTTAGATTATGAACGGTCTCATGGTACGGCAAATGCAGAATACCACCCCAACCTCTCCCCAATTAGACCACCGATTAAACTGCAGAAAGATGATATGTATTGGTCGTCTAATTTCAGTGGTGTATTTTTGCCATTTTAAAATTGCTGTTTATGCAAGTAATTCGTCATAGCCAAATCTGGCTTTTAATGTTGAGGATACTGTCATATTTTGAGAACTGTTGGAAGAATAGAGTTTAGTTATATTTGGTATTTTTCTCTTCATAAAATTACCTACTCTTAGAGTCGATTTCTATCTCTGCAATGTTGACTAAAATAAATTTTCCGGAAACAAAGTGCTGGCCAAAATGGTTGTGTGCAAGGACAAGAAAACGTTGACTACGGACAGCAACCACAGGTCTCGGAATTTAACTCAAAACACAGAAAAATTTGAAAACATTTTGCTTAACATTTACACTTTTCGCACATTTCTTAAAACTGCCTTTAAGGAAGCACAGTCGCTCCGTTGTTAGCGTGCCAGACGCGCGATGGAAAGGTTGCGGGAACGAATCCTACAATCGGATCAGCCTTGGTGGGCTACCATGGTGTGTCCTTGGCCAAGGGACTTTACTCCAAATGCCTCTGTACTAAATAACCTACTTGTGAATCGAACTGTCTTTCAATATGCAGCACTATGATGAAAGATAAATGCAAGTTTGTTTAGGGTTGATCGGTAAAACTAAATTAAAATGAGTATGTATATTCGAAATATAGGTATAACATCGGAAATCATGTTGAAATGCAATGACACTAGTACTGATGCCGCAACAAGACCCTATATATAATAATTTAAGTACAAGGTTACAAAAACCGTGCTCGTAATTTATTTAGCAAAACTAAGGGTTACCAAACAGCACAAATTCTGATGGGCAGTCTAATGTCTCCTGTTCATTAGAGAGAGAGAGAGAGAGAGAGAGAGAGAGAGAGCGTGCAACAAGTGAGAGATATATATATATATATATATATATATATATATATATATATATATATATATATATATATATATATAATATATAGCGGCGTGTGTTAATATCAGTAGAAAAAGAGTTGAGGAAAAATTACTTCGCGAGCTACCCTAGATTGATTATATTGTATTAGTCTAAACCAAATTACCGATGGATTGTTATAAGTGCTTAGTGAAATGTGAATTACATTATTATCCTATTGTTCTGTATAAATGGATCTTTCTGTTGACTGTCTCCCGCGGTAGTCGTTTCAAATTAAGATGCTCATCTTTCTAATGTCATATTATTGCACTTTATGTTTGAAATAATCTATTTAACAGGCAAATGGTTTCTATTACCAGCCAGCTATACATAGATCAATAATCAATGCACTGGGTGTCTTGAAGAAGCAAATTCTCTACCAGAATAAGATAGATTCATATCATCACGACTGTATTAAAAGTCTGTAAATAATTCTGAGAGAGGTTTGAAGGAGCTGCTATGTAAGTAGTAGGGTGGGGGTATTGAGGGACAAAAAGGGCACTTGGGGGACGTACGAGAGTTTAACATGGAGGGGGCACTTGGGGGACGTACGGGATTTTAACATGGAGGGGGCACTTGGGGGACGTACGGGATTTTAACATGGAGGGAGTGTGGGGTGGGGTGTGGGGGAGGGAATAGAATTAATCTTTCTTGAAAAAGGGTGATCCTGTTGTATGCCTCCCAAATATTTAAGATATGTTATGTTTTGCTGCACACGCCTTGCGGCTACAAACAATGTTACAACATTTCCCAAAACCGAAGACGGGAGAACAGTAAAAACACGTCTTGTTTTATCGACAGTCTGAAATGGACTGACTGAA
Organism: Margaritifera margaritifera; assembly: GCA_029931535.1. Classification (NCBI taxonomy): domain Eukaryota; kingdom Metazoa; phylum Mollusca; class Bivalvia; order Unionida; family Margaritiferidae; genus Margaritifera; species Margaritifera margaritifera. The sequence continues at coordinate 1,034,859 of JAQPZY010001206.1, read as the reverse complement.
AATACATTGTTACAGTTTTCATGAACGCATGTTTGGGCTCAAGAATGAGAGTGTAGAATAGGACGGGTTATAGAGTGCAGAATTGGATGGGTCATACTCGAGTCATTCTTACACCGTAAAGCTATGTGCTTGTTTGTTTTGTTTGTTTGTTTGTTTTTTTGTTTTTTTTGGTTTCCTTCTGAAAACGGTAGATCTAGAATTTTTTCGTGACACATTGCAGTGCCAAAATAGGAACAAAGCTAAGATACCTGACATGCACAAGAACAACTAAACTCAAGATTTTATATGAGCCAAAGATTGACCTATGGAAGAAAAATCGTTGTACAATTTTTAAAGGTTGCAAGTTTTTGAAAAAATTACAAAACTAACGTCACATTTCACATAATCATTGTGACTACTGCCAACATTTGTGGAGAGGCATCTTAAAACGGGAACAGATACCATGATCATTTCAATCGAAATCATTGTATAAGAAACTTAGTGTGTGTGTTTGTGAAACAGAGAGAATTGACATTACGACGGAGAGAGAGAGAGAGAGAGAGAGAGAGAGAGAGAGAGAGAGAGAGAGAGAGAGAGAGAGAGAGAGAGAGAGAGAGAGAATATTTTATTCCTACTTTTAAAAAAATCACGACACTTACCTTTTTTTTATGGAATATTTTCCTTAAGAAATTTCAAAATCACACATTCCATTTTTAAAAAATCATATCGATAGGAAAAAAATCCTCTTTTTTCGGTAAAATATCACAAGATTGAATTGGAGACATAGTCTACTAAAATCCTTCTTTTGAAAACGTAGATGTAAAATTCTCACAAAATAATACATCCAAACGTTCTGTGATGTATTTTGACTTAAGGCTGATACACTTTCCATTGATCACAAATTATACGATGGGGTTGTGCACAGAACATTAGATTATAATGGTCTAGACTAAAAGTAACACTAAACTTCCGAAATTGTACCGGACGTTAGCGGAGACTTAAAATAATCCTGAAAAAAAACAAAAAGGGAAAATTTTTTTTTGATTTTTTAAATTTTGTTTATATCAAAACACACAAACACACTATCTACATTTTTTTTTTTGGGAAGGGGAAATTTTTTAAAAAACAAATCAAACACACAAACACACTATCTACATTTTTTTTGGGGAAGGGGAAATTTTTTAAAAAACAAATCAAAAACACACAACCATTTTTTTTACTTTTTAAATTTTTTATATCAAAACACACACCACAAATATACAATCCATTTAAAAAAAAAAAAATTTTATTTGATGGACTGCAAAAGTTGTTGTTGTTGTTGTTGTTGTTGTTGTTGTTGTCTTTGCTGCTGCTGCTGTTGGTGCTGTAGTCTATTTCTTTCCTCCCAATTTTAGATCGATAGAAAGAGAGGGAAAGTGTTTTTTTTTTTGGTTTGGTGGGTAAAAAACAAACCACACAACACCATTCAGATATATACATCAATAATAATAATTATATTTTATTCAATGTATATACATTATGTTACTCGTGGTAATAAAACAATTTCATATAAGTCCAATACAGTTCAATACACTTCCATATATACCTTTTCATTCTCTTATTGTTCTGACACTTCAGGAAGATTCTTGTCTACAATTCTCTCATAACTTTCTTCTGGACTCTCATTGATAAACTCCAACTTAATAAAATGTCCATTATCATCTCGAATCCACTTCCTTTTTTACAAATCCTTTTTTTATTTTTTATTTTAAAAAAAAAAAAAAAAAACACAAACACACTCTTTACAAACATACTCCACACACCCATTTCTTATTTTAATTTTTTTTTTATCCAATACATACACCACACCATCCATTGCGCTGACCTAAAAATAGGGTTCAGATCGACAGTGAGATAATAGATAGAGGGGGGTGACTTCAGATCGACAGAAAGAGAGAGATAGAACATAATCATTATTATTTCAAATTCAATAAAAAACCACACAACACCATATTTTTTTTCAACAATCAACAAAATTGTTTATTCAACAATAACTATTCTAGCATAAAAATACTAACCATTCAACCAGAAATTTTCAAATAGGAACATATTTACAAGGTTGACAACGTTGCGAAGGTAAAGTAAATGTGAAACTTTCTACATCTACATCATTTTGATGTACACTACGATGGTGAGCTAAAGACAAGAGATAACCATAACGTTGACAAAACCATTGTTGTACTTTAGCATCATTTCGAACATAGTCACTATCAAAATAAGTCAGTAAATGTTCTAAGGAATATCCAAGACTGCGTTGATGAAGATAATGAACACAATATTGTCCACACACCATAGAATCTGATCCTTGTAGTCTCACTCGTGTTCTGGCCATCGAGAAATAAATCCAGTAAACTCGGTTTTAGGTTCTGAATGAATGACTTCGTCATCATCATCATTTGTGGTAGTTTGTGACTTCTCACAAAATTCCTCATCTATTTCCATAGGTTCTTCTTCTACGTGTTGCATCTTTTTTTTTCTTCTTCTAATAGTCTAGAATCACTTCTCTCAAACTGTTGATTTCTAGAGTATTATCAAATTCTGCATACAAGACGACGTTCACTGTGTCGGGTAGAGGATCTGCAAACTGAAGTTCCACACGAAGTGGGCCTGATTTTATAGGGTGAAAATGTCCTTCATCGCTGCCTTGGTCCGGAGTGAAATCAAATCCCCACAAAGCATACCCTCCTGCATAATCCTCGTACGAAATGCCGTGGCTGGTGTCGCGCCCTAACTGGCCTGTGGCTTCAAACAGGCTCAGGTAAGATCGCAAGTAATTTTTATGGCCGTCGCTAAAGTTAGGTTCAAAAGGTCTGGTACACAAGGTCTTGCCATCTCGACTGACTTCTATCTTGGAGACGTTGTAGTGTTTAAACTCGAACGGATTCTGATCGTGGACTCCGTTGAGGGCTGCATTACTGACGATGCCAATCAGCAAACGTTTGGGGAGCTGTCCTTGGAAGATGTGATCTTCGACTTTGGATCGGAGTCCAGCGGCTATGGTAAAGGTTTTCACTTCCACTCGTCGCACAGGATACTTAGCAGTGGTTCTGCTCAAGGATTGACTGATGTCATTGGCTACTTTTGGTAAGACTTCTACACGTCGCACGTAAAGTTTGGCTTCTTGGATTTTGGTTTTCCACTCGTTAGCATGAGCCATCAAATGGAAGGCGGCACTACTGCGATTAAGTCTCAGGCGTACATCTACTCCGTTCAACAAATACTTGTCTTGCAACCACATGTCCAAATGCAAACGATCCATCAGTTCTAAACTTCGTCTGATTTTCTTTCGACGGTCGTTGAATCCCACATTGTGAGGGACTGCTGGAATTATAGGATCACCATCATTAGCAGAAGTCTTCGCCGGTACTGACAGCTCTGTGTCGTTGAACTTTTCCGAGGTGTCAGGTTTCCAGACCACCGAAGCATCCAGATGAGTGTTCTTGGCTTCTTTTCCGTACGTCAAGAGATTTTCCAAATAAGCACGGTAAGGGTAAGTATCCAAACTGCTGCTGACCAGTTTGTTATTCAAGTACAAATCTACTCCGCTGAACAAGGAATGCATGAAATTATTGACGGGTGCCACTCGGGCAGCTTCCCCAGGAAGGGTGTTGTCATTTTTTTGTACTTGAAGTTTCAGGTACAAGTAACTGTTATTCAGATCGATGTAATCTTCGGTTTGTCCTTTGATTTCAAATTCGATAGGAGCTGATTCCGTCAAAGACGATACAGGATGAAATTCCACCCATTGGGATTCTTGCATCGTCATCATGGTGGGAGGCATAGAAAACATATCCAGTTCTGACTTGGTACATTCGCAAGAATCTCGGTGCATCATTTTCACAGTTATTAATAATCAAACACGTCTAATTCTCTACCAGTTCTTCTTCTTTTCTTATTCTTTTTGGAACTGCCGTGTGTTTTTTTTATGAACTTTGAAAGGATTTAGACGTTGTTGTCGTCTCTTTCTACCTTGTCCTTGCTGCTGTGAAGTAATGCCAGGGTCTGAAGCGTGAAGCGTATTTATAGGATTTTCTTGGAGGCCTAAAAGATCTTTACCAGTCGTCATCAACACATTTTTGCCTGCTCTCATAAAAGCTTCTTTAGGATTTTGTTTGTCGATGAGGACATTTTGCAAAAATTCTTTTCCTTGTGTCAAAGCGGCATCTTTTAAGGCATGCAATCCTCGAGTCACCATCGGTTTCAAAATAGGAGCTACCGTCCGAAAAGCCGATTTTAACATATCTCCTAAACCATGTCCTCGTTGTCGAGCCACTCCTTGGTACACTGGATACATTTTTTTTTGTTTGGGAGGTTAGTTACAATTCGTTAGAGAACTTGTTTTTTTCGAAAATGTAGTTTCACCGTGACTTTTCCTTTGTCAATGAATGGCACATCTTGTCCCAAATCTCCTTTTATACTAATGTTGACACTGTCAAAATACGATTTACTGACTGGAAGATAATGAGGATGTACAAATTCACGGTGAACGTGAAACGTGTTTCCACCTTCTTCGTACGCACCAGCAGCAGTATCCACTTTGAAAGGAATGACTCTCAGTAAGGGAGCAGCTGTGTGACCCACCACGTTGTACTCCACCACATCGGAGTACACAAACATTAAATTCAGTCCAACGTTCAATTCGATAGGGGTGCGAAAAGCCTCTCCGAAATCTGTGTTGGTGTGGATTGTTCGTTCACCATGATACTTTTTATTTCCACCCAAAATTTCAAACAACCCAGCAGAAAAACCGATGGTCATGAATTTTCTTTCGTGCGCGGGTAAGTGTTTGTCTTCTTTCTCGTCGAATGGCTTTCCCCTCATGCCCTTTCAAAAATTGTATCCAGATACGGCGTGCCACAGGATGGTATTTGATCTCTACCCATTTTTGGTTTTTTTCCAAGGCTTTGCCAAATTGGGCTTCGAAGACGGCCGCAATCGTCTCCACCAAATGTTGAGCGCTAAAATAATACCCTTCAGGAATTCTCATGCGATAGGTCGAGTAGGGAGTATTGTCAGTTTTTGAACTCATTTTTTTCCCAATTTCAGGATCATGAGCGTCCAACTCTTTTTGCACTTTTTCGTTATAGATTGCTACGTCAAAAATGGTTTGATTTCCAGACACATTCTTGATTTGCGTAGGATGAATGATTTCTACCAAAGCCACTTCCCAATGAGCGTCGTGATCCAATTGGAAGGCCTGAGGTAATTTGGCCGTGAAACAACATAATTTGTTGTTGGGAAACACATCCATGGAACTGTCACTGGGTAAAGTTAAATAAAATTGGTCATTCATAGTTCTAAGGTGGTTCTGGTGTCCGAGGAGTCACTCAAGTGGACAGAAGAAGAATGATGTTCAAAAGGTTCCAAAAGAGAATTGGTATTGTGGTGGTGACTGGACGAAGAAGAAGGTGAACTGGCGTTGGTCGAACTAGCGTGGTTGTTGCTATGGCTGCTGTTGTCTGTCGTCGTAAATTTCAAAGAGGGACTGGGTAAAAGATAACCGATGCAACTGCTCAGTAAAATGGTCCACAATTGTTTGTCTCCTTGTTGTAAACTCAAATTAGCAATAGCTGCTCCGATGACACAATACACTACAAAGATTTGGCAGAAAAAGACGATTTGATTTTTAGGCACACGTTCTCCGCACCACACCCAAAGGGGTTGTTTTTGTAATTCTTGAAGAGAAGAACTCTGTGAAGGAGTCGTTGAAGTCGTCTGGGTGGCTACTGTGTTGAATGGCATGTTGTGAGTTTACTTCTTTTTCTTTTTATAGTCGACGACTTGAGAAGCTGCAATCCAAGAATCAAAACTAGGAGGATATCCTTTCCAACGTACTTTGACTTCTTCTACTTGACGTTTACCTACTTTGCGTGTTCTTTGTTCGAGAATGCTTTCGATGTCGTACAAGGTATCTTCTTTTTTAGTCACTCGTTGTAACTCAGGCAAGTAAAATGTTCCTTTGAGTACTTCACCGTTCATGTCTTCCAATTTATAGACGGGAGGATCACGTCCACGGACGGGGGTAGTGACACGAAACAATTCGGTAGTCCAGTTAGGTAAATAACCTTTGTCAAAAGTACGTTTGGTTTTTCCGATACGAACCCAATCTCCCGTCTTTAATAACTTCAACAAAGGTGTTTTCTTTTTTCTTTTTTTGATCTGCTGGGGTGAACCAAATAATTTATCAAACACAGACACTTCGTTTTCAGGGCTGACCTCTTCGGGGGTACATCCAATACTACGATGGTACGATTGATTGTACGCTTTGACCAAACGAGGTAACACGTCGATGTACTTGAGAGTATGTTGATGTGTAAAATATTTCCACATACGTTCTTTCAAAGTTCTTTGAAAACGTTCCACGATACTGGCTTTGGTTTCAGGATTTTCGGTAGTAAAAAAATGAATGTGTCTTTGTTTCAATTCTTTTTGAAAAGCTTGGTTTAGAAATTCGGTACCTTTGTCCGTTTGCCATCGTAAAGGTTGGCGTCCACTTTGTTTCAAGACCAATTTTAAGGCTCGTACCAATTCGGTACTGCTTTTAGAAGTCAAAGGCACGACCCAAGCAAATTTGGAAAACACGTCGATGACACAAAACAAATATTTGTGACCACCATTGTAAGTGGCTAAATGAGAGACGTCAGCTAAATCGGCTTGCCATTGATGATCGATCCCTTCCACTTGAGTGGTACTTCTAGAAAATTTACGTCGAATGGGTTTGTGTAACGTGTACGTCGATTGTTCTTGTAACCATCGTCGTACTTCGGGCAAACGTACACTTTTCAATTGACTTTTAGCAGCTCGATATAATTTTTGAACTCCTCCGTAACCAGCAGCATGGCCAGGATTGTAATAAATGGTGGCTAACAGTTTCTCCATGATGATGATGATGATGATTTCCTCAAGAATAAGTTAACCAAGTTCCAATACTCTTTTCTTCGTGAGGTATCTTTTTGGATTGTTGTTGTTTACGTGTCCGACGTGCTACTGGGGTAAAGGTAGTTTGAACAGGGGTCATCGGTTCTGTTTTGACTTCTTTCTTCACTTCTTCCTTTTTCTTTTCTGAGGGTAAAGGGGTAGGCATCTTCTTTTTTATCCAATCCGGTGTGGCTAACTTTTTTAATTTTTTAAGAGGTGGAGTTAGTAAAAACTCTTCTTCTTCTTCTTCTTCTTCTTGGACGGTCATCCCTGTACCGGTGTCTGTTTTAGTGGTGACTTTAGGTTCGCTTTTCATCAGAGCCTTAAAATCTCTCAGAGTGGGTGAAGCTGTTTCGTCGACTGCTTTTTGACGAAAGAGTTGTAGACGTTGTAAAAGTTGACCGTACCGTTGGGATTTTTCTGTTTCGGACACATTGTTTCGTTCCATCAGGGATTGTATTTCTTGTTGTAACTGAGACATTTCGTTAAGATTAGGATTGGGTGGTAAATGAGGTATCCGTTGTTCGTTCCAACGATGAAATTCCATCCATCGTTTGTAAGGTACTAAAGTCAGTTTTCGTCCTTCCATTTCATCCAAAGGTACCAAAAAGTTGTGGTCTTTTCAGAGAAGGGTGGTCCTTTTTATCTTCTTTTTTTGGGGAGTGGTTATCGCATGACCCCTCCTAAAAGTGGTCCAGCAATCGTTCCTAACAAAGGAGCGGCTATTTTTAACAATGGTCCTATCAACATAGGTAGAAATCCACCTCGTTGTACCAACATTTTTTTCTTTTGTTGAAGAGGTATTTTCTTTTTCACCATTTGACGAAGAACGTTCCGATGTTTCCCTAATTTTTGTTTCTGTATCTTAGACAAAGGTACCGTTCCTTTTAACACGTTCAAACAACATTCACACACGGTATCGATGATTTCTTTAGGAGCTGATTGAATGAGTTGTTTTCGCATGGGAGGTTTGGATTTGTTCAGGACAGACAAGACATCCCAATGTTTGGCTAGACGAGGGGGAAGAAGTCGTCCTTTTTTACTGGTTTTCTTCTTTTTTTGGTGGTGGTGGTGGTGGTGTGCACGTTTGGGAGCCATCTTTTTTAGTCGGTAGAAAACAAGTCTGAAGTCTTTTAGCAGGGTACCCTTCTATTTTATACTGGAACACGTCTCCACTGATTGTCTGCACGACGTACCAACTTCACGACAGGTCTCACTTGACGTTGAGGTGTTTTCAAGGGACTAAATCGACTCAATTCTTGTTTGGATAAATCTACTAAACTTTGTAAGATACCAGTTCTTTCTTGGACTTTGGTTTTAGGGGATGGTACTTTGTTGGCGGCCGCTGCCATAGCCAGATCAGCTTCTGTCGTCGAGGGTCCCGAAGGGGTGACTTTCGAAATAGGTTTCCATTTTTGCATCAAATTAGGAAACACTTGTCTTAAGTCCGGTTTGGCAGGCATCATCGTGAAGGGTGGTGAAGAAGACAAAGATGATGAGGACGAAGGAGAAGGAGACCTCGTCACGGTTGTTTGTCGTGGTGTCTTGCGGGTGTACGTTTGCGTCCTGGCCGCAGTACCTCTCTTGCGGCCGGTGCTAGTGGTAGGTGTTTTCTTCTTCTTGGTAGAACTTTTCTTTTTCTGGTGGGTGGTTTTCTTTTTCTTTGGACTTTTCTTCTTTTTGGGTGCTTTGGGTTTTTTGGCTTTGGCATCATTAGGATCCCATTTCAAAAGGGAACGAATCATGACCCCTCCTAAAGAACCACTTCCACCAGGAGTTAAAATGATTTGTTTTTTAGTCCGTGAATCGATTCTAGGATCAGCCAGTTGTGACAATGCTCCTTTATGTCTTTGAAAAAAACGTTGAGTTTGATGAGGGATGTGAATGATGCCTTGCAGTAATTGACGTGCTGTCAAAGTAAACCATCGTAACACTTCTTTCAGACTCGCTTCTAACAAATGAGCACGGACTTGTGCATTTTTTTCACGACTGATGCCATACAAGGCACGAATCAATTTAGCCGAAGGATGAGGTTGAAAGGAAGTCATCTTCTCTCAAAAAGAGTGTGAGACAGAAATGACGTAGTGACTGTTTTTATAGTTTTTTTTCAAAAATGGGTTGAAGGGGACGTGTAAATGACAATACCACCTTCTTCACCCCAAGGGTGAAACAATTGGGCACGAAATCTCAAATAGTCAGGAGTGGTCGGTTTTAAGTCGATGAGTAAATACTCGTGAGGGGTTTGAGTGGCATCGTCGTACGCATAATTGAGCCAAGGAGCCCCTAACTGTTTGGCTAACACTTGTACTTGAGATTTGTCTCTGGGGCTTTTAAACAAGACCACGTAATGAGCATTCAAACTAATGGTTCGATGGGCTTTACTTTGCTGAAATAAATTTTGAGTAATGTAGACAATACTAGCATTACGATGGTGTCCTTTTCGTGTAAACCAAAGTTTAATTTCTTCTTCGTCTTCTCCTAACATGTCATCAAAAATAACTAAATGAGTTTGACTCACGTCAGACACGATTCCATCGTCTTCGTGAGGAATACCATCCACAAATGAAATGGTTTCTCCTTGACTTTCTTTCAATAACGTGTAAGACGGTTGCCACTCTTTGTAACACCACACGATACGTTGAGGTGGACGATCAAACAAATCAGCTTTGTGTTCGATCAATCGTTTGACAAATTCGGTTTTCCCTGAACCACTCGGTCCAGCAATCAACATGTTAAATGGATGGCGCAGATACAAAGCATTCCAACTTTGACGATCTAACTTTTCGTCAATCACTTTGACGACAGAAGCACAAGAGGTAGACGAGGTAGAATAAGAAGATGATGTAGCCATGTCTGAGGTAAGAAGATTTTTGAGAAGAAGACAAAGACCCAAGACATTTTATACATTTTCATACACGTTTATTTTTTTATTTTTTTAAAAAAAAAACAACCAACCAACCAACAAAAACATATTTTTTACAACTTTACACGAACACGAAGAAGTGAATTAGTGAGAAAATATGCAATTAAAATGAACACGTACACAATGAAGACTACCACTAAAACCATCAAACTGTCATATAAACACGTCAATGTACAACAATAGTTTCGTGTCCTAGTCATGAAAGACACCCTTGAAAGAGGGTATAGTGTAAAAATCGAGAAATGACTTTGAGTTTACGTTTCACTTGGATTTTGACAAACTCTTGGTAAATCCGTTTTCGTAACTTCAAAGGCATGCCAGCAATGTACTTGGGTAAAGTTTCCGATTTGGAAAGAAGTAACTCTCTTTTGTATTCTTCACGATACTGGTGATAGTTTTTCTTCAAAATCAGATTTCTGATACGGTGAAAGTCACGTTAGTGTGCAAATCGAGGAATGACTTTGAGTTTGGGTTTCACTTGGATCTGGACCAACTCTTTGGAAATGCGTACTCGCAACTTCGAAGGCAAGTCACAAATGCGATCTTCTAAAACTAGGGACAAAATACTGGTAAATGCGTTCTCGCAGCTCCAAAGGTAAACCACAAATGTATTCTTGTAAAGTATCCTCCGACATGTTTTTTTACTTCTTCTTGGCATCTGGCTCATCGTACCCGTACTCTTCTGAGGCCACTAAAGGTAAGAACTGACAGTGCGGAGACCATCTGGCATGTTCAATGTAAGCTGAGTCGGTAGGCTCCCATTGGTGAAGTCTCACACCGCAACTGAAACATTGAACTTTATCTCCTTCTCCCAAGTAGATAAATCCAGATCTGGCTAAAGCTTTGTCAGTAGTGGATTGTAGTAGAAATTTAGGCCACTTGTCTTTGAACGTCTCGAGTCGATTATCATACTTGGAATAACCAGGCAGAGCCACAGGTATCGTCAATTCTTTATGACATTCACAGGTACGTTTAGCATTCTTCCCAATAAAGAAGAAAGGTCGTCCTGCATCTCTAGAGGGACGGTGAGGTACACGTGCTGCATCGACGATGTCCAAGCGTACGGCATCCGTCTGATCGTATGAATCGATGCTGTCAACGCTTACGGAATCCGTCTCGTCGCATGGCACTGCATCGCACTCCAAGTCGTAATGGTACTTGGAGTTCACACCACTAGATTTCTCCCTCGGTGGGTGGGTGGCATGAGTATTCTTATTCATCTTTGGTGGGAGGATGACAAAATTAATCTTTTTTTCTTCTTCTTGCTCGGTCAACGTTGAAAGTCACAATGAATGGTTAGGTTTGGAAGGGGTGCCCTTTTTTATACTGCAGATCGGCGTGTCAGTAATGTAAAGTGGTGTGGTCTGGAAGTCTCACTCGCTTCTGGTACACGATTTGGTACACTTTTTGTAAAGGACGAGTGACAATTTGATGATTAGGTAACCGTACGATCTTGTGAGGTTCTAACGTGTGCACTCGAAAGTCTTCCAATTGTCCAGACAGCAAAGCATTTTTTCAAAACCTCAAAGTTAACCACTTGGCTGGTTAGGGATGCCTGCTTGTTGCAACAGGAGTTCTGCTTTGTTTCGTTGTTTGGTTCTGTCCGACTGTCGAATGTTATTCCAGGCTCTTTTCCATTCTTTGCTCTCGTTCTTGTTGGCATATGTTCGCCCCACCACAATAGCCCGAGCAAAGCACATATGGTCTTGAGTATTGTCGATTTGGACGACACTGCGTTTGGTACTTTGAATATCGTCCACCAGTAACGGTTTCCTACTTCGTCCACTTCCTCAAGGAGGGGAAACGTGAGTCAAGTAAAGTGTGGCCTTTCCATCGGTGATGGTAAACTTGTCGTTCGATTGTTGCACATGTTCTATTTTGGACATGACTTTGTCTGGCGTATATTCTGCCGGGGTGCTGAACTCGATCCAAACAGGACTCTTCAAATTGTCATGATGAATGGCCAGTCTCAATCGATCGTCTTCTTTGGCTCCACATTGTCGTTTCAAGTTCATTAAGACAGAATCCCACAAATCGCTAATGAACCCCGCCGCTTTCTCGGGAGGTACTTTGGACTTGAAGTCTTTAAAGTGAACCGTGTGAGTGTAAGCTGTAGTTTTAAATTTTCGAGAAGTTATTTTTTGAGTCTCTAGAATCCAATAGTAATTTTCAGGAGGAGCCAAAGTACTAGGTTGTATTTCTTGGCCTGGGGTTCTGGTAGTGGATTTTGTTTTGGGTGGGTTAGAAGTTTGGGTTTCAGGTTCACTCATCTCCTCTTCGAAGTCACTAGCATGGACTTGAGCTAGTAGTTCATCTAGCGGTGTTTCAGGCGGTACGGAATGTCTTCGTCGTCGTGGCCTCTTTGTTTCTTCTTCTTCTTCTTCTTCTTCTGGTTTCTCATGGCTTCGGCGTGATCTTTTCATCTTGAAGTTTACTTTGAAGCTGATTGAGTTTCACCCAGGGAACCTATATATATAGACCTTCTTACCCTCAGAATCACTAGTCGTGATTGAACTTTCAAACTGTGAAGATGGAAAAGTACTGCGCTCGAGATAAAAGTCAAGATACTGGAATTGAACTGAATAAATATGTTCATAAGGTGTATGATAATTATGCTGCTGACATACTTGGTAATGTCTATCATATGAAGTATGGAAGGAAAGTCAAAGGAAATTTGAATTCATTTGGATTGATAAAGATTAAGGTTACTGGTAAGGAAGGAAAGAGGAAGAAACATACAAATCGAGGGAGATTTGTCTTTGAAGCGGTGAATGGAGTGGATCTACCAAGACAGAGTGAAGTGGTACATCTCAATGATGTACTTGATGATGATAGAATAGAAAATCTTCAAGTGATGACTGCTAGTGAACGAACATGTTTGCATAAACATGTGAAGAATGATAAAGAAAAAAGGAGAGTTAATTTTGGAAGTAATAGAAGTGTGTTGTGCCAGTTTGTTGGTGAGACAGAGGAAAGAAGATTTGAAAGTATGGAAAAGGCTGCTGAATATTTTGATTGTGTTACAGGAAGTATCCACTTTTGCTGTACTGGAATTTGTAAGTCGGTCTTTTCGAAGAAGTTCCAGAAAAGATTTCAAGCTAGATGGGAAGAGCCAGAGAAGAAGAGTCAAGTCATTGGAGGATTTGTGAGACCTGTGAAATTAACTGACTTGAATTCAGGATTATATAGTCGGATGGATTCCATTCATGATGTGGCAAGGTGTTTTGGATTAGATCATAGTAAAGTTTACAAGATTTGTAAAAAAGAGCGGTGGATTCGAGATGATAATGGACATTTTATTAAGTTGGAGTTTATCAATGAGAGTCCAGAAGAAAGTTATGAGAGAATTGTAGACAAGAATCTTCCTGAAGTGTCAGAACAATAAGAGAATGAAAAGGTATATATGGAAGTGTATTGAACTGTATTGGACTTATATGAAATTGTTTTATTACCACGAGTAACATAATGTATATACATTGAATAAAATATAATTATTATTATTGATGTATATATCTGAATGGTGTTGTGTGGTTTGTTTTTTACCCACCAAACCAAAAAAAAAAAACACTTTCCCTCTCTTTCTATCGATCTAAAATTGGGAGGAAAGAAATAGACTACAGCACCAACAGCAGCAGCAGCAAAGACAACAACAACAACAACAACAACAACAACAACAACAACAACTTTTGCAGTCCATCAAATAAAATTTTTTTTTTTTTAAATGGATTGTATATTTGTGGTGTGTGTTTTGATATAAAAAATTTAAAAAGTAAAAAAAATGGTTGTGTGTTTTTGATTTGTTTTTTAAAAAATTTCCCCTTCCCCAAAAAAAATGTAGATAGTGTGTTTGTGTGTTTGATTTGTTTTTTAAAAAATTTCCCCTTCCCAAAAAAAAAAATGTAGATAGTGTGTTTGTGTGTTTTGATATAAACAAAATTTAAAAAATCAAAAAAAAAATTTCCCTTTTTGTTTTTTTTCAGGATTATTTTAAGTCTCCGCTAACGTCCGGTACAATTTCGGAAGTTTAGTGTTACTTTTAGTCTAGACCATTATAATCTAATGTTCTGTGCACAACCCCATCGTATAATTTGTGATCAATGGAAAGTGTATCAGCCTTAAGTCAAAATACATCACAGAACGTTTGGATGTATTATTTTGTGAGAATTTTACATCTACGTTTTCAAAAGAAGGATTTTAGTAGACTATGTCTCCAATTCAATCTTGTGATATTTTACCGAAAAAAGAGGATTTTTTTCCTATCGATATGATTTTTTAAAAATGGAATGTGTGATTTTGAAATTTCTTAAGGAAAATATTCCATAAAAAAAAGGTAAGTGTCGTGATTTTTTTAAAAGTAGGAATAAAATATTCTCTCTCTCTCTCTCTCTCTCTCTCTCTCTCTCTCTCTCTCTCTCTCTCTCTCTCTCTCTCTCTCCGTCGTAATGTCAATTCTCTCTGTTTCACAAACACACACACTAAGTTTCTTATACAATGATTTCGATTGAAATGATCATGGTATCTGTTCCCGTTTTAAGATGCCTCTCCACAAATGTTGGCAGTAGTCACAATGATTATGTGAAATGTGACGTTAGTTTTGTAATTTTTTCAAAAACTTGCAACCTTTAAAAATTGTACAACGATTTTTCTTCCATAGGTCAATCTTTGGCTCATATAAAATCTTGAGTTTAGTTGTTCTTGTGCATGTCAGGTATCTTAGCTTTGTTCCTATTTTGGCACTGCAATGTGTCACGAAAAAATTCTAGATCTACCGTTTTCAGAAGGAAACCAAAAAAAACAAACAAACAAACAAACAAACAAAACAAACAAGCACATAGCTTTACGGTGTAAGAATGACTCGAGTATGACCCATCCAATTCTGCACTCTATAACCCGTCCTATTCTACACTCTCATTCTTGAGCCCAAACATGCGTTCATGAAAACTGTAACAATGTATTTTCAGTCAGTCCATTTCAGACTGTCGATAAAACAAGACGTGTTTTTACTGTTCTCCCGTCTTCGGTTTTGGGAAATGTTGTAACATTGTTTGTAGCCGCAAGGCGTGTGCAGCAAAACATAACATATCTTAAATATTTGGGAGGCATACAACAGGATCACCCTTTTTCAAGAAAGATTAATTCTATTCCCTCCCCCACACCCCACCCCACACTCCCTCCATGTTAAAATCCCGTACGTCCCCCAAGTGCCCCCTCCATGTTAAAATCCCGTACGTCCCCCAAGTGCCCCCTCCATGTTAAACTCTCGTACGTCCCCCAAGTGCCCTTTTTGTCCCTCAATACCCCCACCCTACTACTTATGTACTCGACTTCCGTGTTCGAGTTTTTGGACGTTTCGAGTTTTCCCAGGTCGCATTCAAGAGAATTTTTTTAAAGCGGGATTGAGCAAGTACCTCCAGATATGCTATGTATTCATATTATTAGAGTGACTGATGTTCGAGTTATGGACGTTTTACTGTAAATATACCTCATCCCCATGGTGTGGACCGACTTTATGCATGCGGTATTTTGTAATACAATTTAATATACGCATTTCAAATCTGTACTGAAAGTCATTACATTGATAATAATCAATCGACTCCAGTTGAATGAAGCGAATCTTTGCGATCTCGGTTTAAGTCCATAAATCACAGAAGGCCATTAACAATTGGTTCAAAAATTGAAAAGCAAAGAAAGTTATCTACTAGTTTTAAAAATGTTTCCAGTAAGTTAGCACTTTATGCAGTAAAATATTATACTCTCTCTCTCTCTCTCTCTCTCTCTCTCTCTCTCTCTCTCTCTCTCTCTCTCTCTCTCTCTCTCTCTCACACACACACACACACACACACGCGCGCGCGCGCACAAACACACACACATTTGCCAATCGAGAATTCCTTGTTGTTACAAAGGAAAAATACATAGTTAAATCCGTTCAAGTCGACACCATGTCAGGCATGTCTCCACCAACTTAATCTGCCATCGTATGTTTATTATGCTCTGTCACCTGTCTATTATGGAAACTGACCGATTCTTCTGAATGGAAAGGGCATTAATTATCAATTGTACCTGCTTTCATCACACTGTTCCATTCTGAGATTTCTTCTTATGTGCTAAATTTGTTTCAGTTGGGCTTAATAGATTGTCATATTTAAGGTTTTGCAATGTAATTTCTGCAGAACTAATGTATCCAGTAACTGGCTCGAGATGGTATTTTGGGTGTTGCACTGGCTTCTGCAACCTTGGCTCCAAATTTCCCTAATCGGTGCACTCGAGTTACAGTACGGACACAGTCAAACCATATACCCAAAGTGTCAAATTTCTGATAAATAATGGAAGGTACAATACTGACATAATCGAACCATATTCTCAAAGTATCAAATATTCTGATAAATAATGGAAGTACAGCACGGACACAGTCAAACCATAAGCTTAGAGTGTCAAATACTCTGATAAATAATTGGAAGTATAGTACGGACACAGTCAAACCATAAACTCAGAGTGTCAAATACTCTGATAAATAATGGAAGTACAGTACGGACACAGTCAAACCATAAACCCCAAGTATCAAATACTCTGATAAATAATGGAAGTACAGTACGGACACAGTCAAACCATAAACTCAGAGTGTCAAATGCTCTGATAAATAATGGAAGTACAGTGCGGACACAGTCTAGCCATAAACTCAAAGTGTCAAATGCTCTAATAAATAATGGAAGTACAGTACGGACACAGTCTAACCATTAAACTCAAAGTGTCAAATAATGAAGTACAGTACTGACAGTGAAAGCATATACTCAAAGTGTCAAATATTCTGATAAATAATGGAAGTACTGAAGAATTAAAGTGACAATGAGGCATATCCAGTGCGCACGAAAATGGTGATTGAAAACACGATATGGTTATGGTTAGAAAAAGATTAAAATTTGTCAAAGAACTATCATATCATGGATGCAAAGTTAGTTCGAGGTAAAATTAAATCGCATGCGATTTTTTGAAGTGTTCATACGCTCTTGAAGCCACTCCGCACTTAACGTTTGATAACATTAAAGATAAGATCAATAGCTTCGTGAACACAGTACCTTACACTACAGGTGTTTACCTTAAACAAGCACTTTTAAGTAAAGATTTGTTCGTTTTGAAAATATGTTTTGGATTTAACTCATATACCTTGCACTAAATTATCAACATACGTTGTTTGACAAAAGAAAATAAAAAGTTTCGAGAACAAGACCCAGTCTTCTTCACTCTTAATTATTACAGTCTCAGTTATTTTCTTTTCTGTTTAGTTACCAAATACATATGCACTAAAAAATCTTTCAGATGAAGAAAAAAAAAAACAACAAAAAAAACAAAACAACAAAACAACAAACAAACAAAAAAAAAAAAAAACAACAAACAAACAATCAGTTTGTGGAATTAGCATATTCCTCTGTACAAAAGTGTTGAGAAGAAAAGTTATATTGTCATTTTGTGTACATTATCATAGTTACAGCTGAAAATATATTTGAATTCATTGCAAGAATCAATCAAGCAAAGCATATGTTAAAAATATAATGTTTACTGTTTTATCAGTAAATAAAGGATAAAGAGTTGAACTCTCTGGGGAAAATGTGATAACTGTCATTTTCTTCTTTTGGAAAAACGTTATCAGCAATAATGACCAACTGTTACAAGTGCCGAAAGTGAACGAGTTTTTAATTATTTTTCATCCTGAATGGCGGACGTGCAACCAGAAGCAACATCTAAACTACTGGATGTAACAAACTCATAAATGCGTATACCAACAGAATTTTTTTCAACTATCAAATGGTGTTATGTTCCATACGAAGATTGAAAATTCAAACGATATTTAGTAGATATAAAAATTCAAACACATGTAAATTACCCGTATGTTCTCCGAAGAAATTTCCTTTTCCGAATCCCCCCGGCATCATGCTACTAATGTTTTGCAGTGTCTGGTTCACCAGATCAAATCTTAAGTCTGTCAGCCCAGCCTGACTCAAGGATGCTCGTGCAGTTTTCAAAATGGATGTCGTGAGCGTCACGGTGGCTGAAATTAGGTCCGTCAACTGCGCGTTCTGGGTCAGAAGTCCCATTCTAACAAAATTGTACTGATTTTGAATGGCAGCAATTATAGACTCTCTGACTAACGGTGAGGACAGATCTTTTTCTCGTAGGGTATCAAGATCTCGTTTTAGTTCAGAGTCTCCTTTTTGCAACAATGTTGTCAAATTATTTAGTTTATTAATTTGACTACTCATCTTTTCCCTAGCTTTTCTGAGTAAAACTGCGGCATCTTTGAGTTTTTCCATCGCCTTTTCACCTTCATCTCGTATTGATGTCACAGATGACGTGTTTAATTTCAGTACAATCGGACGGTCTGTTTTACTTTCCGTTTCACTAGAAAGTAGTAAATTCCCGGATTGATCCCGTATGTTCAACACGGCTCCTTCGGAACAGCTTATTTTTACCGTATCGCTCTTGGTCAAAAATTCATAACTGCATTTCTTTGTGGAATCTTGCGCGTAACATACATCATATGCTATGCAAGTTATAACACAATACATTATTCCATGCATTTTGATAAGAACTTAGATAAATGATCCCAAAACTAACCGTTACTATTGAAAGGCAATTCCATAGCTATACTAAAGTCCAAATTTCTGGTTCCATATTGTTCCGATTTTCACAGAGATATGTCGCTCTGAAACGTCTACAGCAAAGTACTTGGCGCCCCGGAACCAAAACCTGGTATATTGTTGTGTGTGAAAACAATATCTGCATTCGATCAGAGAAAGATGCTGCATACCGCCAAGAGTAGCTTCGATTCGCCTCGCTGATAATGTGAGAAATATTATTTTCAGCCAAACAAATACACGGCTTAATTGCTCACCGTTTTACTCCAAACTTTCATCAATTATTGAATTTGATAATCTGATACGTGCGGATCTCAGCAGCTTCTTCGGCATTAAAATTCTACACCGTAAACGCCCAAATAATCGTTCCTGTATCGACTATTGTATGGCGAAAGATTTTCACTTGGAAAAAGTTCAGAGACTAGGCCTGTAGACTACTAATACTTTATGCAAAGAAAAAAGAACAAAAAATGCTGAATAGAACTGTACGTGCAGAAAGTAGTTATCATTCTAACTTGTAAAGATATCTCCGTCTTGGTGAAGCATGGTGGTACATCAGAGGATTGGGTTTCAAGATGAAGATTCGAAACTCATCGGGGGCACGTATTGTTGTGGCTAGAGATGCCAATACAGTTGATGACTTAAGACTGCTTAATACTTTATGACGAAGGATTTCTATTTGAGCTTACTGTTGATATTAGCGCTGACGGTGAAAGAAAAACAAACATTTATAGCCGTAGTTGAAGTCCATAAATGCGAAGTAGCTAACATGAACGAGACTCAGTGAATATCTTCAAAGATTAAAGCATCCCCACATAAGTTCAGCACTGAAAAAAAAACAAAACAAACAAAAACAAGAAAAATAAAAAACCAGGATCAAAGCTTTTTTTGACGTCTCGAAGGGTTAATTACGAGCTTTGTGTCACTGGTGTTTGTATGTGTCAAAGGTCAACATTATATTCACTTTCGTAAAGTCGCATCCTGCATTCCTACTGTCCTCTCGGAGAGACCTGTACTGTAATAATAAAATGAAGTTGGCATGGAATATCTGGTAAGAAATACGTGCTTTTCAGGACGTTATCTTGCATTATATATTGAATATTCAATTTCCGTTAACTGTACTTCAAGTCCTTGTAAAATTAGAAATATATCATTAAAAAAATCCATCGAGTTAATAAAAAAAAATATACCTGTCGAAATTGACTCGAATATTATAACTGTATAACTGTGAACTTCGATCGTAGCAGAAGGACACGTATACTACTAAGTTCGACAATCTCAACAAAGTTAAACCAAATGCTAGCACCTGTCATCATATTCTAAGTTAAACCAAATGCTAGCACCTGTCATCATATTCAAAGTTAAACCAAATGCTAGCACCTGTCATCATATTCAAAGTTAAACCAAATGCTAGCACCTGTCATCATATTCAAAGTTAAACCAAATGCTAGCACCTGTCATCATATCCAGTCCTTCAAAGATTTAAGATACTATGAGTTTCACGATATATATCAGTTACGAGTGAAATCTCCAAATTAACGAGGTTTCGGTGCATCGCCTCAAAGACAGCACTCCACATCGTTTAATGGATTAGAAATGGATTAGCGAGCGATTGCCAAGGAAAAGTTCACGCAAAAATGCCGTCAATCTGTAAGTTTGGGTACAGAATGTTTATGTTGGCTAACAAACTCTAAACAATAAAAAATCGGTTCTGACAAGCTCTCAAACATTGTCTGTAAGACTTCGCCGTATCTACCATTAATATCGAAAGTATTGACTGGGCTATGTCTCTAATGCCCTTATTTATTATTCAGTAAACATTTCATTCGTCTGGGTTTTGCTAGAATTTCACCGTGTCGGTGTGGATAGTGGTACTTTTAAAATACAGTCTGAACAAGCACTAACATTTAATTCATTTTTAGGCGAGAGTAACAGTACCGTATCTACCCAATAAATATATTCATGTCACAATTTTACCTTAGTTTTCGGAATAAGGGAAGCGGCGGGTGTCGTTGTTAAACGTGAAATTTGAGAACCATTGCCGCGCACCTATCAAGTATGAAGTATTTCAGAGAAAATAACTGAAGAGTCTGCTTTAAGTATATGGACTGTTGCTTCTAAATCACCGCTACATGAAAACATAATGACTGCTTTTGAGTTCGATTTTGACTGAAATGAACAAGAACAGTACACAGGCTGCCGCTGCAGTAGGAGACGACAGTCAGTTCAGGTTATTTATTTATTTCAGCTAGTTTAGGAAAAAGACTATAGCGTATGAGCGAACTGTCGCTGGCGTAAAAAGGTTTGCCTCGGTGTTGCACAGACAAATGCTGCGGTCAGTCAGAATTGTAGCAGATTTGTAAGCATCATTATTATATATAGTGATGTTACTCAGTGATTTAAAGCTGCAAAGCGACGATGAAGTAATATGATTGTACCATTATAAGTTCTATAGACGTGTAAAATATGACAAATGAAAGGATCTTAAATTTGTGTACAAATAATTGCAATGATTTCATGTTGTGAATTGTATCTCTTCTAGTTTTCTTTCAATCATTTTCCACTCTGAAACTTTTTTCTCTGTCAAATTAGTACACAACTCACGCAAGCTTAGAAGTTTGACTTCCGAGAAAAGTTTTGGACCCAGTTTGTAAACCGATCGGTTGGACTAGCAATGGCAGGTAGAATATGTTGTGATTTCTGAAGGTAGATGAAAATTAGATATCAACACAAAAGACTAACAATCTGCTACCATTTGTTTCATCAAGTCGTAGCCTAATTACTCTGTGTCGATAGCCTATTGAGTTTGTAAAATGACCACGCAGGTGTCATGCAATTTTGATCTTAAACAACACCCATCACTGGAGCATGAACATGTATGACACAATTACCTAGGTCGACCAGCCAATCAAATCCCTACAATGAGTAGCTTTGCTTGATAGCTACAAAGTATAAGACTGAGCCTCAGTAACAATCTACTCCACTATTTTATGGAGTCTCGGCATTTAGAATTCGCCTTAAAACACGACGATCCAATGTATCTGAAGTAAGGCAACTTTCTATGGGCGACCAACAGACGGATATATAGGTAAGCCTATCGACGATTCCATAACTCACCTCTACGAAGATACTAGAAGTTTCCAGTAGTCCTCGTAGACACTAATTATTATGCAGAACATAAGTTCAGACTAAAGTAATCTTGACAACGAAATGTTGGCCTATTTCCTAATGAAAGTTTTTTTGGCAATTTTTTCTCTATTCAGTTTAACTTTTAATCTTTGTAAATTTTGATTTTAACTATGAATTGGCATTATATAGCCATTATTGTGCTGACATACCGTTAGACAACATACTTACCTTCCTACATTTATGCACACATACATACATACGGACGTACATACATGCACACACACACACACACACACACACACACACACACACATATATATATATATATATATATATATATATATATATATATATATATATATATATATATATATATAAATACTGTAACACGGCATAAAAGACATAAAACACTTCTTTTTTTTTAAATACCAGAGAGTAATGTTGTTGTATTATTTTTTTAAACTCCTTGTTTTTGAAAATATGCGTCAGAAGCTATGATCATAGTCCACTTCTAGAAGACAGATTTTACTGAGTGAAAGATGCAGGCTTTGAGTAACCTTGGAGTGACAGCCAGTAGTACAAACATAGTTCTTGCATCGATAATTACCTTGATAAGACACTAAAGATGATGTCTCACATGTCTCTATTCATTCACATGTACACTTCACAGCTAACATAATGAGGGTAACCTATCACGATATACAGTGTATAGTAATTAATATGAAAAGTTTACTATTGAATAAACATATTAATTCCTGCTTCCAACTGCACTTGTCAGAAAGAACCTTAAGAGTAATCGAGGATGTAAATATCAGGGAAGAATCTACGTGTGATAAATAAAAAATACTTAACCCATGTTATTACAGCATATAATATAGGTCACAGTTTCCTTCTTTGGTTGCAAGCGTGTAGTACTTATTGGCACCTGGGGGGGGGGGGGTAACCAGGGAAGGGGGGCAACTGCCTCTGGGCGCAGGCGAGGGGTTGCCGTCGGTAGCTTTTTTTTCTGTAGCTGTAACCGGGGCGTAGATGGGGGTGGGGGGTGGGGGGGTTAGAGGTTGGCAACTGACATAAAAACTATTATCTGTGGCAAAGTAGATGCGCCACGAAAGAACATTGCCACTGGGCACCTCGAACCCTCGCGCCGCCACTGATAGTACTAACCGAGATGCATTAAATTATCAAGTTTCATGATTGGAAAATAAACAGCTCGCAATAAATGAACTTTGAACACACAATTTCAACAAAGTCACAAAAACATGAAATATAGGTCGTAGAGACCTCTTTTTGCAATAACGATGTAGTAAAACTAATCAATATGTATCCACTCACACAATTTCATGACTCTAGATAGGATAGTATGCATTTAACATGCCAAAATCGTATGTGGTCATAAGCTAAACGCAAAACCTTAACCAAAGCCAGTAAAAGATGAAATATAGGTCACCGTGAGCTTCTTTGTTCTTAAAGGTGTAGTAGTAACATAGATGCGTATCATCATCAATATCAGGATTCTAGCATAAACAGTGCCTGCGAAATGAACGTCCAACACAAAATTTAACCATAATTACCAACTACAGAAATGAGGGAATAGTACTCGTCAAGATGCGTGCCCTCTCGATAGGATATTATGTACATAGCAAGCAAAACGCCTATGTTGTCATGAGCTAAATGCAAACACATAACCTAATACAGTAAAATATGAAATGTAGGTCACATTGACCTTTTTTGTACGGGTGTGATATTAAGAGAGATGTATAAAATTATTTAGTTTACTGTTTCAACATAAATAGTAAAAGCACACAATATAACAAAATTCAGTAAAGTATGAAATATGGGTCACAGTGACCTACTTTTAAGATGAGGGTGTAGTTACTCATTAAGATGCATCCTATCACCAACTTGCACGATTCCAGGTATAACAATATTATACAGAAGGTAAACAACAATAACAAAAAAAAAAAAAAAAAAAAAACGTGGCCATGAGCTAAACGCAAAAACGTGACCATTTCCAGTAAAAGATGAAATATTGGTCACGATTAGCTTCTTTTGATGTAAGGGTGTAGTAGTAACAGAGATGCGTATCATCGTCAAAATCAGGACTTTAGCATTAACAGTGCCTGAAAAATGAACGTCCAACACAAAATTTAACCCAAATAAGTGAAGCGTAAAATATGGGTCATAATGACCTATTACCGAAAAGAGAAATAGTGCTCGTCAAGATGAATTCTCTCACTAATTTTCATGATTCTGGATGGAATATTACGAATATAACATGCAAAAAACCTATGTTGTCATGAGCTAAATACAAAATCTTAAACTAAGCCAGTTAAATGTGAAATGTAAGTCACATTGACCTTTTTTGTGTGGGTGCGATACTACGAGAGATATATAAAATTGGTTTATTGGTTCAAGCATAAACATTAAAATCACAATTTAACCAAATTCAATGAAGTATGAAATATGGGTCACCGTGACCTATTTTTAATATGAGGCTGTAGTACTCATCAAGATGCATCCTCTTACCAAGTTTCATGATTCCAGCTATAATGGTATTATACAGGAAGTTAAAAAAAGAACAACATATGTGATCATGAGCTAAACACAAAAACTTAACCTAAGCCAGTAAAAGATGTATATCACAATGAACTTCTTTGTTGTTAGGGTGTGGTGCTAATATAGATGGTTACACTCATCTAGTTTGATGATTCTAGCATGGCCAGTGCTTGAGACTGAACTCAAGTTAGTGAAATATTAAATATGAGTCACAGTGACCTTATTTTGTGATGAGGGCATAGTACTCAACAAAATGTATCCCCCCACCAAGTTTCTTGATTCTAGCTATAACAATATGTATTCAGGGTGCTAAAAACATAGTAGGTCATGAACTAAACGCAAAAACGTAACCTGTGACAGTAAAATGTAAAATACAGGTCACAGTGATATTCTTTTATTGTAAGAGCGGGGTACTAATAGAGACACATCCATTCATCTAGTTTGATGATTCTTCCATGAACAGAGCTCGATAAGTAATCTGAAAACATAAAATTGAACCAGTCAGTGAAGCGTGAAATATGAGTCACATTGGCCTACTTTTTGTGATGAGGGTATTGCACTCATTAATATGCATCCCTCGCCATGTTTCATGAATCTACGTATAACAGTATGTATACAGGTGCTAAAAGCTATCTGGTTATGAGCTAAACACGAAAAGGTAACCTAAGCCATAAAATGTGAAATATATAGGTCAGGATGGCCTTCTTTTGTTGTAAGGGTGTGGTTCTAATAGAGGTATATGCAAATAATATAGTTTAATGATTCTAGTATGAACAGATATTGAGAAATAAACTTAAAATACAAAATATAACCGAAGTCAGTGAGCGTGAAATATAGGTCACAACAACCTGCGTTTGTAATAACGGTGTAGTACTTATCATGCATCCCCTCACCAAGTCTCATGATTTCAGGTATAAAAGTATTTATACAGTGTGCAAATAATCTGAGCTAAACGCAAACATTTAAACCAAGAATTTACAATATGTGTACAAAGTTAACCCCCTCCCGAGGAAGTAGGTGGTATGAAACCCACTCCACACTGTTGCTTAGGACCTAAGAAGAAAGAATGCTTAGGATCCATTGAGGCTGTACATGTGTTTATACTTTAATCTGTCCGAAGCCTTGTGTGGTACAATAGCTATCCTCTACTACGTAGAGGTGAGCTAAAAATAATATAAACATATTATACTAGCAACAGGCGCCGCCGCTAGAGGGCACTGGCAATCAAGATTAACATTTTCTCAAAATGTCAACCTCATTACACCATGTACTTTCTCCGCTTTCGTATGTAAAAAGCCGACATTATTATATCCGAATGTATTCATGGTTGAAAGGTCAAATGTCTATATTTAGCGTATATGACATTGGGCCTTTTGTACAACATATTCGTCGAAAATAAACGAAACCCGAATTTTTCAAAACGCAGAAAAAGTAAATAAACGAACATATACGCTCACCTACGCCTACTTTTTAAATACTTTGGAGTTATTTTTACGAGATTAATGGTAAAATATATGCGAATATTGGCGGAAAACCCACGAATTACGTCGTTTTAAAGGTCACCCGTGCCAGCAAGAACGGTAACTCTTCCCTGCACATGGGTACGTAAAACATGGAAACAATGACAATAACACGACATAAATTGGGTCCAAAAACACACGAAAACTTGATTTTATGAAAAGGCAGACGTTTATACAAAGGAATCAGATTATACAAACGTATTATCATTCATTATACCAAATTTATTACAACATTTTGGTACAACTTTTGTTGTGTAATGTAATTTCGAGATTAGAGACTTGACGGGTGATACTGATAATGATATTGAAAATATGTATGTGATTGTGATCACTTAGATATTATCAATGTCAGGTCATCTGCTCTAGGTAGGATTCTTATCTAGAGACACTGGTATTCAAATTAAAATGTTCATGTTTAGTAGGGGCGAAAAAGAGGTAAAAGTTAAACTTATTTTCAGAATTTTGAAAAATGAAAACAAATTCATTTCATACCATTTTTTGTGAATATCAATATGAATATTGTCATCATAAAGAACATAAAATCGATCTGTAGTATTTCTCTATTTAAACAAAAACATAATCATAACTATTTCTTGAGAACCAAATCAGTGCCAGACGTAGAATTGTGGAAGTATTCAAAGTAAGTTATTTTTGTCTTTTTGTCATTGATTTTATTTTACAGATATGAAAACTGACCAAAAATATCTTATCATAACTAAATTTTAAAATGACAATTGTTATTTACTAAATTGTGATTTCAGATTAATATATATATATGTACAAGAACACTGTAATGCATTTGCACTATTGCTTTTAAGAGTAACATACAATTTAAACTTGTGTATGACTCATGATTATGGTATTTCATGCAAAAATGTTGGGAGGGGGTTATAAAAAGGAACTGAAAGGCTTCAGAAGTACCTGGAACATAGAAAAGTGAATTTATTCTTGAAGCTGAATGTTCACAAAACATTTATATATAACCATATGTAAGAAATATGCAACTTTCAGCATGAAATAACATGATGTCAAGAATTTGCAAAAATGACCAAAGACCAATATTAACAATTGTGGACGGCTCATGTGTTTGAATGCTTCCTGTGAATTTATTTGAAAAGATATTATAAAGATGGGTTCATTTTTGAATTATGCACACTCAAATTATGCAGAAAAGGTTCCACTTTAAGAGCAACATATAATTTCAACTTGTGTATGACTGAAAAATATAGTGTTTCATGCAAAAACGTTAGGGGGGTGCTTGATAAAAAGGCACTGGGGCTTGTGAATTACCTGGAACATGGAAAAAGTCAATTTATTCTCAAAGCTGAATGTTCACAAAACATTTCTATATAAACATATGTAAGAAATATGCAAATTTCAGCTTGAAATAACATGAGGTCAAGAATTTGCAAACAGTGCCAAAGACCAATATTAACAATGGTGGATGGTACATGTGTTTGAATTCTTCCTGTGAATTTATTTGAAAAGATATCATAAAGATGGGTTCATTTTTGAAATCTGCACACTCAAATTATGCAGAAAACATTCCATTTTTGTATATTCTATAATTCTGAAAAAATCATCCCCTGTTGCTAATTATACACACTCCCTGGTAGGATAAATATGAACATCAGGCTTAAATCACAAATTTATCAATAATCTACAGATGAAGCATGCTCGAGGGAAAGTAAAGCAATACAATGCATGTACTGTAATTGAATTAAGACTGGCAACAAGGGTTTATTATTATTCGAATACTATTCCCAGTTATGAGTTAAAAAATTAGGTTTGATACAGATTCCTGTAGACTTCCGACATCATTTATCAGTTCTTCGTGTACTACCTCCTGTTTCTGTCAGATATGCATAGCTTCTGTCTGAATGTTTTAATGACGTGATGTTTAATAATTGAGTATCCATTATGACATTGGAAGTCTCACTTAATATCTCATCTGTTTAGCAATGCGGTTCACTAAAATATGATTTTTACGAATAAAAGAACCTCTGAAAGGTATATCTCTTCGTTTATACTTCTCAAGAAGAAAAGTGCAGAATAATTTGATCAGTTTGAAAATATATCGTAATGTTATTATTTTTATATACACCATAGGAACCAAGACAATGGCTTGATTCGAGGATGCTTCCAGATCGTGGTTTTAGTGATGACTTTGATTCGCTCATTCGTATTTCTTTTTGTATTATCTACCTGTCTACTGTAAAATAAAAGCATAATAAATACATGATAGAGGGACTCCTTTATGTGAAAAGTATGAAAATCGGTCATAAAGGTTTTTGATTTATATAACATTTGTTATAATTTACATTGCTCCATATAGCACCAAGTTTCAGAATCGAACACTCGAGAGAGAAACATGTGTAATATCCTACTGCTTTTCCATCGGAATCTCTTTTGTTTCATCGCTCACGTATGTTGGGTAACGTATATTTTCAAACGGCAGTACAATAAATGAAAAACAGAAGAATAAAGTCATGTGGTTGCCCAGTTCGTATTCAAGTTGTTCCTGCTTATTTGTGAAAAACTACATGTAACCTAGATAGCATTTCCTACATGTGACATGCTTGCTATTCACATTGCAACGTTTACCAAAATTTCTAAAAGTATACACGGTTTAAAAATAACTGAAACGATGACGTTTAATGTAAACGATTAGAAACTCGATCTTTCTCGCTATCTATCCGTTACCGTTACTGAACAGCTGACAGATATTATAATGTGCATGCCGTACCTCGCTCAACTTGCGACCGTTTCATTTTCTTGACGTCTTTTATTGCTTATTATGACAGGATTCAGTTTGTAATATGTCTTCGTTGAATATATCCGACAATTTCAGCGAAAACATCTCTACAATCGTCGCGATATTGTTTCCTACAGCTACTTATATGTACTTGAGGAAAAAAAAATCCACAGTGCAACGGTATGTACAGCCTGGACATGCGCATAGGATGCTTTTGTATGACTACCATGACAAAGAAACTATGCAGTGATTTACAAACTTGAAACGGTGCTTTTTTGTGTTTTTTTTAAATCAAAGGTTCTGTTAACAAACATGGGTTTCAAAGGTAAATAATGTAATTTAATGAAATTTTAATTAGCAATATCGGTAAATGAACTGTGTAAACGTTGCAACCTCACTTGTCCCATACTGCGTGTAAGGTTCTGGTTTTGTATGATTTAACGCCATTTTTCAGTACATGATAGGCTATGCATGGTGGCCAGTATAATTGGTGGAGGAAGAACCCGGGAAGAATCACCGACCCACATGAATCTACTGGCAAGCTTTCTCACATACCCACGTTAGTTGAGCCGAGACTCGAACTCCTGCTAACTGAGGTGAGATGTGTGAGTGATCTGTAATGGCGAGCGCCTTGGACCACTCGGCCACCTGGGGGCCCTAATGCTTGCAATCGCAATACAAATGTCCTCTTGTGTACGAATATAAGGCATTTAGTATAGTTTGGAGCCAGGTTCCGCTACATATCAGCTTAAATGTAAACAACACCTTGAAGCTAACTTGATCCGGTGAAAATAAGGAATGGGGAAAAAGTCATCGATGTACTCCATCTTGGTGTATGCAGTAGATGAAACGGAATATTATTATTTGCATGGTGCTTTAGCAGGATGGATTAGAATTTCCAATCTGTTTGATTTCAATTTTCCCAGAAGGCTCAGGGTTGGAATATTCCCATTGATTCTGCTGAGATACCATGTTACGAATGTAACCTCATCTATTGAAACAACAACAACAACAACAACAAAATTATCGAGATAAACAAAAAACATTAACATTATTAATAATTATGAATGCAGGGATGATGCGGGGTATTGAATTAAGAGTGTAATGTTGTTTTTCTGCGTTTATCGTGGTATAAAATGTCATTTGGCGAATCACAAAGAAAACAGACACCCCAAAGGCGTTATGTAAGATGTGTGATTCTGCAACTGATAGTTTATACCACGATAAACTCAGCGAAAACAATATAAAACTCTGATAACTGCAATTTGTGTGAATTTGCTTTTTTCGTGCTGCTTTTATTTTAATATTTAGTTTAATTTTTAGAATCCTCATTCAGCGTATGGATAAAAGTTTAGGTAAAAGTAGTTCTCCGCAGTTTATGTAGCGCTCTACAGTTAGTATGTACTTCTGAGAGAGGGACCGGTATAAGGTGAAGTTGTTTGCACTGGCAAAATGCACAGTGGAGAGAATGTTGGCATACCTCTATGCTAATTTCATGTACTGTGACTGAAAATTCTTTATATGTGATCATTATAGAAATTATACACTATCTAAAGAAGACATCTGATAAAACGGCTGATCCCATGTGCTCAAAAATAAATGAGCCTAAATTAGTCCAAAGTACATTAACTTTAGCAATTATTAAAGTTGGAAAAATTAATTTGCCAGATTAGACAATACCAGCTTCTGAAGGTGCAATTAATGAATCATAAAATATATAAAAAGTTTAAAAAAAGTTATCGACTCTTTTTTTTCCAATTTACCTCTGAAGTCCAGGAAGTGTGGAGCTAGCAGTCTTTTGCTAGGTGCACATCTTAAGTAGGGCCAAGCTGTATACTTTATAAACCAAATTACACCAATCAATCATACACCAAAATAAAGGAATTAAAAGTTATTTTAACAATGCCTAAGATATATAAGGTCTGTTTTAAATAACCAGAATAACCAGTGATGAAAACCCCGGAAATTCTTTTTCTTTAAAAATCAAACCCTATGCAATGTGTGAAACTGTAAGCGCAACCTTCATATAAATAAAGAAAACTCAACATGATCACATAGTTACATTCTAACCAATGGAAGTCCTCGTTATGTTTACCAACTAATGCAATTGTAGTTATATTGAACTGAATATTGAAAACACGTTCAACAGCCTATCCCGGCCAATGAGAGACACTCGCTCTTAAAAGTTTTATTTTTTGAAGAAAACTGTAAGGCTTGAATGTTATTGTATAAATCTTTTTTTGAGGTTGTGGAAGAGAGCATGAATACGGCATTAAGCCTCAGTGTTTTTGCAAACAAACTTAACCGTGTCCATTAGAGAGTAGTCGACATACTGTTTCTATTTGCTGCCAATTTTCGTATTGTATCCGTCAGTATGTAATGGTCTGCCCAAGTGATTAACCAATCAAATATAGAGAACATTCGATAAATATTGATAAATAACCATCTTAAGATTTGTGTGATAACTATTGGAACACAAAGGAAAGGTTATTGGTTATAACCAACCTTACCTGTCTGATTAACCTTAATATCTATTCTAATAAAAGGTCAAACGGACGGGTATTGTTGGATCAGGTATAACTGAAATTTCTGTACATTCGACTTTTGCCTCCTTACATGGACATCAGAAAAAAAGGAGCCAAAAAAGGTAAATTTAGAGCCGACGTTTTTCGCCCAGTCTGAGTTAGTGGGAAAAGCGAGACACAGAAGGTACATTTCCGGTGCCAGCGTCAACAATTTTATTAAGGCTTTGTTTATAAATTTTCATTTGCTCGTATTAACTAATCCCTTTAGTGGATTATGTGTATACTTGCCATAAATCATTATGAAGCAAAGACAATACATTCTGCGTCATCCGTTTACCTTGGTCTCAAGGTCGCAAGATTACGGCAATGTTTTGAGCGTGGGCTCGACATGTAGGCTTTGGCTGTTTGTCATATGTTCCCACAACTTTGAAGATAATAGGTTGATTATTTTATGTAAATCTTTACCCATATACATGTTAAACTAATGGCAGAAAAGACTTTTCTTCGGTCCTTTGGGAGCTGTGTTTCGGTAAAACTACCATTTATATTCCAGTAAGAGTTGTATATACATTTATTGCCACAAGTATCTGATAAGGGTCGATTCTTGATCTCTTTGGAAATTAATTTTATTTGCACGTTAAAAGTATACTTTTAAAGCCAAGGATAAGTGCAAAAATTGTTTACAATGACCTACAATTAACTTTAAATGCACTTCCATGAAAAGTACACTCTTTGCAAATAGTAAAATAGCCATCATTTCCATCAAACCTTACAGTCAGGCGATATTGTAATCGATGGTAATCTCAACGTAATCCATACTAATCTGACAGTTTAGGTTTAATCCCAAATCCTTAATAATACCGTATTAATGAAGTCTGTAATTTTGCTTCATATACGTGTTTCACATACCTCAAGTATGAATTGAAACTTTGTGCTTTCAGATGGCTGGAAGATCAATGTCAAAAGACACAGAGAAAATTAGGTGAGAAAAGTTAGGGATTTGTCGACTAACTTTAAAGACCTATGCACGTTTCACTGTGCGAATATTTTAATTGAAACACAAGTGGAGGCCTGGAAAGTCAACTAGATTTCCATGAATTCAACTATACAACGAAGAATACCGAATGCACCCTAAAACTAAAAAAGGACCAAACCACAAATCTACAGAATATGTGCTTTTCAAGAAGTCATTTGACACGAAAAATAATCATACAAAAACACGAAAAATAATCATACAAAAACACGAACAAAGGACTGACTGGACGGATTAATCTTATATTTATTTCAAATGGTGTATGAATATATTCAGTCAATATTTGCTCTAGATTACCTTTAGCAGTGGGGGATCCTGTAATATGTTTGTTTTGTTTGGTGGGGTGAGGCCTAAGCAAGTAGACAAGGGGGTCTGTGGGATAGGACCCCATGGTGAGGGCCCAGGGGCAAAGTCCCCGGAAGTTCCTGCAATGTAAACATTTCCAAAGCATAATTTTAACCATCTCACTGTAAAGAAAATTTACTCCAAGAAACTTCCCCCACCCTCCCCCCGCCTCTGCTTAATGATGCAATTGTCGCCGCAAAGAAAAAAAGATCATGTGGAGGAGTAAAATATTTGCAATGAGGAATGCACAGATTTGCCCGTGACTTTAAGCATGCAAGACACGATCATAAAAAATGTACAGTACATGTTTAAATGTGTCCTCTTCACATTACTTGCATCTAGATGAGATCTTTACACACAATCGATTATGATTGAACGTAGCTGCGGCTGTCTTTGTCAAATGTAAAATTACATCTCCTAGCAACCCTTACCGCGCGCCTGTTGAGTACCGCTAGTTTCAGAGAGAGCTGGATGCTGAAACTGATCACAACAATTAAAATAACCGAAGGGTCTGCATGTGTATATTACCCGAACTTGCTAAACGACCACTACATGGGAACATGATGATGATTTTGCAATTTACGACGTGTTCGGCCCATCGATCTGGGTACATTGCACATACTGCTGTTTTATAGAAAATTTAGAAAATTTACTCTAAGAATGATTTCAGCTAGTTTATGGTACAGACTACCGTCAATCTGAGTAAAAAAAATCTGAATCTAATTTAACATCGCCATAGTTACGTGAGTGAATAGTTTGGTTTTGGTTTGCTTTGGTGCTTTACGGCACAGCAACACAAGTAGGTTATTTAGTGCCGAGGCAATTGGAGTAAAGTGCCTTGCCCAAGGACACACAACGGAAGCTGACCCAGGCTGGTCTGATGGTAGGATTCGAACCCGCACCCTTTTGGTCATAAGTCCGGCACGCTATCCGCTGAGCCACCGCGGCTCCCGTGAATGAATAGTAAAATGGCAGTTACAAGCCTACAAGGTTCAAGTCCTGACAATGTCATTGTAGTTATGATGTCAAATTTACAACGTTGGAAATAGGAATAAAGCAGAATTGTAACGGGGATTCTTCAAGAAACTTAATATATTATGATAATGAATGAACTCAAAGCCATGCGCATCACTTAAACTAGGCCTTTATTTTCAACAAGGTATTAAAATATTAAATAAACCCCCCACCCCACCCCACGAAAATTAAATATCTGTGCCTAAGTCGCTGTCGCTTCGTGACATATTTTCTAGTCAAGAAAAACTTTTCATATTTTTTTATAATGATTTAAGTTTTGATACAGATTGAGAAGGACGGCCTTGAGGTTATACAAATATCATGCGACGATGCTGTACCGTATACTGGCCTGAAAATATGCGTTTCAAAAAGAGTATATAAACAAGAATCATATTCCATGTGTAATTCAGTCATCAACATAACTTAGATATATGATGCCGTGTTGGAACATTTATTGTTCAGTACATTTATCTCTTATAAAAACGGAGAATGCTCCGCCCACTAATTAGCATAATTATTCTCTGAAATTGGCGCTTCACTCCTATAGAAAAAGTCATGATAAGTGACATTACTTTTAAATATGTGGTCAACAATGTTTGAAAACTGGACTAGAAATGTTGAGTTTATACAGATTTGGAATGTTTTATGTTGTATAGGACCAACTGCATAAGTCACCCACTGGGCTCTGTCCGACCGCTTCATGAACCCAAACACGTGGAGTCTAGGTAAATATTTACACCTAGCTAGATGATTTGAATGGTCAACGGGCCAATGAAATGTCTGTTATGGGATTGTTGATTCACATATTCCGAACTGAGGTCAATAACATTGTGAACATTAAATATCCGTGCTACGAATTTAGGCAATTGTTATTCGATCTTCCTTCTTGCTTTGATCTCCCTGGTGGCAAAGCGAAGGTTAATCAATAAGTTTATGTTGAGGATGGCTGAAGCAGTGAACACACCTGAATGAAGAGAACTAACAAACCCTCCAGTTACAACATCTTGACCTGTGAAGAGAAAATATACAAACATTGAACCTTGCTCAAAATTTTTGCATGACCATAAAATATATGTATGTGTAAACAATCCAGCTTTTAAAAAGTGTTTTATGCCTTGAGAGTTCAACCTCTGTCAAGTAGCCAGCTATGGCACGAGGCAATTTTGTTGTTATATTTCTCGAAAGCGAGTGTTAAAGGGAGATAACGCACCATCAAAGAAACGGTTGGAAAAATCAGATGCCGGCTGGATATGGAATTGATGGAAAGTTACCATTAAGGGAGTTGAGCTGTATATATTTCATCGTAAAATGAGG
The DNA here is from genome assembly GCA_029931535.1 of Margaritifera margaritifera. Lineage (NCBI taxonomy): Eukaryota > Metazoa > Mollusca > Bivalvia > Unionida > Margaritiferidae > Margaritifera > Margaritifera margaritifera. The sequence goes on along the minus strand of JAQPZY010001206.1, from coordinate 1,000,179 downwards.
TTGCAAAATATGAAATCTGACTCTGTCGGAGACAGGATAGATAAAAAAAAAAAAAAATTAACGAAGCACTAAACAATTTCACTTCTAATTTGATCACATGAAAATAGGAATGAACGTGCACTCAAGTTACAAACAAGAGGAAGGGAAAACATGTTTTACACAAGTTTGTATATTTTGTTTGCGTTATCAATTACTTGAAACGAATAAACAATGTCACGCACACGTGAAATATAAATCAGATATTATAAAACTGAGGTATTTTGAAGGAAATATTGAGCAAATCAACAAGGAATGAGAGGTTTAATTCACGTTTCTCTGGGAGATGATAATACCATTCATTCTCCTACCTGTAAGATAAAGAGCTGGAATGTCTGTCTTTGCACGCAGTTTGGTGAAAATTTCTGGACTAAATCTATTTAATTTATGGTCAAGTCCAGACATTTCCCCCTTGGGATATCCAAGGTAATGCCTATTAGTTATGGGTGTTCCGACTTCAATATATTCCATCTGGAAAAGAAGTATAAAGGATGGTGATAAACAAAGATTTACCTTCTTCCTAGCATGTGACCTTTTTTTAAGGGATTTTTCTGTTAAAACGGTTTAATGAACTAGATCTGTGAAAGGTGTTGTAATTTAGAAGGGAAAACAAATATAGGTCAGTCTTATTAAAGGTATATATTTTCTGATTTATCAACAGTTCAACGATGATGGCATTGGGAAGGGTGATGGACACAAGGGAAAAAAATTCCAAGTCAAAGTAAAAGGATCTCAGATACGAAATACAAAGGGAAGGATCAACTAGATTTGTGTTTGTAAAACACGTGTGCCCCAAATGCAGACGTTGCAGACCAAAAAAGGTTCTAAAATGTGTATAATTTTTTTGTAAATTGCTGTAATGACATGAAATTCGAATCAGGTCAGCTGCTTATGACCATGATAAAGTGTGTACAATTTAATGACTGTAAGTCCATTCTTTTGTTATCGCGCTAAAATGGATTTGGGACGGACGAAAGGACGTACGGACGGACATCAAAGCAATATGCCCCTTTATGCTATCGCAGTGTGAGCCTAATACTAGATGAAGAATATGAGAAAGCAAATTGTAAAAAAATGTAATGAATTGTTTCAAAGTGAATGAATATGAAATTCGGGCCCAATAAAAAGCCATAAAGTTAATGCATCATAACTTCATCAGATTTTTACTGTACTGGAATTTCATTTTCAATAATTTTTCAGCAATTCAGCAATTTGTGACTCCTCCAAGTTATACAAAATAGGAAGACAAATGTTTCAAAGTTCACTGTCATTATCGAGATCAATGAACTATGAAATAAGAGGCTTTACAAATGGTGTTCAAACAGGCCAAGATGCCTTACAAAATGGGGTTCAAACAGGCCACCGTGTGCCCAGGTAACGCTGAAGCAACACGTTCGCTTTGCACCTCTGCAGTCCCAATTTCAATTTCCATATTCTGACCTGTCCAATAGTTTTCGCCTAAACTCCAAGTTCTCCAGTTAAGACAATTCTAGCCAGCATTTTAGCCGAGGAGAGAAAATTTTAAAAACTTATTGTACAATGTTCAACTTGTTGAAAATACATGTACAGTTTTAACCTTTCCGGCCAGTCGAGGAAAAACTTGTTGACATTGTCGCCACAAATGACCACCGATTCTCTCCTTCAGGTCCACAGAGTCCTCTCCACCGTGCTGACACCTCTGCTTCTCCCAAGCCGAGAACCAGTCATACGGACACATGGTGATGATTAAAGCTGCTGATTTACCTGAAGGTAGAGGACAAAGGACTAAAATGCTGATTTGAAGTTTGAATTAGCAATCCAAAAGAAATAAAGAATTTGTAACCTTTCCCACTTGTTAACAATGAGAATATATTTGAACTAAGATATCAAGAATCACAGAAAGAATCGCCAAAACCCATTAACGTGACCACTAGGCGTTAAGATAATTATCTCATTTGCCGGTATGACACAGACGATAGCTAAAGTTAAACTTCTAATATATCTATATATATATATATATATATATATATATATATATATATATATATATATATATATATATATATATATATATAACGCCTAGATCAAAAGATAATTCTGGCAAATATCGCTTTCTTCACGACAAATTATAACACCATTAAATCTATACATTCTTATATATTTTTTTAAAAACTTTATACTAAAGAGAATCGTCAATTTTAATTTGAGAACCCAATGTGTCTGCACTTTTTATACTTTCGTGCATAACCCAAGAGGCTCCTGTCACGGCTTTATCAACATAACGTCACGCTGTAAATGAGAGAGAGAGAGAGAGAGAGAGAGATTTTCATGGTTAATATCATACCTGTTTTCGATGGTGTCGTTCTTAATCCAAAAATATTGTGTGGGCACAGCTGGTTAAAATATATTCATTTGTTATATGAAATACATTACTTTCTCATCTTGTCTACATCAATACTAACACTATGCAGTTTTGATCGATAATGCTGCAAGTATAATCTTCCTAAGTTGCCGTTTCAATAACCAATCGCAGGCTGAACAGAATCAACTTTTATGAAGATGCAAGTGGCTTGCGAATGATTTATAAGCCTATAGATACATTATTCGCTTATTTCTATGGAATTTTAGAGACTACACCATTATCAAGCATGCGTAAAATATCACACTTATATGTGCCAGACACAGGCGTGTTTTGGTGGTGCTTTGACCAGGAGTAAGTTTCAATTTTGTCATTGGTCGGCCATTGTAGAGAACTTAGTGATTGTAGTGTGACTTTATTGTTCCGACCAAAGTGTAACCAAGGGGTTACCTTCGGTTTGAAAAAGCAAGATGGCGGACACAGGGGGCAGCCACATTCAGTCGTAGTGTATGAACGGAAACATGATGGCGTACAGGAGATCACAATGTTTGTTCCTACTGTACAGTTTTCGCTCGTGAACAAGATCGTTTCACTGACTGACTAAGTCTTGATCGAAATAGAATATTTTGGTACGAACTCGACAATACATTTCAGGCTAAGACTCTACAACAGCTTTTATAGAATAGTTCATTTGTTTGTGTCACACAGTATGTACATTTTATAGAAACGTACACTTGTTTGCGTCACACAGTATGTAACACAGTATGTACATATAAGCTTATAAGCTCGTGAGCACAGACACACATGTATGCAATCGTGGATGCATTCGGCTTGGGTATTTTTATTGACAGAAGTCCCTAACTATAATAAGTTATTACATTATAGGGAGATTTTCTATTAATACTAATGTTAATAAAGGGGTCAAAAATGGATATTCGTTACATCCGGAAGTTTTGTACTTGCGAGCTTCGTTGTGTCAAAGGATCACTGCATTTTTGTTAGGCGTATTTTATCACTTGCTTCAGGCAAAAAGTACCGATTGTAAGCATCAGTTAAAGTTTACCTAGGAAATGCCCAAGTATTTCCTGCCTTCAGACCGAGCTCTTTTGTAGATCCATTCAGGCCAACAAATGTTGTTATATATGATATGCAACTGCCGACTTCTTCCACCAATGGATAATAGACTAAAAAGATAACCAAAGGAACCATATGGGATAAATCAAAATGTATAGATTGTTTCCGAACTCTAATGTATAATTTCACTTTTTCGTAATTTAAATTACGTCATATTTTTCAAACTGTTTATATATATATATATATATATATATATATATATATATATATATATATATATATATATATATATATATATATATATATATATATATTCATACAAACACACACACTTTGGCTAAATGTCTTTCTGATATTTGGAAAAATATACTACTAGTTATCAATTTTTTTCCAAAAGATATTTCGAAACAAAACTTGGCTATTCTATAAGCAGTTTGAAGGAAGCCGTCGATTTTTATTCGAAATGTTACAGTTTTAAACATCTTGGTAAGTAGGTATATTTATATATTAGCATTGAAATGTCAGTAGGTATATGTATATATTAGCATTGAAATGTCAGTCAGTATATATATATATATATATATATATATATATATATATATATATATATATTAGCATTGAAATGTCAGTAGGTATATGTATATATTAGCATTGAAATGTCAGTCAGTATATATATATATATATTAGCATTGAAATGTCAGTAGGTATATGTATATATTAGCATTGAAATGTCAGTCAGTATATATATATATATATATATATATATATATATATATATATATATATATATTAGCATTGAAATGTCAGTCAGTATTTATATGTATATATTAGCATTGAAATGTCAGTAGGTATATGTATATATTAGCATTGAATTGTCAGTAGGCATATGTACATATTAGCATTGAAATGTCAGTAGTTGTATGTATATATAAGTATTTAAATGTCAGTAGGTATATGTATATATTAGAATTTAAATGTCAGTAGGTATAGGCGTTTAAAAGTCAGTATATATATGTATATAAATATATGTATATATTAGCATTTAAATGTCAGTAGGTATATGTATATATTAGCATTTAAATGTCAGTAGGTATATGTATATATTAGCGTTTAAATGTCAGTAGGTATATGTATATATTAGCGTTTAAATGTCAGTAGGTATATGTATATATTAGCATTGAAATGTCAGTATATATACGTATATATTAGCATTTAAATATCAGTAGGTATATGTATATATTAGCGTTTAAATGTCAGTAGGTATCTGTATATATTAGCGTTTAAATGTCAGTAGGTATATGTATATATAAGCATTTAAGTATATGTATATATTAGGATTGAAATGCCAGTAGGTATATGTATTTATTAGCATTGAAATGTCAATAGGTATATGTATATATTAGCATTGAAATGCCAGTAGGTATATGTATATATTAGCATTGAAATGCCAGTAGGTATATGTATATATTAGCATTTAAATTTCTTTGAGAAATGCTAGTATTTAGTACTATTTCTGCCCCGAAAGAAGTTTTTTGTTTGAAAATAATGTCATAAGATACAATACGAATTAAATTTACCTGATTTAGTAGCTACCGACTTTGGAAGTAGATATCTAAATGTGTTATGAACACCTGCATTAGATATGATACATTTGGCATAAATGTTTGTATCGCCACTGCTGTTGTGGACTTGGACACCTAAATGAAAATAATGAAAAAGTGACATTAAAACACTCATAAATGTAAAAAAAAATATATAAAAAAATTATGGATCGTCTTTAGATAAGGAAGAAATACTGTTTGAGACAACCTGTTTATTTCTTCTTTTTGTTGGAAATATATCTAGCATTAATTTTGCTAAAGACCATCTAAAAATGACACAATTGAAACAATTTACAAGCAAAACTGAATTACATATAAGACATCTTCATAAATGTGAACTTTTACCCGGAAGTGCAAATCCCATACCTAGTATTCAATCCTCAGAATAATTACACAAGAACTACAGGTTGTTGTTGTTATTTATCTTCTTATGGATCTTGGAACTCTATTTTTCAATAAGGCCTCTATTCCAACGACCTCAGTCTTGTAGTACTTCCAGTACTTTGATTCAATAGGTTGTGGTAGAATAAACCACACTTCCTTCGTGTTGATTCAAGTCCACGACATTAGGCCCGGTATTCTCGAAACATGCTGCGCACGAAACTCAAGCTCATGCTCAAAGTAAAAAAACACAATAACTTCTGTAGGTTTGACAAGAATAAAATTATTGTGATGGAACTTTCAGGATATGCGTGTCTTTGATTCTTTCATCAGCATGCGAAATTTAATAAATGAAGCTGTACTCAAAGTACCATATTCAGATATGGGGTTTGGAGTCTAAACTTGAGTTTCTTGCTTCAATCAATATGCAAACATGAATGGGAAAAAAATTGTGTACAATAACGCTTTTCTCTACTCACCTACAGCTCTCCCTGCATTATCTATGAGTATTTCTGATACGGGACAGTCCACAAGCACTTTGCCCCCATATCGCTCAATAATGGGGATCATTTGAAAGGCAATCTCACTGGACCCTCCTCATTTGACTCGGTGGTACACCTGGAATTCATATATAAAAGTGTCTTTTACGATCGTATAAGTATGAATTATCGTTATTAATGGGAAGGAAACGTAATGATGGCGATACCGTGAAAACCGTTAATAAAGTATTTAAGATATAGCGAAGTACTCAGTCTAATATACTATACATGTATTCTTTCTGCGCACAACTACATTTTCTTTTCAAGAAAAAATTCTACCGGTCCCCAATGGGGTCGTTATAAATGTGTTATACTATAATGCATTAAAGGTTTAATACGCATATAGCCTAATTCAGTTAAGTACCACCACTTATAAAATGTACTCCGACTGTTGGTTCATTAGTTATCAATATTCCAATATTAACTAATATAATATTACATAACCAAAACGCCACGTTACTGAGGTTAGTCTTTATAAATAAATAAATAAATAAAAAAAAACGGGCAAATTCGCGATCAAAGTTTGTGTAATATTGAAGAAATGAGAAAATAGGAAATGTACGCAGTACTGAATCATTTAATTATCACAAGAACAACGAATTTATTCTATACCAGTGTCTCCAAAGGCGTAAGCAAGAACAGTTTTTAATTCTGTTTTGTCAGATACACTGTTGAGGAATTCAGTCACGCTAGTCCGTCTTTGTTTGTTGTATCTCGGAAAAATAAGTCCATGAATGCCGCTTCTTACGAGGAACATAGTAAGGGATTCGGGGACTAGTTTCAGGGCCATAGTTCCCATAAAGGCCCATTTGTTTTCCTGAAAATACAACATCGATGGATGAATGGATTGATTGATTAATTGGTTGATGTATTTATTCATTTATTTATTTATTTATTAACTTATTTATTTATTCATAATGATGATGATGCTAGTGATGATTTGGCTTGTTTTGGGTTGGCTTGGTGTTTTAAGGCACAGTAATACAAGTAGGTTATATAGTGCCGATGCAATTGGAGTAAAGTGCCTTGCCCAAGGATACCTCAATCATAGTAGCTGACCCAGGCTGGTCCGATGGTAGAATTCGAACCCGCATCCTTTCGATCGCGACATGATGATTTACAAATTACGGTTAAAAACAACTTTAAAATTCTTAAATGTAAATACTCACAAATTGCCATGATGCATATTTCCGGGATTTTTAGCATACTATGTCCAACAGTATTTTTCACCCCATCCTCGCATCGGTCAGCACAAGAAAGAAACAACTTATATAATTAAAAGAAACAGATTATAGAATTATACTGTCCTAATATCTTTTTCCGATGTACTCTCTATGTCGTTATCAAATACCTTTCATTTTTTTAAAGAAACGAAATAACTTTACACATTCAATTCAAATCTTTTAACTTAGAAGAAGATTCTTGGCTTTCTAAATAAATATAAAACATACCTCCAGAAATTTGATATATTTATCTATAGCTGCTTTTTCTTGTGGGAACATCTCCAACAACTTCCTAAAATAATTATGTTTTCCAGCAATCATCGGGTAGCGCTTAGTGTGTGAAGGAGAACCTACGGCTACCTATTTTCAAAAGAATGAGAAGAGCTTTCAAAATATATTCAGACACAAGTCTCTCTAAAATTTAAAGAGCACAACAATACAGAACAAATTCTCCCTAATTTGAGATTGTACATACTCTGTATTTTGTTGTACATACTGTGCATTTGGTTGTACATACTCTGTATTTGGTTGTACATACTGTGCATTTGGTTGTACATATTCTGTATTTGGTTACTTGCCTGACAATACCAGTGATTCCACTGAGATTTTCGCCACCTGCGCATAATGTGACGTCAGATCTCCGTCTATAGTGTTTGCAGTTGGATTAGACTTATGCGCGAGTATAGACGGTACTAATAACAGTACATGTATTTGCATTCAGGGCAAATTTTACAAACTTTGAAATTCAGGTATCTTCGACACGTTTTAAGAAGACACTGTTCTGTATTATATTGCAAAATTATTTGCAGCATGCGCAAAATTAATAAATAAATACAATTCTGTTTTTACAAGGCAAACGTGATAAAATCAAATGATTGCTACTTCAGAAGTCGTACATTCAGAACATGCTTATGGCATACCGTGTCATAGGCTTCGTCCATGGGAATCCAGACGACTTGCCCTTCTGTAACTTGGTCTATCAATATTCTGGGATCCTCACCGTATCCCATCTCCCCGACATAGTGAATTCCTGTAGTATATGAAAAGTTAGTTACAGAGACCTTATAAAGAGGTAACTATGGACCACAGTACCCTGACCCCCTGAATTATTATTTGTAGTAACAATAGTTTAGAGGGATAGGGTACCCAGTTACTATTGTAAGTGTATTTCGAAGTATTTCAATAGAGGATTTTCATGTTTGTTTGGGCGTATGCCTAGGGTCCTTCAAGTGATGCGAGAACTTGCGAGGTTTCACTTGAGGGGAGAAACCTGCTCCATACAATTGTTAGTAAAAAACAAAGATACTTTGCAACGTCTTAACCTTGTGTTTTAAACATTAACACCTTTTTACTTCGTGCAAAAATGTAATAACAAATATGGATCCTCAAAAAGACATTTATCACAGATAAACAAGTTTTGATTTTATCAAAGACATTTTTAACCAAGATGGTTATTTTTTATGTCATCTGAGAATTGCCAAAGTTCTAATTAAATTATGTTGCTCTGTTCATGTCCATGTTAGTAAAGTAAGTTTTCTATTTGATTTTATAATCTTACAATCTTGTAAAAGTCATTTATTTGTTCTCTTGTTCATTATCATTCTACTAGTAATCCAAAGGTCGCGGGTGGGATACACGTCCAGGCCAGCCTGGGTCGGCTGCCTTGGTGTGTTCTTGGGAAAGGTACTTAGCTCCCATTTCCTCGGCATTCTATATTGAATAATGTGTTAAAAGTGCCGTTAAAACAACACACACACAAAAAAAATTCTTCTATTCATTCGTTCATTCTTACGTTGATACTTTTACTTACTCATTTATCTACATCTACCTCTGTTTATTCGTAATTTCTTTGTGAATTCCTTTTAATTATAAGACTGACTAGTGAAATCGAATGATTTAGATTATTAATGGACGTCTAAATAATACATTTTTTAAAAATCCCCAGAAATATCTTAAGGAACGGGGTTATGATCAAAATGATGCAGCCGTCTTCGAACAATTGCTGAAGTTTTTTAAATTTTGTTTTCGAAGGAATACAGATGCTCAGGAAATTAGAAGATCTCAAACTGTAATTTTGCACATAATACTCTCTCTTTCTCTGTCTCTACTGTAGATAATGTCTATCCTTACTAACCATGTTTTATAATTTGTAAATGAGGAAACGATGTAGAAGTTTGCCTGAAAATTGTTCTTTTTCTCTGGATGAGAATCACTTTTCACAGCTAAAGATAATTTCTTTCGTAGAATATTATATTTTTCGGGAGATAGTAAAGAATGCTTAGAAAGCCATGCAACGGTTTGAAATTTTTTATTTTTTATATTTTAGGGATTTATATATTTAATTGTTCTATATGAAAATTATTATTGTAATGCAATAATATGTTGTTTTTTTTAGATTTATGTACAAAGATTATTTGCCATTTTGTATGTTTGCATGCATTTCCTAACTATTGATATTGTATTTGTTTCTTCCTCATCTGTATTAGTTTAATATGTATCACTGACTCATGAGAACAAGTTTCTTCATGAAAGAACGCTTCAGTTTTGACGTATTCGGCCAGGGTACGTCCTTTTATTTCGTGAAAAAAGTGTTCAACAGTAGTGGCTACAGAAATCTTCGTAAAAAGGCCATTTTGTTTCACGAAAAAGATCACCTTTGTTATTTTCATGTCATACTTAAGTTCCAGCAAGTCCGCCCCTAAGCACCGCCCACATCTAATCTAACTGGTCGGTTATAAAAAGCATTTTGTTTTCCCTATTTTATTTTGTAAAACAAAAGAGCTAAGGAAAGACGGAAAATTTTAACAATTTTAATAAAATACAGTGTATATAATTTTACCTCATTTCTGAGGGAATATTATTATTAAAGATGGTAAAATGCTTTTTTACCATAAAACTGACCAATAGTTGCGGCTTTCTGGAACTTACGTACGGCATGTCAACTCGCCATGAACATGCAATAATCAAACTCTATAGACCTGATTCCGATGTTAGCGAGTGGGAGTGATGGACAGACGCATGTTTGACGAATCGATTGATGTAAATCATGCCTTGCCAAGATTTGTTAAAATACTTTTTGGTACAGACACTTGAATACGACATGGAGTACATCGTCCTGGCAAGTTTCCTCCCTTGTCATTTCCTTAATACACACAGCACCCCCACCCCCCGCTCTCCAATACCAATCCCTCCAGTTATGACCCAAATCCCTGTGCTTAGGAAGTAAATGACTAGTTACTGATTAATGTACTCTCTCAACATTTGAAATGTGTTTGAAGAGTGCTGGATTTAATGAACCTTTTATTTGCAGTACATTTCTATTTCTGATTCGCTTGGATAATTTCACTGGAATCGAACATAATACCATGTTAATATTTGATGATTCTTGCTGCATGCTGGAAGTTAACAAACGGTATGTAAATTCATTTTTACCTACGCATTATTCATGGTCAGGTCAGTTTGATCAATGTTCTATGTCCCAATTCACGCATGTATCAAACTATATTCTGAAAATTCCAATATTAATGTATTTATTTCGCTAAACGAGAGTGAAAATGACACTGTTATGTTCATTACCATAGAAATGAAATATCTTACTGCAATCTCTTTTTTTATTTTATAATATATTTTGTCAGTATGGGAGGCCGCCATGAATATTGTTAGTAAAACAGAATACTTAAGAAAGTTAGTTATAACAAGTACATCAGCTTTTCTTTTTCTCTTCTTTATCTCTTTATTATTATATGTTCTGAAGAGTCTAGCAGGAAAGATAACTCATGCCAAAAACAATGTCTAAATCGATACAACGGCAAACTGGATATAACGATGAAAAACTTGCCTGCAACCATAATGTTGGTCGTAAAGGGAGTTGTAGTCTGTGCAGGTAGCATGACAAGCGAAGTTGGAGTGCCATTAGGGAAAGAAAATGTTACTATAGTATAATTTCCATATTTCTTCTTCAGCTTACCTGTATCGAACTCAAATCCTTTCTCCACAAAGGTGTGACAACACCCTCCTGCCTGGTCATGTTGTTCAAGCACCAACACCTTCTTCCCCTCTCGGCCAAGAAGGACAGCTGTCGTCAAAGCTCCGATACCGCTCCCAATAATAACAGCGTCCAGGTTTTCGGGAACTCTTGTCGGTTTAAACCCTATGAGATAATATTACCATGTCAATAGTGTTTTAAACCCTATGAGATAATATTACCATGTCAGTAGTGTTTTAAATCCTATGATATAATATTACCATGTCAATAGTATTTATGTTATGTACATACCCAAAACAACATACTTGTTTTGTTCCCAGTCGGCGGAAAGAACGAGTTTGATATGACGTAAGGAGGTTGAGTCTGTCAGGCCGAGACGTATTCACAAACCATATCAAACGATTTCTTTCCTTCGATTTGGAACAAAACACGAATGCGGTTTTGTATTTATTACATACCACCTCTTTTGCTTTCCAAATATGTTTAGCTTTACAGTGTGAATAAAATGTTTTAAAAAATTGGGATTTATGAAAGTTTAGATTCGCTGCGTATAAAAATATCGATGCGCGGACATCAGAGAAAACACATAAACAGTTCATATCTCGGTGTGTGATACTAAAATATGGATTGAACATCTGTTCTTGTAACATTAAATGGGCATGTAATACATATTATTATTACATTGTCGTAGCGAGGGGTAATTAAATACATAGACTACAAAAGCAATTATACGAACATAGCAATCTAAACACGCCTTTCTCAGAAGATTGATCTTCTTTTCTTTGATCGAGTGCATCTTTTACGGACCAATTACACATTCTTCGTCATATAACAACTACTAATGCACACATTTTTCACATTTGTATCATAACAACAATGTCGCAGAGAGAGAGAGAGAGAGAGAGAGAGAGAGAGAGAGAGAGAGAGAGAGAGAGAGAGAGAGAGAGAGAAAGAGAGTAACAGTGACATCGAAGAAGAACCAGACAGTCAGATAGGCATGCATGTGTAGGACATGCTAGGAATCTTACGTTGCTTAAGAACCATGTTCCGCGCTGCATGGTCTGTGACAAGAGGTTGGGGAGGCCTCACAAAATCCTTAGAAAAGATTACCGGTCCTCGCCTTGGATTTCCAATTATCAACGACAATAGGTAGATGAAAATACCCAAAAGTAGACATATCCACATTAGTGGAATCTCCACCAGATGCTGAATGTGGATCAAGACCATTTCATTCCTATTAGCAATTCTGTGCAAATGTCCTCTTTATGCAGTTGCTCTTTCAATATTGTGGCGCTCTTTTCTATGTAGTTGTCCTCTCTATGAAGATGCTCTCTTCTCAGTGCAGTTGTTCTTATGAAAATGCCGTCTCTAAGAAGTTGCCCTCTCCTTGTAGGTGTCTCCAAAATTCTTAACGTTCAGGAAACGTAGTCTCTCCTCTGCATCTGTCGAAAGAATAAGCATTTTGGAAAAGATGACACAGTAACGGTGTAAAATTAGCACAGTGTCAGACCTTTTTTATAGGGAAGGTCCACGAAAAGTTTCACTCTATTATTGAACACATATTCATAAATACGGAAAATGTACATGAAATTCGGAGAACTCATGCTCATGGAAATATTTTAGTTCAAACTTTTAAAATCTAGGGGGGGGGGGGTACAAATCACTCACTCATCTCACCTCTGTCCGCGTGAGTTCGAGTCTCGGCTCGTCGACCAATGTAGGTACGTGAGAAACTTGCCTGTAGCTTCCCGTGAGTCGGTGGTTCTTGCCGGGATTTTCCTCCACCAAATATACTGGCCGCCATGTATAGCCTATCATGTGCTGAAAAATGGCGTTAAAACCCACGAAACAAACATAAAATCGAACGTTTCTACAGTGTGTTCGGCACTGTCATATTGCAGAGATAAAATGTACGAATAACAAAAACATCAGAGGATCTCCGAATGGTTCGTTGTGTCACGAGGTCGGTTCGTGTTCTCTCTAGAGCTATATACACTTCAAGCTAACAATGTTGTTCGAGTGAAACTTTTTCATAAAATCAAACATTTAACCACACTAAACCTCGAGTTATGGGTTGTGGGTGAGATACAGACATTACCTTGATTATCTTCTTTCTTTCTCATCCAGCTTTAAGCCTCAGTGTAAAGGGTGTGTTAAAGCATCATGCAGTGGTTTCCCTTTACACCGCTATTTTGCATTAATACACTTTTTGAAACAGTGGTACGCCCCAAATATTGAAAACAATTTTTTTTCTTCTCAACTGTTAGCCAAACAAAATAGAGCGCTTGTTATAAGCAAACTCTGTCAAGCCTGGTCATATAAGTTTTTCAGTTCTTTTCAGCTATTTATAAACCTTGGCGGCGAAACTTGACCCTAGTCTGCCTACATGTCATACAAATAGTTTTCACAGTGATGTATAGCATCGCCCACTCGCCCATTTTCGTTTAGCCATTAATACAAAACATCAACCTACTTTTCCTCTCCAGTGGTTTCACGATCTGATAAATAAAAATAACTCGAACTGCGACAGTTTACCGGCGCAGGTCAGGTGATGCACATTAAATTTGAATGAAGAAAATCACCATGCATAATTATTCGTGCCAAGGATATTATTCGTGCCAATATTTACATGGGGATTTTTTTTAAAATTTATGAGTATGACACTATCAAGCGATATGTGATACTAGATCACGTTTCCCCAGTTTTTATGTTACTATAACTGAATATTTGTGTCCTATTTATGTCCCAATTTGACAATATATCCTTTAGTATTACTGGTGCACGTCTTTTATGTATGGTACAGAACTTCGGAATTGCTTGGGCGACTACCATCACAGCAATTATTATGCAGTATCGTGAATGCGAATATGTTACTCCGCTCTTCACTTTTTTGGTTTAAACTGTATACATTGGAATGTAAAAGGCACTAACAGATTTAAATACACAGATCAAACAGTAGGCTCAATTAAATGGGGTTTCGCCAAGCTCATCTGGTTTATGTAAGAATACCTCAGTAGTATGTGCAGATGTCACTGATAAGCAAACTCATCCTAAAATCTTACTGATATAAGCTTATATACCAAGTCTGAAGAAAAACAAACTGATTAGAAACAAAACCTCTCGAGTGCAACAAGTTCAGCCAATCAGGTGACAGAATGCCTCATTAATATGCGCGTAAATGTCACATCATGATCAAAATCATCAGAAAACTTATTACTACAAGTTTATATAGCAAGTTTGATCAAAATCTAATCCGAAACACAGCCTTTAGAGCGGTAACGAGCTTAGCAAATCAAATGCCAGAACGCCTCATTAATAGTCGTAGATGTCGCTCATCGTCATATGATTCTGTAGGTTTATTTACAGAGTTTGATCGCAGTCTAATAAAAAAAGAGCTTCAGTTTTGGTAACAAGCTCAGCGAATCAAAAGCAAGAATTCCTGACGAATATTCGCAGATGTCGTTCATTAAGAAACTCATCTGCGGTCTTATTATGTAAGCTTATATAGCAAGTTTTATCAAAATCTAATTGGACATACCCTCTAAGTTGTCTTATTATATAAGCTTATATAGCAAGTTTGATCAAAATCTAATTGGACATACTCTCTAAGTGGTCTTATTATATAAGCTTATATAGCAAGTTTGATCAAAATCTAATTGGACATACTCTCTAAGTGGTAACAAGCTCATCCAATAGGACGTCAATACGCCTCAGATATAAGCTAGATGTCGCTCATAATCAAGCTCAACTGAAAGCTTGATGATAGCAACTTATATTACAATTTTATCGAAATCTGATCCGAAAGAAGACATATAGAATTGTAAAAGGAAATGTTGCAAAGAGTAAATAAATGTTATATAGCATACACGGGTGAGTAAAGGAGGCCGCGTGGCGTAGACGTAAAGCATAGGAAAGCAGATCGAATAGTGTGATTCGAAACTCGGCACAGGTGGAAATAAATTGTTATTTAGATTAAACAGCTCGACTGTGACGTAATTCCGGATTCACTGAACCATTGACACATGTTCATGATTTTTGCACATAAAATGATGACATATATGTACACTATAAGTGATAACTGTTCTGAATTCATTGAACCGCTGACACATGTTCCTGATTTCTGCTCTTAAAACAATGACGTATATGAACATAAAACGATGACGTATATTTTCCTAGAGAAACATCGAAGGACTCCAGTTCTAAAGTAACAGACTCCATTCCAAAAGTAACAGGATCTAATTTAAAAGTAACAGGATCTAATCCAAAAGTAACAGGATCTCATCCAAAAGTAACAGGATCTAATCCAAAAGTAACAGGATCTCATCCAAAAGTAACAGGATCTAATCCAAAAGTAACATGATCTAATGCAAAAGTAATAGACTTTAGTCCTAAATTGATAGACTCTACTTCCAACGTGATTGGGGGGGGGGGGGGTAAGAGTGCAGCATCTTATACTTGTCTTGTGATTAAATGTAATACAATGAATTGATTAACTCACCTTAACCACGTTAACATATTAAACATATTTTAGATACAAATTTCCTACACTGAAACACACTTTTTCACATACAAACCGTTAAACACTTTTGATAACGATATTTCAAAATTTGACAACGATGACTCTGTGAACAGATGCAGAGCTCAGTGTGACATGAGATTTTGGCAAAATCAATTACACTTAGAAGTGTGGATGGCAACATCTGGCTGTGGGATTTCCTACTGGCATTTGACAAATCAAAGTGTACCTGGATTCGTTAAATATGTTAACAGGTTTTATGTTTATTTCCAGAAGCAATAACTGTTATCTGAATGTAAAAGACCATTGCCTGGGGTTAAGCATTCAATTCAAATAACATACATCTGGAACAATTTGATTTGCAACACTTTTAACATTCCATCAAATCATGATTGGAGATTCTTCAAGGTATTTTAAAGTCTGATAAACAATCTGCGACAGTACGACATAAAATTGTAGAGGAAAAAATAAGAGAGAGAGAGAGAGAGAAACATATGTAGAGAAGAAGGATCATGATGACGATAGCCCTATTGTCAAATCTGCAAATGCGATAAGATTCTCGAACGTTCAGATGACGCATGGCAATTTAGAAACGTAAAAATACAATTATTTATATTGATACTAATGGTTGCAGGAGCTGTTATAGTTTACTTTTTGATATAGTATAAGAATTTTTCATCCTCGCTGATCAATAATACAAATAAACAGAATAAGGCCAAAACAAGTAAAATAACATGTTCAGCAAAGAAAGAAACAACCTGTCTAACCAGCTGATCATACTAAATGTTTTGTTGTAAGTTCATGCGGAGGAGTAAAATATTTGCAATGATAAATGCACAGATTTGCCCGTGACTTTAAGCCTGCGAGACACGATCATAAAAAATGTACAGTACATGTTTATATGTGTCCTCTTCACATTACTTGCATCTAGATGAGATCTTTACACATAATCGGTTATGACTGAAGGTAGCTGGAGCTGTGTTTGTCAAATGTAAAATTACATCTCCTAGCAACCCTTACCGCGCGAGTTTCAGAGAGAGCTGGATGCTCAAACCAACAACTGATCACAACAAGTGACACATGCCTACATTAAATATAACCGAAGAGTCTGCATGTGTATATTACCCAAACTTGCTAAACGGCCACTACATGGGAACATGATGATGATTTTGCAATTTACGACGTGTTCGGCCCTTCGACCATGTAAATCGGCCATGGGAACATTGCACATACTGTTGTTTTATAGTGCAATTTTGACTCAAGTGCGCAGGTACAGTATATAGACCGAACCGCTAATGGGAATCGACTTCCAATTGAGTTTCTTTATTTCAGCTAGTTTAGGGTACATACTACAGCGTGTACTATCGCTGCTTTAGGAAGGTGGTATTTTGCCTCGTAGCAGCAGAGACCAACCTATCGTCAATGTGAGTAGATAAAATCTAAATCTACCAATGATGACCTTTAACATCGCCATAGTTACGTGAGTGAATAGTAAAATGGCAGTTACAAAACCTACAAGGTTCAAGTCCTGACAATGTCATTGTAGTTATGATGTCCAATTTACAACGTTGGTAATAGGAATAAAACAAAATTGGCACCGGGATTCTGCAAGAAATTTAATATATTATGATAATGAAAGAACTAAAAGCCATGCACATCATTAAAACTAGGCCTTTATTTTCAACAAGGTATTAAAATTTTACATCACCCCACCCCACCCACGAAAATTAAATATCTGTGCCTAAGTCGCTCTCGCTTCGTGACATATTTTCTAGGCAAGAAAAACTTTTCACTGCAGTCTCCAATTTTATATTTTTTTAAAATAATGATTTAAGTTTTGATACAGATTGAGAAAGACGGTCTTGAGGTTATACAAATATGCTGCGACGATGCTGTACCGTACACTGGCCTGAAAATATGCGTTTCAAAAAGAGTATATAAACAAGAATCATATTCCATGTGTAATTCAGTCATTAACATAAATTAGATATATGATGCCGTGTTGGAACATTTATTGTTCAGTACATTTATCTATCATAAAAACGGAGAATTCTTTGCCGACTAATTAGCATAATTATTTCTTTGAATTGGCGCTTCACTCCTATAGAAAAAGTCCTGATAAGTGACATTACTTTTAAATATGTGGTC
Source organism: Margaritifera margaritifera (assembly GCA_029931535.1). NCBI lineage: Eukaryota > Metazoa > Mollusca > Bivalvia > Unionida > Margaritiferidae > Margaritifera > Margaritifera margaritifera. Next base: position 982,338 of record JAQPZY010001206.1, on the reverse strand, counting down.
AACATTTTTTGAAAACTAGACTAGAAATGTTGAGTTTATAAAGATTTGGAATGTTTTATGTTGTATAGGACCACCGCTTCATGAACCCAAACACGTGGAGTCTAGGTAAATATTTCTGTTATGGGATTGTTGATTCACATATTCCGAACTGAGGTCAATAACATTGTGAACATTAAATATCCGTGCTACGAATTTAGGCAATTGTTATTCGATCTTCCTTCTTGCTTTGATCTCCCTGGTGGCAAAGCGAAGGTTAATCAATAAGTTTCTGTTGAGGATGGCTGAAGCAGTGAACACACCTGAATGAAGAGCACTAACAAACCCTCCAGTTACAACATCTTGACCTGTGAAGAGAAAATATACAAACATTGAACCTTGCTCACAATTTTTGCATGACCATAAAATATATGTATGTGTAAACAATCCAGATTTTAACAAATATGTTATGCTTTGAGAGTTCAACCTCTCTCAAGTAGCCAGCTATGGAACGAGACAATTTTGTTGTTATATTTCTCGAAAGCGAGTGTTAAAGGGAGATAACGCACCATCAAAGAAACGGTTGGGATAATCAGACACCGGCTGAATATGGAATTGATGGAAAGTTACCATTAAGGGAGTTGATTTGTATATATTTCATCGTAAATGAGGTTGCAAAATATGAAATCTGACTCTGTCGAAGACAGGATAGATAAAAAAAAAAAAAAAAAACAAAAAAAAAAAAAATTAACGAAGCACTAAACAATTTCACTTCTAATTTGATCACATGAAAATAGGAATGAACGTGCACTCAAGTTACAAACAAAAGGAAGGGAAAACATGTTTTACACAAGTTTGTATATTTTGTTTGCGTTATCAATTACTTGAAACGTAGAAAACAATGTCACGTACACGTGAAATATAAATCAGATATTATAAAACTGAGGTATTTTGAAGGAAATATTGTGCAGATCAACAAGGAATGAGAGGTTTAAATCACGTTTCTCTGGGAGATGATAATACCATTCATTCTCCTACCTGTATGATAAAGAGCTGGAATGTCTGTCTTTGCACGCAGTTTGGTGAAAATTTCTGGACTAAATCTATTTAATTTATGGTCAAGTCCATACATTTCCCCCTTGGGGTATCCAAGATAATGCCTGTTCGTTATGGGTGTTCCGACTTCAATATATTCCATCTGGAAAAGAAGTATAAAGGATGGTGATAAACAAAGATTTACCTTCTTCCTCGCATGTGACCTTTTTTAAGTGATTTTTCTGTTAAAATGGTTTAATGAACTAGATCTGTCAAAGGTGTTGTAATTTAGAAGGAAAAACAAACATAGGTCAGTCTTATTAAAGGTAAATATTTTCATATTTATCAACAGTTCAACGATGATGGCATTGGGAAGGGTGATGGATACAACGGAAAAAAATTCCAAGTCAAAGTAAAAGGATCTCAGATACGAAATATAAAGGGAAGGATAAACTAGATTTGTGTTTGTAAAACACGTGTGCCCCAAATGCAGACGTTCCAAGCCAAAAAAGTCCAAAAGGTTCTAAAATGTGTATAATTTTTTAAATTGCTGAAATTCGAATCAGGTCAGCTGCTTATGACCATAATAAAGTGTGTAAAATTTAATGACTATGTCCATTCTTTTGTGTTATCGCGCTAAAATGGATTTGGGAGGGACGAATGGACGTACGGACGGACATCAAAGCAATATGCCCCTTTATGCTATCGCAGTGTGGGCGTAATAATAGATTAAGAATATGGGAAAGCAAATTTTTAAAAAAAGTAATGAATTGTTTCAAAATGAATGAATATGAAATACGGGTCCAATAAAAGGTCATAAAGTTAATGCTTCATAACTTCATCAGATTTTTACTTGACTGGAATTTCATTTTCATTAATTTTTCAGCAATTCAGCAATTTGTGACTCCTCCAAGTTATACAAAATAGAAAGACAAATGTTTCAAAGTTCACTGTCATTATCGAGATCAATGAACTATGAAATAAGAGGCTTTACAAATGGGGTTCAAACAGGCCACCGTGTGTCCAGGTAACGCTGAAGCAACACGTTCGCTTTTCCCCTCTGCAGTCCCAATTTCAATTTCCATATTCTGACCTGTCCAATCGTTGTCGCCTAAACTCCAAATTGTTCAGGTGAGACAATTCTAGCCAGCATTTTAGCCGACGAGAGTAAGTTTTAAAAACTTATTGTACAATGTTCAACTTGTTGAAAATACATGTACGGTTTTAACCTTTCCGGCCAATTGAGGAAAAACTTGTTGACAATGTCGCCACAAATGACCACCGATTCTCTCCTTCAGGTCCACATAATCCTCTCCACGGTGCTGACACCTCTGCTTCTCCCAAGCTGAGAGCCAGTCATACGGACACAGGGTGATGATTAAAGCTGCCGATTTACCTGAAGGCAGAGGACAAAGGAATACAATGCTGATTTGAAGTTTGAATTAACAATCCAAAAGAAATAAAGAATTTGTAACCTTTCTCAATTGTTAACAATGAGAATCTCTTTGAACTAAGATATCAAGAATCACAGAAAGAATCGCCAAAACCCATTAACGTGACCATTGGGCATTAAGATAATTATCTCATTTGCCGGTATGACATAGATGATAGCTAAAGTTAAACTTCTAAAAAAACACTTTTTTAAAAAAAAAATGGTTCATTGAATTTTTAAAGAGATTATTAAGTGAGATTCATCAACAGGAGTGTAAAAGGTGCTTTAGGATTTCAAGAAAAGAAAGCAAAAAGAAGTAATAAAAAAGAGAAAAAAAGAAAGAAAAACTCAAAAGACAAATCAATTTCTAATTATTATCATTACTTGTATTCTCATCATATCCTTGTTAAACATGCAAAACCGGTGTAAATCGGAATCTCTTGCGTCCTGAACTCACTGCAGTGATTAAATACAGTGTACCACCACATCAACATTTCCAAATGGACTCATGATCACGAGTGATGCAACTAGTTATTCGTCAATAGAAGATGTTGTGATCACCTAAAATTTCACCCTTATTTATTTGTATACAGTTACTATACAAAGTAGTTTTCCTTTTTTTCGATAATGGAGATCAGCTGTCTTATGTGTTAACTGTGTCCTGAGATGCATAAGTAATACATGTTAAAGGGATCGGACCACTAATTAATTTCCCATTGAACTTAATGTTAATATATTAAAAAACAAAACTAATTTCTCAATTAGGTCGGCATACAAACCACACCTGCTTCCATTTATTAGAGTCAGAGAATTTTTTCAGCCTTGAAATACAGGTGTTTCGCAGCATTATCCTCAGCCTCGTGCACCTAAACAGGGAGACTCCCTGGTATGCACCTAATAACAAAGTCTCCCACTAAGAGCCCATATGCTATTTTGCTCGTAGGAATTTACACTCAGGATATCAAAATAAAAGTAAATGTTTTGTTGTCAACTATAGTACGTAGATTTAAGTTTATGAAATGTATAAAACATTTGTGCCCCAAATGCAGACGTTGCATGCCCAAAAAGTCCAAAAGGTTCTAAAATGTGAATAATTTTTTTTTTAAATTGCTGTAAGGACATGAAATTCGAATCAGGTCAGCTGCTTATGACCATGATAAGGTGTGTAAAATTTAATGACTGTAAGTCCATTCTTTTGTGTTATCGCGCTAAAATGGATTTGGGACGGACGAATGGACGTACGGACGGACATTTAAAGCATTATGCCCCTTTATGCTATCGCAGTGTGGGCCTAATAATAAATCCATTTACTAGCCATTGGGAACACCTCAAAATATTTAGTACTCTATTTTTTATTCATCGACCGGTAGACTGGTTCTCTGCCTATAAAATAATAAGTGGTCCGATACCTAAAATGCATGTAAACGTGGAACGAGGAGATTAGTTGGGAATTTCTCAGTGCCGTCATGAATAAAATCAAGTGTTGTTGTTGTTGTTTTTTTTTTTTTTTTTTTTTTTTTTTTTTTTTTTGTAAAAATATATTTGATATATTAGATCGACTACAATCAGTCATCTTTCTTACTAACTCTAAATTCAGTTGATCTTTAAAGATAAAATGCAACAATTGATATTTACTGGAATGCACATGAACTGTCACCAGAGTACGCATGTTGCTTTTTTAAAGTGAGTCAGTGTATTTCTCAATAATCAAAATAGGTATATGTAGCTTTTATAAGATGATCATACTAGAGTGTACATGGGTTGCTATAAATTAAACATGCATATTCACGTACCTTTGTATACAAAGACTCACCTGGATACCTGTCCTCCCAACTTGGATCTTTGGCTGAAGGAAACGAGATGAAGCTGAATGGAAATTCCAAGTCGGCTGCCCCCTCCACATTCAGGGCAAAATATTCCTCCAACATTTTTTGAAGCTCAAAACTGTTCAAAATTTAAGTATTGTACTTAATATTGAATTGTTGCAATCGAGATCTTGTTGCAATCGAGATATCTTGTTGCAATCGAGATCTTGTTGCAATCTAGATCTTGTTGCAATCTAGATCTTCGGACGGATGAGAATTGTTCCAGTTCTGTCAGCGTCCCCCGAACCAAAGACGATGTAATTACCTCCCATACTCGACTCTTCTATTAGCACGATCACCAATCCCTCTCTTACATAGGAGGTTATCTCTCTCAATATTAATATAACGCCTAGATCACAAGCTAATTATAGCAAATATCACTTACTTCACGACAAATTAGTATATAACTCCATTAAATCTACACATTCTTATATTTTTTTTAAACCTTTATACTAAAGTAAATCGTCCCTTTTAATTTGAGGACCCAATGAGTCTGCACTTTGTATACTTTCGTGCATAACCCAAGAGGTTCCTCTCACGGTTTTATCAACATAACGTCGCGGAATAAATCAGAGAGAGAGAGAGAGATTGGCGGCCGGGCTTAGCCCTGATTATAGTTTTATAGCCAGAAACATCTACAGCCTTTACTGTTAATGGTAATGATTCATATATATATATATATATATATATATATATATATATATATATATATATATATATATATATATATATATATATATATATATATATATATAAATTATACATCGATGCAGTAATACAGGGCATTTTTCATAGGTAATATTCCTGTTTTCGATGGTGTCGTTCTTAATCCAAAAATATTGCGTGGGCACAACTGGCCAAAACGTATTCATTTATTATATGAAATACATTATTTTCTCATCTTGTCTACATCAATACTAACACCATGCAGTTTTGATTAATAATGCTGTAAGTATAATCTTCCCAAGTTGCCGTCACAATAACCAATTGCAGGCTGAAAGGAATCAACTTTTATGAAGATGCAAGTGGCTTGCGAAAGACTTTATAAGCCTATATATACATTGTTCGCTTATTTCTATGGAATTTTATAGGCTACGCCATTATCAAGCATGCGTAAAATGTCCCATTTGTATGTGCCACACAGAGGCGTGTTTCGGTGGTGCTTTGACCAGGAGAAAGTTTCAATTTTGTCATTGGTCGGCCATAGTAGCGAACTTGGTGATAGTCGTGTGACCTTATTGTTCCGACAAAAGCAAGATAGCGGACACAGGGGGCCGCCGCATTCAGTCGTAGTGTATGAACGGGAACAAGATGGCGTACAGGAGATCACAATGTTTGTTCCTACTCTACCGTTATCGCTCGTGAACATGATCGTGTCACTGACTGACTAAGTCTTGATCGAAACAGAAAATTTTAGTACGACCTCTGCAATACATTTCAGGCTAAGAGTCTACAACAGCTTTTATAGAATAGTACACTTGTTTACGTCACAGAGTATGTATACATATAAGCTCGTGAGCACAGACGCACATGTATGCAATCGTGGATGCATGCGGCTTAGGTAATTTTATGGACAGGAGTCCCTAACTATAATGAGTTATTACATTATAGGGAGATTTTCTAGTATTACTAATGTTAATAAAGGGGTCAAAAATGGATATTCGTTACATCCGGAAGTTTGTACTTGCGAGCTTCGTTGTGTCAAAGGATCACTGCATTTTTGTTAGGCGTATTTTATCACTTGCTTCAGGCAAAAAGTACCGAATGTAAGCATCAGTTAAAGTTTACCTAGGAAATGCCCAAGTATTTCCTGCCTTCAGACCGAGCTCTTTTGTAGATCCATTCAGGCCAACAAATGTTGTTATATATGATATGCTACTGCCGACTTCTTCCACCAATGGATAATAGACTAAAAAGATAACCAAGGGAACCATATGAATAAATCAAAATGTATAGATTGTTTTCCGAACTCTAATGTATAATTTGACTTTTTCGAAATTTAAATTGCTCATATTTTTCAAACTTACAAACAAACACACACACTTTAGCTAAATGTCTTTCTGATATTGGAAAAAAATGCTACTAGTGATCAATATTTTTCCAAAAGATATTTCGAGACAAGACTTGGCTATTCTATAAGCAGTTTGAAGGAAGCCTTCGATAGTTATTCGAAATGTTACAGTTTTAAACATCTTGGTCAGTAGGTATATGTATGCATTAGCATTTAAATGTCTTTGAGAAATGCTAGTATTTAGTACTATCCCTGCCCCGAAAGAAGTTTTTTTGTTGTTGAAAAAAATGTCATAAGATACAATAAGAATTAAATTTACCTGATTTAGTAGCTACCTTCTTTGGAAGTAGATATTTAAATGTGCTATGAACACCTGCATTGGATATGATACATTTGGCATAAATGTTTGTATCGCCACTGCTCTTGTGGACTTGGACACCTAAATGAAAATAATGAAAAAGTGACATTAAAACACTCATAAATGTAAAAAAACCCAAAAAGAAAACAACAACAAAATATTTATATGAATCGTCTTTACGTAAGGAAGAAATACTGTTTGAGACAACTTGTTTATTTCTTCTTTTTGTTGGAAATATATCTTGCATTAATTTTGGTTAAGACCATCTAAAAATGACACAATTGAAACAATTTACAAGCAAAACTGAATTACATATAAGACATCTTCATAAATGTGAACTTTGACCCGGAAGCGCAAATCCCATACCTAATAGTCAATCCTCAGAATAAACACACAAGAACTACAGGTTGTTCTTGTTCTTTATCTTCTCATGGATCTTGGAACTCTATTTTTCAATAAGGCCTCTATTCCAACGACCTCAGTCCTGTAGTACTTCTAGTACTTTGATTTAATAGGTTGAAGTGGAATAAACCACACTTCCTTCGTTTGGATTCAAGTCCACGACATTAGGCCCGGTATTCACGAAACTCAAGCTCATGGTCAAGGTAAAAAAAACAATAACTTCTGTAGGTTTGACAAGAATAAAGTTATAGTGATGGAACTTTCAGGATTTGTGTGTCTTTGGTTCTTTCATCAGCTGCGAAATTTAATAAATGAAGCTATACTCAAAATACTATCTTCATATATGGGGTTTGGAGTCTGAACTTGAGTTTCTTGCTTAAAAAGTTTCGAGTATAAGGTACCAAGTTTCACAGCTGAACAAGACCATTCAGGAATGCGGCAATAACACTTAAAACATAAAAATATGGTACTATAAACGTGGCCGCATGAGCTGCACAGTGTGTGTGAATTTTATATTTGTCTAGAAACAGGGGACTTCAATCAATAAGCAAACATGAATGGGGAAAAAAAGTGTGTACAATAACCCTTTTCTCCACTCACCTACAGCTCTCCCTGCATTATCTAAGAGTATTTCTGATACGGGACAGTCCACAAGCACTTTGCCCCCATATCGCTCAATAATGGGGATCATTTGAAAGGCAATCTCACTGGACCCTCCCAAAGGGTAGTATGCCCCTCCCATGTAATGGTTTATTACTATTCCGTATTCTAAGATGCTCATTTGACTCGGTGGTACACCTGGAATTCATATATAAAATTGTCTTTTACGATCATATAAGTATGAACTATCATTATTAATGGGAAGGAAACGTGATGATGGCGATACCGTGAAAACCGTTACTTAAGTATTTAAGATATAGCGAAGTACTAAGTCTAATATACTACACATGTATTCTTTCTGCGAACAAATACATTTTCTTTTCAAGAACAAATTCTACCGGTCCCCAATGGGGTCGTTATAAATGTGTTATGCTATAATGCATTAAAGGTTTAATACGCATATAGCCTAATTCAGTTAAGTACCACCACTTATAAAATGTTCTCCGACTGTTGGTTCATTATTTATCAATATTCCAATATTAACTAATATAATATTGCATAACCAAAATGCCACGTTACTGAGGTTAGTCTTTATAAATAAATAAATAAATTAGAAACAGGCAAATTCGCGATCAAAATTTGTGTAATATTGATGAAATGGGAAAATAGGAAATGTACGCAGTACTGAATCATTTAATTAGCACAAGAACAACGAATTTATTCTATACCAGTGTCTCCAAAGGCGTAAGCAAGGACAGTTTTTAATTCTGTATTGTCAGATATACTGTTCAGGAATTCCGTCACGCTAGTCCGTCTTTGTTTGTTGTATCTCGGAAAAATAAGTCCATGAATGCCGCTTCTTACCAGGAACATAGTAAGGGACTCGGGGACTAGTTTCAGGGCCATAGTTCCCATAAAGGCCCACTTGTTTTCCTGAAAATACAACATCGATGGATGAATGGATTGATTGATTAATTGGTTGATGTATTTATTCATTTATGAACTTATTTATTTATTCATGGTGATGATGATGCTCGTGATGATTTGACTTGGTTTTGGGTTGGCTTGGTGTTTTGCGGCACAGTAATATAAGTAGGTTATTTGGTGTCGATGCAATTGGAGTAAAGTGCCTTGCCCAAGGATACATCACGGTAGCTGACCCATGCTGGTCCGATGGTAGAATTCGAACCCGCACCCTTTCGGTCGCGAGATGATGATTTACAAATTACGGTTAATAACAACTTTAAAATTCTTAAATGTAAATAATCACAAATTGCCATGATGCATATTTCCAGGATTTTTAGCATACTATGTCCAACAGTATTTTTCACCCCATCCCTGCCTCCGTCAGCACAAGAAAGAAAGAGGTTATAAAATAAAACCGTCCAAATATCTTTTTCCGATGTACTCTCTATGCCTTTATCAAATGCCTTTTTTTTATAGAAACGAACGAACTTTACACATTCAATTCAAATTTTTTAATTTAGAAGAAGATTCTTGGCTTTCTAAATAAATTTAAAACATACCTCCAGAAATTTGATATATTTATCTATAGCTGCTTTTTCTTGTGGGAACATCTCCAGCAACTTCCTAAAATAATTATGTTTCCCAGCAATCATCGGGTAGCGCTTAGTGTATGAAGGAGAACCTACGGCTACCTATTTGCAAAAGAAAGAGAACAGCTTTCAAAATATATCCAGACACAAGTCTCACTAAAATTTAAGAAGCACAACAATACAGAACAAATTCTCCCTAATTTGAGATTGTACATATTCTGTATTTGGTTGTACATACTGTGCATTTGGTTGTACATATTCTGTATTTGGTTACTTGCCTGACAATACGAGTGATACTAATGCGATTCTCGCCAGCTGTGGAGACAGTGGAAAGAACACAAAGACATTTTCAAAATTGTGAAATGTACATTTAAGAGTCTTTTTATAAGCCAAAACAAAGTTGTTGAATTCTTACAGTTTGAGGAAGTCCTAAAATGTTAGCAGGAAAATAAACAAAGATTAATGTCATAAGAAATCGAGGTGTAAGGGCAGTGGCGTACTAAGGGTAAATGGCGCCCGGGGCGACGATGATGGCCCATAGGTCCAGAATACGAGGCCCGAATTTTTATCAGCTGTTTTGCCGCTCAAGACCTCTGGCGCCTGCTGCAACCGCCCCGTCCGCCCCCTCCCCCCCCCCACCCCCCCCCCCCGTTAGTAAGCTACTGTGTACGGGCTCTTTTTGAAGTATACATACCGCGTATACTCGCGTATAAGTCGGATCCAACTGCAGACAAAATCTACAGAGATCTGATGTCACATTATGCGCAGACAGATCTGGGTCTATGTTGTTTGTTCTACTGATTATTCTTACCCAACAACTTCGACCCAGATCTGCCTGCGCATAATGTGACGTCAGATCCCTGTCTATGCTGTTTGCAGTTGAATTCAACTTATACGCGAGTATAGACGGTACACAGTAATAGTACATGTATTTGCATTCAGTGCAAATTTGACAAACTTTGAAATGCAGGTACCTTGGACACTTTTTATGAAGAAACTATTCTGTATTATACCGCGAAAATTATTTGCAGCATGCGCAAAATTAATAGATAAATATAATTCTGTTTTTACAAGGCAGGCGACACAAAATCAGATGACTGTCACTTCAGCAGTCGTTCATACAGAACACGTTTTTCCTATTGTATAAAAAGGGAGCGCTTATGGCATACCGTGTCATAGGCTTCGTCCATGGGAATCCAGACGACTTGCCCTTCTGTAACTTGGTCTATCAATATTCTGGGGTCCTCACCGTATCCCATCTCCCCGACATAGTGAATTCCTGTAGTATATGAAAAGTTAGTTACAGAGACCTTATAAAGAGGTAACTATGGACCACAGTACCCTGACCCCCTGAATTATTATTTGTAGTAACAATAGTTTAGAGGGATAGGGTACCCAGTTACTATTGTAAGTGTATTTCGAAGTATTTCAATAGAGGATTTTCATGTTTGTTTGGGCGTATGCCGAGGGTCCTTCAAGTGACGCTAGAACTTGCGAGGTTTCACTTGAGGCGAGAAACCTACTCCATACAATTGTTAGTAAAAAACAAAGATACTTTGCAACGTCTTAACCTTATGTTTTAAACATTAACACCTTTTTACTTCGTGCAAAAATGTAATAACAAATATGGATCCTCAAAAAGACATTTATCACAGATAAACAAGTTTTTATTTTTTCGAAGGCATTTTTAACCAAGATGGTTATTTTTTTTTTATGTCATCTGCGAATTGCCAAAGTTCTAATTAAATTATGTTGCTCTGTTCATATCAATGTTAGTAAAGTAAGTTTTCTATTTGATTTTATAATCTTACAATCTTGCAAAGGTCATTTATTTGTTCTCTTGTTTATTATCATTCGTGAGTAAATTCGCATATTTCGTAATTCTCCTATTTGTCCCTCTATTCGTACGTTCGTTTATTTTTCGTTTGTTTATTCATTGTTTCCTGGGAGACGCGGTAGCGCAGTTGGTAGAACATCAGACTAGTAATCCAAAGGTCGCGGGTGGGATACACCTCCAGGCCAGCCTGGGTCGGCTGCCTCGGTGTGTTCTTGGGAAGAAACTTAGCTCCCATTTAGATTTAGATTATTAATGGACGTCTAAATAACACATTTTTTTAAAATCGCCAGAAATATCTTAAGGAACGTGGTTATGATCAAAATGATGCAGCCGTCTTCGAAGAATTGCTGAAGATTTTTTAAAAAATTTTTCGAAGGAAAACAGATGCTTAGGAAATTAGAGGATCTCAAACTGTAATTTTGCACATAATACTCTCTCTTTCTCTGTCTCTACTGTAGACAATGTCTATCCTGACTAACCATGTTTTATAATTTGTCAATGAGGAAACGATGTAGAAGTTTGCCTGAAAATTGTTCTTTTTCTCTAGATGAGAATCGCTTTTCAAAGCTAAAGATAATTTCTTGCGTAGAATGCAATATTTTTCGGGAGGTAGTAAAGAATACTTAGAAAGCCATGCAACGGTTTGAAATTTTTATATTTTTTATATTTTTATTTTTTTATTTTTTAGGGATTTATATATTTAATTGTTCTATATGAAAATTATTATTGTAATGCAATAAAAAAAAATTTTTTTTGTTGTTGTTTTGTTTTAGATTTATGTACAAAGATTATGTGCCATTTTTGTATGTTTGCATGTATTTCCTAACTATTGATATTGTATTTGTTTCTTCCTCATCTGTATTAGTTTAATATGCATCACTGAATTTCTGGAATTTTTTCCGAAATCTTCAATGTAAATTGTTAATTGTATCTGCCTCTGTTCTATTTTCTATATTTGTAAATGAACTCTCCTTATATAGGAAATAAAGATTGATTGATTGATTGATTAATTGATTGTCACTTGACTTTTAAAGTGCTTCTTATAAAAGCTCGGAAGGCAATATAGTCAAAGTTTCTGAAGGAAGTATGTATTACGTGAAATAATAGTATTCGTTGCAATTTTTCTTTACGAGAAGTCATTTCGTTCATCAGATGAATGGTCGGTGATTTTTCAAACTTTTTTATTTGTTACGACTCTATGGTCTAAGAAAAATGTAACAGAAAGAAAGTGAAACCAACAAATCATGTAAAAAATCAACAAGCAATTTATTACTAGATAATTAAAATGAAAAATCAAAAAGTCACTTACAGTAATGTGTTTTAAAATCCTAATAATCCAATAAGAATGATTGTTCTAATCACAAGTCCTAAATATAGAATGTTTAGAATTCACGGCTGTGTCCTTGAATGTTATTATGTGCCAATGGTCTCCAAAGTCCTGATGTACTAGAAATCTTGATGTGCTGATGTCAAAATGAAGTATTCCAAAATCTTTGAATAAGTTCACATAAATTCCAAAATCATCAATTAAAAATCCAAAATCCAAAAGTTTGTGAGCACTGTTATAATCCAATGAATATTTAAAATAATTCCTCTCTTAGAATTTGGAATGAATTTTCACAACTGTAATAGCTCTTTACAAGACTGATGGTAATGTCAAAACTGAATAAATGTCCACCAAACATGGCATATATAAATATTGGTCACATGACAGAATGTTCTAGAACATGATTCATCTTAATGGAATTTTTACTTGTAAACAAAATTCAACCTTGACCTTCAAATTAAGAAAACATATTGATCAAAACAACTTAATTCAAGGACACTAGTTAAACATGTTTTTCCTGATAACATTAAGATTTAAGCAAATATTAAAGTGAAGAAACATTTATAATTTCCTAAAATATTTATAATATTATATAAACATCATACATAACATATTATAAATTCACACGAGATGAAAAATGATGTACCTCAGTTCGTTAAGCCTATGCAAATGAAAGCATAAAAATCTTTCCTTTTTTAAAGTGATCAACTAAATCTGTCATTTGTATGGCATAGTTGCAGGTTAAATATAATTTCACTTCAACTGTTTACATGATCTTGCCTATCTCCATTTGTTTGCAAGTTTATTTATAAAAAATAAAAATTCGTATGAAACAGTTATTAATTACTTTCATTTCGCTCGTTTACTCGACGAAATTCACTGGAACAATGCAAATGCAAGATACTGCGATTTCATTCTCGCGAGATGAGTATTCAATGGAGATAGCAACGTGAAGATGCACTTAAAATTGTCAAGTCCAAAACATGTTAACGCTGTTTTGAAACAACCATTGTACATGCACACATGTCTTCACGCCATAGTGGTCATGTATTCAGACCAAAGCGGTCACTGATGTTACGGGTGAGTAAACCTCATCTTCACAACAACATGTTTAAGGAATCAATTCAAAACTGAATATGAATGTTGGTGAACTTTTACAAACTAACAAAAGATAAATTCTTTGTTCTGGTAGAAGTTTATGAAATAATTTTACCTTTTAGGAATTACCATAATATAATATAAGTACTACTAACAATAAGACTAAATTACTATGTATAGTTTTTCCTATGCTGATCTACATTTAAATCCCTAATTTGACTGAGTGGGCACAACACGTCGGGGTACTCGTCTTGATAATTGGGGGTTGGGTGGTTGGGTTGGGTTGACATAATGGCGTATTACAAGCTATAAATATTTTTGTTCAGAAAAAAAATAAAAAGAAAAAAAAAATAATAAAAAAGAACTGACCCGTTCTGGTATGATGGTACGAGTATAACTGACTTGATAAATTACTAACGACGCTTGTGATCAATCTTTTACGTGAGATTGCATTTAAAGTTTGCAACCATGTCAGTACACCCTAGCGAAAAAGACTTTGTCCACGAAAAAAGACCTGTTCGTGAAATTTTGTAACTCTTTCCGTGAAAAGTTTGCATCGAATGTATAAGGCACTTTTTTTCGTGAAGAAAGGGTATTCTTCATGACCATTATATATTTTTCAGGAAAATAATAACAACCTTTTTCGAGAAAAAAAGGTAATCTTCATGAAGAATGTCACTTTCCTTACGAAAAAGTGCCTTTACAAGCCAATGCCTTCCACGAAAAATGTAATGAAAGCTATATTTTTCGTGACAAAGTTAATTCAATGAAAAACAAAAAAATTTCAAGAAAAAATTACAAACTTCATGAAGACTGGTGAGTGTTATGTAAAGAGTGAGGACTCATGAGAACCAGTTTCTTCATGAAAGAACGCTTCAGTTTTGACATATTCGGCCAGGGTACGTCCTTTTATTTCGTGAAAAAAGTGTTCAACAGTAGTGGCTACAGAAATCTTTGTAAAAAGGCCATTATTTTTTCACGAAAAAGATCACTTTTGTTATTTTCATGTCATACTTAAATTCCAGCAAGTCCGCCCCTAAGCACCGCCCACATCTAATCTAACTGGTCGGTTATAAAATGCATTTTGTTTTCCCCATTTTATTTTGTAAAACAAAAGAGCTAAGGAAAGACGGAAAATGTTAATAATTTTAATAAAATACAGTGTATATAATTTTACCTCATTTCTGAGGGAATATTATTATTAAAGATGGTAAAATGCTTTTTTACCATAAAACTGACCAATAGGTGCGGGCTTTCTGGAACTTACTTACGGCATGTCAACTCGCCGTGAACATGCAATAATCAAACTCTATAGACCTGATTCCGATGTTAGCGAGTGGCAGTGATGGACAGACGCATGTTTGACGAATCGATTGATGTAAGTCATGCCTTGCTAAGATTTGTTAAATACTTTTTGGTACAGACGCTTGAATACTACATGGAGTACATCGTCCTGGCAAGTTTCCTCCCTTGTCATTTCCGTAATACATACAGCACTCCCCCCCCCTCTCCAATACCAATCCCTCCAGTTATAAATCAAATCCCTGTGCTTAGGAAGTAAATGACTTGTTACGGATTAATGTGCTCTCTCAACGTTTGAAATATGTTTGAAGAGTGCTGGATTTAATGAACCTTTTATTTGCAGTACATTTATCTTTCTGATTCTCTTGGATAATTTCACTTGATTAGGACATAATACCATGAAGTACGTGCTGCTTCTTGCTGCATGCTGGAATTTAACAAACGGTATGCAAATTCATTTTTCCATACGCTTTATTCATGGTCAAGTCAGTTTGATCAATGTTCTATGTCCCTATTCACGCATGTATCAAACTATATTCTGCAAATTCCAATATTAATGTATTTATTTCGCTAAACCAGAGGGAAAATGACACTGGTATGTACATTACTATAGAAATGAAATATCTTACTGCAATCTCTTGTTTTTATTTTATAATATGTTTTGTCAGTATGGAAAGCCGCCATGAATATTGTTAGTAAAACAGAATACTTAAGAAAGTTAGTTATAACAAGCACATCATCTTTTCTTTTTCTCTTCTTTATCTCTTTATTATTATATGTTGTGAAGAGTCTAGCAGGAAAGATAACTCATGCCGAAAACAATGCCTAAATTGATACAACGGCAAACTGGATATAACGATGAAAAAATTGCCTGCAACCGAAATGTTGGTCGTAACGAGAGTTGTGGTCTGTGCAGGTAGCATGACAAGCGATGTTGGAGTGCCATTAGGGAAAGAAAATTTTGCTATAGTATACTTTCCATATTTCTTCTTCAGCTTACCTGTATCGAACTCAAATCCTTTCTCCACAAAGGTGTGACAACACCCTCCTGCCTGGTCATGTTGTTCAAGCACCAACACCTTCTTCCCCTCTCGGCCAAGAAGGACAGCTGTCGTCAAAGCTCCAATACCGCTCCCAATAATAACAGCGTCCAGGTTTTCGGGAACTCTTGTCGGTTTAAACCCTATGAGATAATATTACCATGTCAATAGTGTTTTAAACCCTATGAGATAATATTACCATGTCAATAGTGTTTTAAACCCTATGAGATAATATTACCATGTCAATAGTGTTTTAAGCCCTATGAGATAATATTACCATGTTAATAGTGTTTTAAACCCTATGATATAATATTACCATGTCAATAGTATTTATGTTATGTACATACCCAAAACTACATACGTGTTTAATTCCCAGTCGGCGGAAAGAACGAGTTTGATATGACGTAAGGAGGTTGAGGCTGTCAGGCCGAGACGTATTCACAAACCATATCAAACGATTTCTTTCCTTCGATTTGGAACAAAACACGAATGCGGTTTTGTATTTATTACATACTACCTCTTTTGCTTTCCAAATGTGTTTAGCTTTACAGTGTGAATGAAATTTTTTTAAAAATTGGGATTTATGAAAGTTTAGATTCGCTGCGTATAAAAATATCGATGCGCGGACGTCAGAGAAAACACATAAATAGTTCATATCTCGGTGTTTGATACTAAAATACGGATTGAACATCTGTTCTTGTAAGATTAAATGGGGACGTAATACATATAATGATTACATTGTCGTAGCGAAGGGTAATTAAATACATAGACTACAAAAGCAATTATATGAACATAGCAATCTAAACACGCCTTTCTCAGAAGATTGATCTTCTTTTCTTTGATCAAGTGCATCTTTTACGGACCAATTACACATTCTTCATCATATAACAACTACTAATGCACACATTTTTCACATTTGTATCATAACAACAATGTCGCAGAGAGAGAGAGAGAGAGAGAGAGAGAGAGAGAGAGAGAGAGAGAGAGAGTAACAGTGACATCGAAGAAGAACCCGACAGTCAGACAGGCATGCATGTGAAGGACATGATGGGAAACTTACGTTGCTTAAGAACCTTGTTCCGCGCTACATGGTCTGTGACAAGAGGTTGAGGAGGCCTCACAAAATCCTTAGAAAAGATTACCAGTCCTCGTCTTGGATTTCCAATTATCAACGACAATAGGTAGATGAAAATACCCAGTAGTAGACATATCCACAGTAGTGGACTCTCCACCAGATGCTGAATGTGGATCAAGACCATTTAATTCCTATTAGCAATTCTGTGCAAATGTCCTCTTTATGCAGTTGCTCTTTCAATATTGTGGCGCTCTTTTCTATGCAGTTGTCCTCTCCATTAAGATGCCCTCTTCTCAGTGCAGTTGTTCTTATAAAAATGCCGTCTCTAATAAGTTGCCCTCTCCTTGTAGGTGTCTCCAAAATTCTTAACGTTCAGGAAACGTAGTCTCTCCTCTGCATGTGTCGAAAAAATAAGCATTTGGGATAAGATGACAGGGTAACGGTATCAAATTAGCACATTGTCAGACCTTTTTTTCTTATAGGGAAAGTCCATGAAAAAAGTTTCACTCTAGTATTGAAGACATATTCATAAATACGGAAAATGTACATGAAGTTCGGAAAACTCATGCTCATGGAAATATTTTAGTTCAAACTTTTTAAAATCTAGTGGGGGGGGGGGCGAGTGGTCTAAGGGGCTTGCTTTTACCGATCACTCACACATCTCACCTCTGTCCGCGTGTGTTCGAGTCTCGGCTCGACCAATGTGGGTATGTGAGAAAGCTTGCCAGTAGCTTCCCGTGGGTCGTTGATTCTTCCCCTGGTTTTCCTCCACCAAATATACTGGCCGCCATGTATAGCCTATCATGTGCTGAAAAATGGCGTTAAAACCCACGAAACAAACATAAAATCTAGCGTTTCTACAGTGTGTTTGGCACTGTCATATTGCAGAGATAAAATGTACGAATGACAAAAGCATCAGAGGATCTCCGAATGGTTCGGGACGTCACGAGGTCGGTTCGTGTTCTCTGTAGCGCTATATACACTTCAAGCTAACAATGTTGTTCGAGTGAAACTTTTTTTTAATAAAATCAAACATTAACCACACTAAACCTCGAGTTATGTTTGCGTTTAATTCAACTGTTACTTTTTATGCCAATGAGGACTTAAAATTTGTGACGATTTTCGATGATGTAAACGCTGGTACTTTTACTTGAAAACAAATAAATCCAAAAAATCAAGCTTTATCTCTGGCTAAAATTATAAGCATCGGTTCCTTTTTTAGCTTCAACATCAGAACTGTCTGACTAGTAAGCAAAGAGTTTGTTATGATCGGTACGTAAGTAATGTAATCTCGAGTTTCATCTGTGTAGCACGTATAACACAAACGGACTTTGTAATGTCACGCTTAATCTCTAATTGCGGCCGACAGGGAGTGATAATACAGTACTTTCGAGCAATTTATTTTGAAGATATACGATATATTTTCCGTTCTATTGTGAAGATTATACAAAACATGTTACATACATACTACATGTTAAAATTAAAATGCAACATGGACTTTCATTAAATGAATCCCGCGATTACAGTATAGACCATTGGTCTGACGATGAAAAACAATAAAGAATATACATTAATATCCCATAAGAAAACGACAGAATGACTGATGTAAAGGTAGAGAGGGAAAAAAGGATAAACAGGCAGACGTGCAGAACTTGCGGCAAGCCGTTAGACAGAAAGACCGACTGAAATGCATATTGGTGGAGAGAGAGAGAGAGTTACCTAGATTCTGTAGTCTTCAATCTGCATCGGAGTGGTGTTTTTCTCTTGTTTAAGTGAACATAAATTGGTATATTAAAGACATTGATCAACTGAACAATAAAGTCTCCGCTCAGTGCTCTTCCACTTTTTATTGCTAAGAGCACTGTATTTTAACATCACATGTACATTTCGAACAAAGGTCGTCACCCAATCTGATACTAGTGATATGATCAATGACACAGAATTATCTGATATTACCAAAGTCAATGTGTGCATATTATATATATATATATATATATATATATATATATATATATATATATATATATATATATATATATGCATGTATGTGTGTATCTATGTCTAGCGTTCGAGGTTATATATATATATATATATATATATATATATATATATATATATATATATATATATATATATATATATATATATATATTGTTATGTATATTGAATTTATAATATGTGTCCACGAGGTAAGTTGTACTTTAGTCATTTTTTGAACAACATGTTTACTGCATTGGAGTTCAAGGTCAGACTTATTTACATATCATTTAGTACTTAGATTGGAATTTTCCATGGCTTCTGTGAGAAAAGTCACGTACGCAGATGAAATATTCTATTAGAGTTACGCATATTCTACAACGTTCTGTCACGTGACTTATGTTTATATATAGAGATTTTAGTGGACACTATTTGATTCTTGTTCAAATGGTCAGTCTATGAAGAATCACTTTAATAATCAGATGTTTATAGTTGTGCTGTGAAAATTCAGAGCAAATTCAGAGAGAGGAATTATTAATTTAATATTCATTGGAATTACCAAAAGTGCTCATTCTCATATTGGATTAATACTTGATTTTGGGATTTATGTGAATTTATTCAAAGATATTCTGGATTACATCATTCAGGCATATCAGAACATTCAAGACTACTAGCACATTAGGACATTCAAGGCTACTGGAATTCATTCGGAACATTTTATATTTAGGACTTGTGATTAGGACACTTAGGATTATTGGATTATTTGGATTTTAATTCACGTTACTGTAAGTGTCTTTTGAATTTTCACTTTAATTATCTAGAAATAAATTGCTTGTTGATTTTACTTACATTGTTGGTTTCACTTTCTTTCTGTTACGTTACTTTAAGACCTAGATTCGTAACAATATATATATATATATATATATATATATATATATATATATATATATATATATATATATATATATATATATATATATATATATATGAGACCACTTATTAATTAATAACCAGCCTGGCTGATGTGGATCTTTTAGTCTTGTTCAAATGTATGCCTGACTGCGAAGTAGTTACATAATAATGTATGTACGTCTCTCTCTCTCTCTCTCTCTCTCTCTCTCTCTCTATATATATATATATATATATATATATATATATATATATATATATATATATATGTATGTATGTATGTATGTATGTTTATATATGAGACTACTTATTAATTATTTACCAGCCTGGCTGATGTGGATCTTTTAATCTTGTTAGAATTTACGCCTGACTGTGAAGTAGTTGCATAATAATGTATGTACGTCTCTCTCTCTCTCTCTCTCTCTCTCTCTCTCTCTCTCTCTCTCTCTATCTATATATATATATATATATATATATTTATATATATATATATACATATATATATATATATATATATATATATATATATATATATATATATATATATGTGTGTGTATGTGTGTGCTATCACGAGCTCGGGAAGATGTCAGCGACTGCAATATAAGGCGACAATCCACATCTAACCGAGCGTCGCCTTTCAATATCTGACTTAGTCTGTGTGATCTAGACGAAGAACAATCAGGTACTTGTTTCGGTATATGTCAAGGAAAAATTCAAACTAAATCTTATGAATATATGGGACTTACATTCTATTAATATGTGATACGTGTATAAGCTCCTATACAAGTATCATACGAGGTTTAGTACATTTTATAGCATTTTTATCAAATACAAATCCACGGTACACGAAACGTCAGTGAAAAGTAACAATATTGAAAAATAAAAAAATTTGAAAAATCTAAACCCAGAAATGCAGTTAAATTTTTTCTACCCCAAGAGTGTAGATAACCGAAACAATATTTTGAAGAAGTGCCCCTTGCGGATGAAAGATTTATTTGCCTGTAGCAAGCGCAATCAATTGACCAATGAGAGATTTCATTTCATGACCTGTTAGGTGTTCAGTATTGTGACTTTCATTATGTCTACAAGTCTTGACTCGACAGAAAACTTGCGCGTGAAAAGTTAAATTGGAGAAACATACATACGGTATGTGACCTTGTATACGGAAGCCGCTGCGATTATTCCCAAGTATCTTCCTAGGTATATGTAACAAGATATCTGATTGGTTCAGTTTCTTTTAGCTGCTTCCCGTCAGACAGAGGAGCAGTATATATTGATGCGCTTATCTACATATACCAAAAGTTGATGTTGTTGTTGTTCGTCCTTCGAGTTCGAAGATGACCATGACATCACTAACTGGTTTGGTTTATGTGAGTGGCTGATAATGGCCAATTGGTGCTCCGAACTGTCTGTGGCACACTGGAGAGGAGATGCCGCTTGGGGCTGCTTGATCAATAGAGGACGTGCTGCAGATCCGATATTTACGCTGCTCGCGCTTTTGCACTGCCTCTGCAGTTCTC
This sequence comes from Margaritifera margaritifera, assembly GCA_029931535.1. NCBI lineage: Eukaryota > Metazoa > Mollusca > Bivalvia > Unionida > Margaritiferidae > Margaritifera > Margaritifera margaritifera. The sequence continues at coordinate 961,018 of JAQPZY010001206.1, read as the reverse complement.
CTCAGCTCAAAGTCTGTACCTCCAGTATGCATGAGAATGCGCCAGGTGGAGCGATTCTGTGCGAGATCTTCCCAAGACTCGGGGTCAATGTTGAAATATTTCAAGGATAACTTGAGGGAATCTTTGAAGCGTTTTTTCTGACCACCCTGAGATCGCTTTCCCTCCTTCAGCTCACTGTACAAGATCTTCTTTGGTAGTCGCTCTTCTGACATCCTGGTAACGTAGCCTGTCCATCTCATCTGTGATTTCATCAGCAGAGCATGGATGCTTGGAATGCTTGCCCGGGTGAGAACCTGAGTGTCCTGCCATATTATCCTCAGTTTCCTCAGGCAGCCCATGTGAAAATGCTTTAGCTTCATGGGATGGCGTTTGAACACCGTCCAGGTTTCGCATGCATACAGAAGGGTCGGCAACACAATTGCTTTGTAGACCTTCAGTTTTGTTTGCAGACTGATGCCTCTACGCTCCCACACAATTGCGCGTAGTCTGCCAAAGGTCACACTTGCTTTAGCAATTCTGGCGTTGGTTTCATCATCCGTGGGGACTGCACGTGACAGTGCACTGCCGAGATAGGTGAACTTGTCCACTGCCCGGAGGGTTTGACCATTTACTGTGATGGTAGGCTCTACGTAAGGCTTTCCTGGTGCAGGTAGGTGCATCACCTCTATCTTCTTGACACTGATTGTGAAACTGAAATTGTCGCAAGCTGAAGAGAAATGGTCCATACTCTGTTGCACGTCAGTCTCAGATTTAGCATTCAGGGAGCAGTCGTCAGCAAACAGGAGATCATGAACAGTCATTTCCTGTCTTTGCCTGTTGTCTCATCAGATTGAAGAGCGTGTCATCATTCTGGTGTCTGATGTCAATTCCAGTGTCATAGTCACGGACGGCACCAGTAAGCGTGGCAGAGAACATCATACTGAAGAGAGTTGGGGCCAACACACAGCCTTGCTTGACTCCATTGGTGACTGGAAATGGTTCAGACCACTCACCATCGTCCACGACACGAGCGAGCATGCCATCGTGGAATTGTCGAACCATTACGATGAATTTCTCTGGAAAAACACATTTTGCCATGATCTTCGCACGACTCACTGTGTCAAACGCTTTTGTCAGGTCGATGAATGTTGTGTACAGGTTGGAGTTCTGTTCCTGGCTTTTCTCCTGGATTGGACGAGCTGCAAACACCATGTCTGTTGTCCCTAGTCCTTTCCTGAAGCCACACTGACTCTCAGGCAGTAGCCTGTTATCAATGTGATGCACAAGGCGATTCAGCAGAATGCTGGCGAGGATTTTGCTGGCTATTGACAACAAGAAGATTCCCCGATGGTTGTCGCATGATTGTTTGTTGCCGTTCCACTTGTAGAAGTGGACAATGGATGCATCCTTGTACTCATGTGGTATAGTTCATTGAATCCACATTGACTGGAAGAGTCCAGTCAGTTTCTGTGCCATGTGCGATCCTCCGGCTTTGTAGACTTCTGCTGTTATAGCATCCACTCCAGGTGCTTTGCCATCTGAGAGCAGGTCAATTGCTTTCTCAGTTTCAGTCAGCTCTGGAGGATCAGTAAGTGATGTGTTGATTTCCACTTAGGGAAGTCGATCAATTGCCTCATCACGAATAGATGATTGTTGATTGAGGATGTTGTTGAAGTGTTCTGCCCATCTTTGAAGTATCTTTTCTTTGTCAGTGATCAGTGTGGTGTTGTCAGCACTCAGTTTTGGAGATGTTCCTTATGACTGTGGCCCGTAGATTGTCTTCAAAGTATCATTTTGCTCAGCCATGAGTCTTGTAGATCCCTGAGTTTGCATTAGACAGTCCTCTTGATGTTGTTGAAGACTGCCTTCTTAGATGATGAAGTGCTGTCTTCTAAACAGGCCTTTTGTAGCTGATGTTTCTCATTAAGCAGTCTCTATATGGCAACATCATTCTCATCAAACGAATCTCGATGTTTACATGTGGTGGGACCGAGGGTTTTGGATGCAGCTGAGTACACAGAGTCTCTGAAGGATGCCCAGTTTTTATCGAGTTCGCACCAATTGTTTTTAGTTGGCTGCACAGTTCTTCGAAAAATGCCTGTTTCACATTCTCCTGTTTCAATTTGGAGACAATGAGCTTTTTGGGCACTTTTTTGCCTTGTGATCGTCTGCTAGGCTGAATCTGGATATTGAGCTTGGAGACTATGAGCCTGTGGTCAGTCAAGCATTCTGCACTTCTCATGGCCTTCGTCACTCGGACATCTTGGCTGTCTCTTCTCCTGACGATGACGTGGTCAGTGAGATGCCAGTGCTTGTAGCTTGCGTGCATCCAAGACGTCTTGTTGCAGGTTGGCAGGCTGAAGACTGTGTTAGTGATTAGGAGGTCGTGTTCAGCGTCCGTTGTTGTTGCATTTGATAAAGCCATTTTTGCTAGTCACACCTGGCCATGTCTTGTGATCTGTGCCAACTCTAGCACTGAAGTCACTAAGGAGCTTGTCTGCCTTTGGTACTTCTGCGATAAGAGACTCCAGGTCTTCATAACATTTGTCCTTGATCTCATCTGGGTTGTTCATGGTGGGTGCATAGGTACTGATGATAGTTGCATGTCATTTTCCAGAGAGTATGAGTCTCATATACATTAGTCTGTCATTCACGCCCTTTGGGAGATTTGTGAGCTTGCTGACTAGCTGTGATTTGATAGCACACTCAACACCAGCTTCACGTTGCTCTTCTTTACTTAGGCCACTCCAGAAGAAGGTGTATCCGGCTGCTACTCCAGAGAGTTGTCCTTCCTCAGCTAAACGAGTTTCAGTCAGTGCTGCAAGCTGGATGTTGAATCTGGCCAGTTCTCTACCAACTAGAGCTGTTCCTCTCTCTGGTCTATCTGCTGGTGTACTTGTCCATTTGTGTGCGCACACTCAAGGCATCGATGGTTAGTTGGGTCACCTTTATCTTTTTGCTAGATTTTCGACCGCTAAGTTGGGATTCCCGTCAGCCGCGGTATGCTGACCATGCTGACCAGGGTTAAGGTGAAGCATACAATGCTAAGAGTGCCTTTTCTAGCCCGTTCCTCGTGCGACGGAGGTGAGCAGTGTGATCCTGAAAAGGGCTGCGCAGTCCCCCAGGAAACTGCCGAATTCCACTGCTGCTTCGGTCCAGTAAAAAGCGAGCCTATGCCCTGAGCCGCCTGCTTGCAGGTCTGCAGCTACCGCTCCCAGTGTATCCACACTTGCTGCTTTACTGCTCCCCCATTGCCACAGGAATTGAACGTATCTGGTACGGGGAGGGGAATGATGTTATGACTTGCGCGGGAGTTTGATTTAAGTGAGGGAACGTTGCGCAGAGTCACACTCACTCTCTTGTCCAGACCTGTCTGAGTCCAGTGGTACGATGTTGTCGAAACGTCTGGAGACGAGTCCGGATGCAGTGGATGGCCATCAGGTCCTACTGCATCTGAGCTGATGCCCTGCGCTGTCCACACAGCTCTTGCCATCTACCTTCACAGCCGGGAGGATGAGCATATCTGCTCGGCCGATTTGATCCGCCAGAGATGACTTTCCAGAGGGAGCCAGGTGTGGATGCCCACTCTGGGTGAACAGTCATAGGGAGTACCGTCTACTGTTACTTACGGGAGCAGGCGTAGCCCGACCTGACAAATAAGGGTTGATGTGCAACAAAGTGAATCGATGACCCTTGGTTTTCAAAGATGCTTTTACCTATGTTCCAAAAAAGTATTAGAGTAGTTGATACTCGTATGCATTTGAGTGATGAATCTTTTCTTTTAAACTAGATTTACGATTGATGAATCCACGACACATGGAAAGAAATTAAATCTAGCTTGAGTCGAAAGTTTACAAAGTACAACGCCATCTTAAATGTTTCATAATTTCTTATTTGGCAGCATTTGATAATATACATTTTGATAGTCATAAGTAGATCTAAAATAGTTGCTTTGGAAGCGAATCCATTAAATAACAGTAGGGAATGCCTAAAACTTCCAAGCTGGAGTAAAGGTCACATTGACCCACATATTAATGATGGTGAAATACTCACACACGGATCACTTCCACAAGTCACCATCTCGAAAAACAGTACATAATTCATACATAACTCGCTCTGTCTCGGTATTATAAAAGGGATCCAAAATGGTGAATAAAGAGTTTCAGGAACCGACCATTCTAGGGGGGGGGGGGGGAGGGAGGGCTACGATTATCGTTCGAACCAGTATATATATACATATGTATATATATTTTTTTTCTTTCACCTCAACATAATTTTTGTTTCTTTTGATTTATACAAATCAGAGCAAGGATATTTTTTCAAGGTAATCGGGTAAAAGATCTTTATTTTATACAAAAAAATCCTAGGCCCCACTCCTCACTCCCTTTCCCCGCTAAAATGAAAATGTCGGCCCCTAACATAACATAATGATTATAAAACAAAATACGACACAAATTTCATATACGGTGCCGTGATTTTGTCTCGCTCGTTATAATCCAGGCTATTATAATTGGCTATGTCCTTACAAATTAACGATAAACAACTAACAAAATGGAAGGATGGACATGTTTGTGTAGCTAATAATTCCCATTTTTTTATATAAGAAGTTCTGGTGTGTGAACGGTTTTGAATCGAATTAAGGCGCACAGTCAACGGCCATCGTTTTTACCAGCTGAATTTCAATTCGGAACATAGTTCAACACTACTCTTGTAAATATTCGACACTCATCTTTTACACGTTTATAGGCTGAATAAAAACTTAATCTTACACACGGACACATTAACAAATCCCGTGATCTATTTTACAGTGTTGTTTCTGTCTCATAGAGATTTAAATAAAATGACGGGAAAATAACGTACAATGCATAATGCTTTATCTTTCCTGACCTGCCTTCGGCCCAGTTCTTGTCACTCTGATCACAACACCCGAGGTATCAGATGTTGTAACGCACTGTACGACAAAACACGTGCATGGTTATCGTTAATTGATTCTATTTGTTTTTATTTGCTTTTCATTTTTTAATCTTGACAGTTCGGTTGAATTAGCACCCACATTCCCTTACGCGTACTTGGTTAAATTTCCAGCCTTCATTGTGGCTCCATCTACCACTACCCGTTCTCCATTATAGAAACTGTGGAATCCATCTCTAGTAATTCGTTATGCACATGCAAGCTTGAGTAACCATAAGTAACAACAAATATGTTTGAGGTGCAAATTTACCACTGCTATCTCTCAATGTGTGTGTATGCGTTTGCGTATGAGAGAGAACGAGAGAGAGAGAGAGAGTGTGTGTGTGTGTGACTCTGTGTGTGTGTGTGTGTGTGTGTGTGAGAGAGAGAGAGAGAGAGAGAGAGAGAGAGAGAGAGAGAGAGAGAGATTGTCTTCAGTTTGGACCAAGTTTACACGACTAATGTAATCACTGAATATCTAGTTTAAGTGTGTGTGGGGGGGGGGGGATTGTAAAGTGGGTGATATACAGACATTACTTTGATTGTCTTCTTTCTCATCCAGTGTTAAGTGTCAATGTAGAGAGTGCAAAGGCATCATGCAGTAGCGTCCCTTTGCACCGTTATTTTACATTAATGACTTTTAAAATAGTAGTACGGTACAAATATTGAGAACGAAAAAAGTATCTCTGCTGTTAGACACCGACCATTTAATTTTCCAAAAGGGGGTGGGGGTGGGGGAAAGCTGGAATTTTTTTGAAAAATATTCTGGTCCTCGAATAGCTTCAAAAAAAAGTCTTGCTCAAATTTATATTATCTTAAGGCAAAATATCCCGGCTCGAAACAAAAATCACAGCCCCCCCCCCCCCCCCCCTCGCATCCGCTTGGTATAATCAAACTCTGTCGAGCCTGATCATACCAGTTTATCATTTTTTTTACCAGCTATTAATAAGCCTGGCCAGCGACACTTGACCCTACACTTCGTACATGTGTATGTGTGCACTTGTGTGTGTGTGTGGGGGGGGGGGGTAGCCTGGTCACTGACGGAACTCAAGAATACCGGACACTTCTTTGCACACATGCAAAAATGATCACGTTAAGCAGGGGGCAGACCACCTGAAAAACCGGACTGTCCGGTTATAAAACCGGACGAATGGCCACCCTATTTGTGAGAGAGAGAGAGAGAGGGGGGGGGGTGGGTAACATTATTTTAGGTCTCACTGGACAGTGTCATATTATGACATCTCTCTAATTTTTAAGGTAGAGGGCGTGAGCCTAAAAAGCGTGAGCTTTGTGTTTTTGTGTTTTCTTTTTATAAATTTACACAGAAACTAAATCTGCAATTTGGTTTACATTGACTTTAAGTTAAGCTTGAAAATGGGTTGGCTTGTTTGGTGACTCTCTGTCACAGTTAGACTAGCATTGGAGATCAAATGCGTAACTTGGGATGCAAATGAACAGCCTACTTGCTTTACGTATTTGTGTTGGCCTATGTCTGCTACAGCGGTAAATACCTGAAAATCGAGATGCTTACGGGGTGATTAGAAACATGCCAATTTGTTATAATACCAGTGAACTTTAAAAATGTATTAGGTCCATACTGATTGTTTTAGCCGCCTTGTCACAGGAAAATATTCAAAACAGCTCTTTACGGTAAAAAATGAATGTAAAAAAGAGGGGTCGGAGGTAGTGTTGGTTTAGTGTAAAAGTTATAAGTTGTACATGGAATTAACCGGAATACCTAATTAAAATCTGACAAACATGCTTTCCGCAAAAATCATTGGTTAGTTTTTATTTGTATCTTTAACGTATAATTATTCTCATTATTCTGCAATCTGTCTTAGTCCGATGAAAATTCACGAAAACAACCGTCCAGTGAGACCTTAAGTTCAGACCAAACTTTGCAGAACCAAGGTGTAATCCCTGCATATCTAGTTTGACAATGAAATATGCATTGTTGCCGCCATTTCTAAGAGGGAGGAGTTTGGGGGTGAGGGGAAGGAGGGTGTTGTTGGGTTGGGGTTGTGGGTGATATACAGACATTACCTTGATTATCTTCTTTCTTTCTCATCCAGCTTTAAGCCTCATGGTAAAGGGTGTGTTAAAGCATCATGCAGTGGTTTCCCTTTACACCGCTATTTTGCATTAATACACTTTTTGAAACAGTGGTACGCCTCAAATATTGAACACAATTTTTTTTTCTTCTCAACTGTTAGCCAAACAAAATAGAGCGCTTGTTATAAACAAACTCTGTCAAGCCTGGTCATATAAGTTTTTCAGTTCTTTTCAGCTATTTATAAACCTTGGCGGCGAAACTTGACCCTAGTCTGCCTACATGTGATACAAATAGTTTTTCACAGTGATGTAGATCATCGCCCACTCGGCCATTTTCATTTAGCCATTCATACAAAACACTAACCTACTACTCCTCTCCAGTGGTATCACGATCTGATAAATAAAAATAACGAACTGCGGCAGGTGACCGGTGCAGGTCAGGTTATGCACATTAAATTTGAAAGAAGAAAATCACCATGCATTATTATTCGTGCCAATATTTACACGGCATATTATTCGTGCCAATATTTACATGATATATTATTCGTGCCAATATTTACATGGCATATTATTCGTGCCAATATTTACATGGCATATTATTCGTGCCAATATCTGCATGGCATGTTATTCGTGCCAATATGTACATGGCATATTATTCGTGCCAATGTTTACATGGGAAATTTTTTTGTAATTTATGAGTATGACACTATCAAGCGATATGTGATACTAGATCACGTTTCCCCAGTTTTTGTTGCTATAACTGAATATTTGTGTCCTATTTATGTCCCAATTTGACAATATATACTTTAGTATTACTGGTGCACGTCTTTTATGTATGGTACAGAACTTCGGAATTGCTTGGGCGACTACCATTACAGCAATTATTGTGCAGTATCGTGAATGCGAATATGTTACTCCGCTCTTAACTTTTTTTGGTTTAAACTGTATACATTGGAATGTAAAGGGCACTAACAGATTTAAATACACAGATCAAACAGTAGGCTCAATTAAGGGGGGCTTGGCAAAGCTCATCTGGTTTATGTAAGAACACCTCAGTAGTATGTGCAGATGTCACTGATAATCAAATTCATTCGAAATCTTACTGATATAAGCTTATATACCAAGTCTGAAGAAAAACAAACTGATTAGAAACAAAACCTCTAGAGTACAACAAGTTCAGCCAATCAGGTGACAGATCCCTCATTAATATGCGCGTAAATGTCACATCATGATCAAAATCATCAGAGAACTTATTACTACAAGTTTATATAGCAAATTTGATCAAAATCTAATCCGAAACACAGCCTTTAGAGCGGTAACGAGCTTAGCAAATCAAATGCCAGAACGCCTCATTAATAGTCGTAGATGTTGCTCATCGTCATATGATTCTGTGGGTTTATTTACAGAGTTTGATCGCAGTCTAATAAAAAATAGAGCTTCAGTTTTGGTAACAAGCTCAGCGAATCAAAAGCCAGCATTCCTAATCAATGTTCGCAGATGTCGTTCATTAAGAAACTCATCTGCGGTCTTATTATATAAACTTATATAGCAAGTTTGATCAAAATCTAATTGGACATACTCTCTAAGTGGTAACAAGCTCATCCAATAGGACGCCAATACGCCTGAGATATAAGCTAGGTGTCGTTCATAATCAAGCTCAACTGGGAACTAGATGATAGCAACTTATATTACAACTTTTATCGAAATCCGATCCGAAAGAAAACATAGAATTCTACAAGCAAATGTTGCGAAGAGTATATAAATGTTATATAGCATACACTGGTGAGTAAAGGAGGCCGCCAGGAGTAGACGTAAAGCATCGGAATGCAGATCGAAAAGTGTGATTCGAAACTCGGCACAGGTGGAAAAAAATTGTTATTTAGATTAAACAGTTCGACTGTGACGTAATTCCGGATTCACTGAACCATTGACACATGTTCATGATTTTGCACATAAAACGATGACATATATGTACACTATAAGTGATAACTGTTCTGAATTCATTGAACCGTTGACACATGTTCATGATCTCTTCTCATAAAACGATGACGTATTTCTACACTATAAATGATGTCGTATATTTGCATTGTATTCAATACATAAATAATGACACAAAACTACATGTGTTGAATTCACTACATTTTAGAGAGGTGATAAATATTTCACGACTTTAACATGAAACAACATTGTCAGTATCAAGAGATAATGCTTTTTTCTTTACAAGTTTGGATGGGATAAAAGTTTGGTCAAAGCTAGTTGTGTCGAGGAATAACATCTGAGAGAATAAAAGTGCCAATTTGTTGATTTTAATTATTAGAAAAGATACCTTGCAATTCTTTAGAAAATATGTAGATTTATGAGGATAGCATTGAGATAAACAGAAACAGATTTGAAAACAAAATGGTTTCAACACTACAGCATGAAGAAGGAATAAATTACTTATTTAATATGGGTAAACACACAAATTTGTATACGGCGACATTTACATTACAACTTGATGATCTCGTAAGTTTTACAATACCCAATTTACAATGATTCGAAAAAAACAGAGATAGCATTAATGGAAAACAAACTTCGATTTAAAACAGCACAAGCTGACTCATATATGAAGTTGCTATTTTAGAATCAACCATAACAATGGCCAAATTTGACATAAATCTGAAATCGTCTATACATTTGAAAGGATCGAAGAAACGTTGCAAATTGTTGAAAACAAAGCCATTATTTTAGACGGCCGTCCTGTGGGGTTGTTGGTAACACCTAAAAACAATTTACCAAGCATAAAATATTTTTTGGATTTTTTTAATTTCGTTTTAAATGACTGACAAAGAATAGTATTTAAGACATCTTTGCTGTGATCCTGAAAGTCTAGTTGCTTACACAAATATCAATCATTTGTAGCAGCGCATTAAACAGGACAAAAGAAAAGAAAGTACACTGAATTGGCTAACTGAATAATCTATCTACACATTAAACAAGAAAACGAGAAAAAGATTTCCATAGAGAACTGTTTGTCATTCACGTAGATGGGCAGTAGTAAGCAGACATTATTGGCATGCAATCATATGAAAAAGACACCAATGGATAGAAATGTATTTTGACAGTAACCGTGATATGTATTCTTCTCGAAATTCTCCTGGGCTAAACAAGTGAAAACAAAAAAGGAAATGACAGATGCAATGCTTTTAGAGAATTCCTTGAAGAGAGGAAACCTGAAAAGATACAGTTTGATGAGGGGATTTAACTTTAGAGCAAAAACTTTAAGGATTTGCTGGGAAAGAAAACATTAAACAGTTTTCAATTTACAAAACAAGGACATGTAGTGGAAAGGTTTAATAGAACCCCAAAGACTGGAATCTGGAAGGATTTCACTCAAATTGAAAGCAGAAAATATGTTGACGCTTTATTAAATTTTATTGATTGATACAATAACACTCATCATAGATCAATAGACGCAACTTTTGTTCAAGCAATGAACAAAACAGATCAAAAGTATGGATCGACTTGACAACAGATACATTCTGAACATCAAGATTTAAAATCGGTGCAACAGTTAGAATTTCAAAATAAAAATAGATCTTTGCAAAGTGCTACGTACGTTCCTAATTTTACAGAGGAAATATTTAAAATTAGTCAAGTAATTTTGGGTGATCGAGCCGTTTACAAACTGGAAGACATGAAGGGAGAGCGTATAGAGGGCATATTTTACGAACAGCAGATATTATTGTATGGCAAACAAGATGTTAAATACAAAGTTTAACAGATTTTAAAAATAAAACGGATGGTCGGTAAAAGAACGTACTTGTAAAATGGAAAGGATATGATGATTCATGTAACAGTTGGAAACCAGTTGAAAACATGCCAATAAATAAATGACACCTCCATCGGAAAACACAAATAGCAGTATTTAGAATGAGACACATGTAAAAAGAATGGTGCATTTGAAAATGAAGTGTTGATCCCATGAGCAGAGAAAAAAAATCACCGGTATAAAACAAAAGGGTACACTGAAAAATGTGATAAGGTGACCGCAATGCACACAGTGCTCTAGCGGGATAATAAATTACATCACAGAAGAAAGAAAAGATATAACATTACCAAATATGAAGTTGACTCCAACTCCATCTCAGAAAAGCTGAGAAACAGATATAATGTAGAAGACTACAAGGTGGTCTGTCAGATTTTGAACAAAATAAGTAGTAATGAAAATCAAATAAATGTTGATGCAATCATAAGGACATTCAAACTTCTATTAAATCTCATTCAAAGAAGGTATACAAATTACATCATCAACCATGCATTTTTCCTAGACGAAATGTTTACCATGTAGAAATTTAACACATATATAAACCTCGTTTTACAATGAATTACCACAAGGTCAACTAATATCTGATGATTTGGGAAGAGTTTTAATACGAAATGGATGAAATAAAATCCAGTACGCCTTTCACATTGTTTAGATATAAAGAGCTTGAAAATACAATTCTCGCAGAGCTTCCTTTTGACGTATAGTAATTGAAATTAAGTTACACAGAAAAATGGTACAATTCATTAAAGAAAAACTGATGGAGGAAATGGAAAAACGAAATACAATCTACCAGAAATGTAAAGAGTGTAAAATCAGTGAGAATAAAAGGGTATTACAGTGGAGAAAATAAAAGACTAAAAGGAGAAATCAACAAATAATCACATGTGAATACGACCCCCCCCCCCCCCCCAGTAAATAGAGACTCCATGTATTTGGATAAATAAAGCAAATTTCAGATTAATTTTTAAAAAAACTAAATAACGAACAATAGGTACAGACATAGAAACAATACTACTTATGTAGACCCTAGAAAAACATCGAAGGACTCCAGTTCTAAAGTAACAGAATCCATTCCAAAAGTAACAGGATCTAATCCAAAAGTAACAGGATCTCATCCAAAAGTAATAGACTCTAGTTCTAAATTAATAGACTCTACTTCCAACGTGATTAGGGGGGGGGGACGAGTGCAGCATCTTATACTTGTCCTGTGATTAAATGTAATACAATGAATTGATTAACTCGCCTTAACCACGTTAACATATTAAACATATTTTAGATACAAATTTCCTACACTGAAACACAATTTTTCACATACAAACCGTTATACACTGTGGATAACAATATTTTAAAATTTGACAACGATGACTCTGTGAACAGATGCAGAGCTCAGTGTGACATGAGATTTTGGCAAAATCAATTACACTTAGGAGTGTGGATGGTAATATCTGGCTGTGGGATTTCTTACTGGCATTTGACAAATCAAAGTGTACCTGGATTCGTTAAATATGTTAACAGGTTTCATGTTTATTTCCAGAAGCAATAACTGTTATCTGAATGTAAAAGACCATTGCCTGGGGTTAAGCATTCAATTCAAATAACATACATCTGGAACAATTTGATTTGCAACACTTTTAACATTCCATCAAATCATGATTGGAGATACTTCAAGGGGAAACACAAGTGCTTGATCGAGAATGGGCCAGAAGAACAGAAAACTGTAAACCAAGGTTTTAGGGAGCCTACACTTGCTGCTATGTTAGCAACTTACATGTATAAGTATATCTTCTAGTTGAATACAGAATGAAATTATCATCTAATGAAATAATTCTATGACAGATAAAGATGAGCCAACATGTTCAGCTGACTTCTTCTTGCACGATAATAAGGGATTAACAGAGGAAGGAATATTCAGATTAAATCAAAACATCAGAACATAATGTAATCTGCACCTTATGCAGACAAGTTATGAACCGAACATCCATTTCAGAGTCTGTTTCTACTGTTGAAGCTACAACTAAATATAATAGAGTGGTATATTTTAGAAGAGAATGATTACAGTAGCGATGAGTTTAATGTCAGATTCAAAAATGAAATTGGACTATGCTGTTGGTGGTGAAGGAGTCTTTTTATTACTAAGTGACATAGTTATGGCATAGTTATGAAAATGGATAGCATCATCGGATACAACAACAATTGACATAAATCCAAAGACTCGTTTAAACTTGGATTAAACACTACCATTATTACCGATGTTGAAAAGTACGGTATTTTAAAGGCTGATAAACAATCTGCGACAGTACGACATAAAATTGTAGTGGAAAAGGTAGACAAAGAGAGGAAAACATATATAGAGAAGGATTATGGTGATGATAGTCCTATTGTCAAATCTGCAAATGCAATACGATCCTCGAACGTTCAGATGGCGCACTGCAATTTAGAAACGTAAAAATAAAATAAAAATATTGACAATGACATAAACAATTATTTATATTGATAGTAATAGTTGCAGGAGCTGATATAGTTTACTTTTTGAAATAGTTTATGAATTTTTCACCCTCTCTGATCAATAATACAAAACAAGTAAAATAACATGTTCAGCAAAGAAAGAAACAACCTGTCCAACCAGCTGATCATACTACCAATAATTCCAGGCAATACTGCCGGTGTCATTTTTGGCTAACTCAATTAAATTAGTAAGAATATGTATTAAGCCCCTTTAATGAAACGAATGATCTTTGCATCTTGATGGAGCGGCACCTCCTCCACCACCACTTTCTTCTAAACGTTTTTAATGATTTACTAAAAACAGAGAAACAGCTGCTATTATCATCCTATCAGCAGTGCCTAAGCAGCTATTATTACACCCTTTTCTTTAAACAGTTGTTTCAGTCATTCACAAAATGGGAATTTGTATCAAACTGTTTTATTATTCTCTTCATTGTTTTATCTGAAAACTCTCTCCAACTGTGTTAGATGTCGAACTACTTGTGAGTTTATGCTTTCAGCACTTTCCAACTGTTCTTGAAATACATCCTTTAAGTTTGGGTCCGTTTTACTACTAATCTCGTTTTTTTAAACTCTCCAATCTTTTTGTCATACGTTTCAACATCAGATTTCATAGATACTATTTTTAATTTGACAAACTCTACAGCAACCAGATAAACCCTTAATTTTCCTCCCTCTTGTGTAGTAAATAATCGTTATACCATAGCTGGAAGTTCCCCACTTTGAATTCTTTTTTTGCTAAGTGTTCTTTAGATTGCCCAATAAATCTAAAGCTGTCTACAAACCTGATTGTCCTTTTAAGTGTTACTTCTTTTTCATATTGTTTGAACTTATCAAGTGAATGGTGTGTATTTTTCGTCAGTGATCGGTATGATTTTTACTTCTTTATCTGGATCACTTTTAACTAATGTCTTGATGAAGTTACTATCATAACTGAACAAGTTTTGAATGACCAACGGTACATATTTTGGGTATTTAAAATTCAAATTGTATTTGCTATATGATGGATTTCTATAATTGCCGGTCGTGGCCATAAACCTATCAATAGGTTAGTGTACTGGACACTTATGTGTCAGTTTGTCGAGTTGCACACCTCTGCTACATGCTGCCTTTGGCATGGTTTCTCTCTCACGGATGTAAAGTACATTTGTTGAATTAAAATGCTTTTCATCTTCATCAGTGAAAACCACAGGTCTTACATTTTAGGTCTTAATTCTCCATAAACTAGTTTTGCAATCTTACCCATGCCAACACATCACAAAATACTTGAATACAGCTTGTTTCTATGGAAGCTATTATTTTGTATCTCGTATAGATTGATTTAACATACAAACAAAACCCCGATGATACGTGTTTGGCTGTTATCCAAGATATTTCATTTTGTTGTTTACAAGTTTGTGCCTGTTGTACAGTGCTACTTTCCGAATCACAATAAATAACACATAGGGCTTTTAATTCATGTTGATAGTTTTTGCATTTTACAACTGAATATTTTTCAGGCAATATATCTATTGAGTTATCTCTACTCTAACATAGTATTGTATGTTCAAGTGAACTTTTTTTGCATATAGACAAATACAAGCATTATTTACAGACATGTTTCTGTTTGTCAGGTTTATCTGTGATACTGATACTTAACATATTTTTATTCCAATGTATCTTTCATCTTGGAAGTCGTTAGAATTACCATACTGAAATATGATTAATATGTCAACATGTTTTTGTCTTTCTATTTCAGTTACTCTAAAAGGTTTGATGTAGCATGGTTCAACTACTTTATAAACAATGACAGTTACATAAATTCATTTTTAAATTTTCCTATGTCCTCTATTTTTACCGGACATCTATCAAACTAATGACTGCATGTATCCAAATTGTATTCTGATGGTCTATCTACATGATCACACGGTGTATCTAACAAAGACTTCAAAGCATAAAAGAATCTACCATCTTTCTTTTTCACATTGGTACTAGTTTTTTTGTTCTTAACCCATTCAGGCAAATCTGTGCATGACCTTTCTCTCAGCAGTTGATACCTATCTATGTGGAATGTTAAATATTCAATCCTGTCATACATCCATCTTGTACTTTCGCTTATGTCATGTCCAAATTCGGAATGCAAAATGTCAATAGACGCTCAATGACATTACCAATCCCACCTTTGTTCAGTCATTTAGAGGCCTCGTTTTGTGATAAAAATGTATATACCATACTCAACTTGTTAACGTTGTTGAATGGGTCTCCTTATAAGTCTGATCATTAAGTCTAACTAAGCCTTTACAGAACCAAATTGTCAATTTTTTCTACTGATGATCTTCAGATATGATTCAATATCAATAAAAAAATTATTTAAACAATCTGGATTGTTACGAGCATAAAAATCTGTATTCAATTACTTTTTTTTTAAAATGAATCTCTAAGTCTTTTCATGATGATTCTATTTAAAGTTTTGTTTATTCATCCTCCCTAATTCTTTTCTAGTATGAACAGGTATTAAGAGGGTTTGTAGTGTTCTTTTATCACATTTTTGTGTAACTGCATATAAAGTATCAAGTGTTCATTTTGATTTACTTAACTAAAAATATGAAAATATATATTTACGTATTTTGCATGTGAATAAGTCTCAGTACTTTATTGTGTACATATACGTCATCATTTTATGAGTACAAGTCTTAATAGTCCCACACTTCTGGATCTAGTGATGTATTTCCACATTTATCTGAGAAGATTTTTTTTCCATCTCTGCCAAGTTTCAAAACAGACATTTTGATCTGTATTTCTATTCTTTACTTCTATGCCACATGGACTTGCTTACTACCCAATGTACAACATGCAACATTTATTTACCGGTTAAATCCTAGCAGACAACATTTGAACTCTGGTCTTACTTGTCAAGTAAATTTTAATTTTATTTTAATGTTCTAATATCCTGCCCATATGAGATGGTGATACACAAAAATATGACTGGTCAGGTAATTTATAATCTACATTTTGAAAGTTCTGGAATTAGAATTTCTTGATGTATTCATTTATTTAAAAGATGTGTAGTCATATTCATTTTCACTTTTGTCCAGAACTGTCACAATATCAACTACTCTCTCTACCATGCTCAGTGAAATTCAAAGTTATTTGGACTTTATCAAGATAGCTTAGCCAAAATTTAATGATTTGATTTTCTTTTACATGCATCCTAAAAGTTGGATAACATTACCTCCAAACTGACCACTTTGTTGGTGAAGGTACTCACTACAGGCCCAACAGTCACCTTGATTTTTGAATTTTTTTTATTTGTTTACGTATATTTTTTGCAAAGTCATTCACAACTCTATTGAATCTGTCATTAACCCCTCCTCTATCTATGCATAAAAACTCCTTGAATAATATGATCCAAACTGCACTGTAATGATCAATGTATGCCTTTTGCATTTTTAAGGAAAGTGAGACAATATTTTCAGCATGCAAGTTAATTTTCTTGGCTAGGTAACCTATATATGTGACCTTTGAAACAAACTAAATGTACCAAAGACCAGAAAAGCATTAATGTATTCCTATTTGCATATACTGCACCTTTATTACATCTGCACCATCATAGGGGATTATCTACTCCATTGAATGTATATTAGAAATTTCATGCACATTATTCAAATTTAATTTTATACTCTAAAGACTAATTTTGAATATATACATATATATATATATATATATATATATATATATATATATATATATATATATATATATGGTCACCTGTACATATCAGTCACCTGGTCACAATGGCCATTCTAATGCCCACCCCCCCCCCCTGCGAATTTCCTATATAAATGTCCTGTGTTTAATTCTAACCTGCCTTCTGTGGTTAGCAGACAGATGTTTTCCTAACCAACAGTGGTTTCTCCCTGCCTTAAGTGGTCACTGCAGTGTATCAATAGTGACCACTCTAAGTATGCAAATTAAACTTTTGTTTGATCAGCAAGATATTGTTTAGATAAAGGCATATCATGTGAATTGATCTGTAAACATTTCATATCTTGCTTGTACTCACTGTACTCCAGTCACGCTTTAAGTCTAACTGAAAAGTGTCAATATGTCAGGTTAGAAAGGGAGGTGGTTTTTATCCTTGCAGGAAAGGGTTGAAGCAATTCGTTTGCTGGATGATGGGAAATACAGTCATGTTATCGCAGCAGAAATGGAAGTCACTTTTAGTGCCAGTGTGAAAGGTGGAATTCGATATCTTCATTTATTTGTGTGTGTATTGAAGCTCTGACGAAACAACTTCATCTTTGAGAAGAGATACGAGTTAAATCCTTTTTCATTAGGGTCAGGGGTCATTCAATATTTAAAACTTGTCTGTAAAGGGAGGCGAAGGTTCGGTTCATGGGTCACAAAAATAGCCATATATGGCTATGGCTCCTTTTGATTCCCTATTCATAACAGGCCTCTCACGTAAGTCGACTATCTTTTGATCTCAGTGAGTTGAGGAACTGGCTAATCCAGATATTGTTTTTGAACAGCTGTTTCCAAGCCTAATTTATACAAGCTGGCCCACCAAAAGAGTTAGTCCTCTGTTTTACATTCATTAGTGTTTTGCCAAGGTGCACAAAACAAACTAAGATCAGTGATTATTTCATGTCAGTGATGATTTAATTTATATGATTAGTTAAAGTGAGCAGGATATCTTGTATGAAACACAAATTTGGGGGAGAACAACATATATGCGTATTTTGTGAATTTGTTGAATAGTGCACACAAAACAATCTTGATAACATAATAATAATAATAATAAGAAGAAGAAGAAGAAGAATAACAATAATTATATTTGGCGCATGGTATTTGTTTAAAATCAAATTTTGAAAGGTGAACCTGTGTACAGAGGTCACCTGTGTACAAAGGCCAATTTAGCCTTTTCCCACAGATGGCTGCTATTGACAGGTTTGACTATATATATATATATATATATATATACACACAGAGAAAGACAGAGAGAGAGAGAGAGAGAGAGAGAGAGAGACCATATTTGAACTTAATGACCTGGATATAAAGTTTGCACCCTCGGAAAGATTATCTATTCCTCTGAATGCATTATATAAATTGTATGTACTGTAATTAAAAATTAAATTTAAATGAATACACTAAACTTTAAAACAATCTTTATGATTGAAAAGATTGAAAATTAGTTGTTTATTACATAGGCTTTTAATTACCTTTATTTGTATGTATGTATGTATGTATGTATGTATGTATGTATGTATGTATGTATGTATGTATGTATAGTGTTTAATGTTACATCAGAACAATACTGGCCATATGGTGGTGACCAAAAGTTGAGTTCTAAAAATGCAAAGATACAGATCACGCTTCTTTGGCTAGCATTACCTATATAGTACAACTGTGAACAATCTGTTTATAAAATAGACAAAAGAAATGCTAATTTTGACCCAACTTGCACTTAATGGCCTCTATATGATCTTTGCACCCTCAGAGAAAGTGACCATCATTCTGGCTGAAGTCAGCATACATGGTACAACACTTTTATCATGGTGGTCACCTTTTCTCTTCTGGGTAGTATGAAGGTGCCAAATCTAGGGTTCGTGTCTCTAATAGTATTTTTATTGTGAAAAGTTGTTTGATATACGCGTGTTGTTTTTAATAAACATTGATGGAAGTATACATACACAAGCTTGTACAGATATTTGTACAGATGGATGGATGAATAGTTAGATGGACTGATGCAAAATAGGTGGTTTATTGATTAAAGGTGTGGTGCATAAATCTTTGATGTATATTTGTGCATTTGTAAGTAAAAATAAATAAATGGATAGATTGATGTAAGAGGGTGGATGGAAAGAAGCACATTTGAACAGTGTGATGTGCCACAAAGAATACCAAACCATTCAGAATCTTGAAATATGGTGACATTACATGTAAGACAAGAAATGTGTTAATGAAACTTGAATGTCCCTCCACAGTGACCAAAATGCAAAACTTAACCAGATGGATAGACAAGGGTAACATAAGATACCCTCTCCACATTCTTGGAGAGGAATACAAATATAAACTATTCCATTATTTAAAATCAAATATCCATTTGAACTTTAAAGAAGAGGTCCAAGTGGGCTTGAGATCACCCACCTGGTTGACATGTGCCTAATAACCAAATGCAAGAACATTTGGTCGAGAAATCAGGATTTTTAGGTTGCTTTCTGTTGAAATTTCTTGAAGTGCTGTTGACTGCACGTTATGAAAACTAGCTGTTTCAAGGTTTCAAGTTTTGTATTTTCATCCATATTTGATGATATATCAGCATCATTTGTTCAACACAGAAAGGACCTGATCCTTTATGCCAGGATACTGCCAGGATACTTTATGTCAAAATTGATCAAGTTCTCTTCAGCTATTAACTTTTAGAAAAATGGTAAGTGTTTTTTCTATTTTTAGTGGTAGATTGGCATCATTTGTAAAACATTTCAAAGCAATTTATGCCAGGATGTTTTCTGTAAAGTTTAGTTAAAGTCTGTTCAGCAGTTTTTCAAAAGAAGTCATTTAAATGTTGTTCTATATTTAGCAACAGTGGTTATATTTGATGGCAGACTGGCATCATTTGTATCAAACTGAAACCCTTCTATACCAGAATGGCAGTCATGTTTGATGGTGGTAGTAACATCAGCCATACCTGATGGCGGATTGGCATCATTTTAACAAATCTTAAAGAGCTTTATGTCAGGATGCTCTTTTCATATTTGTTCAAATTATGTTGAGTGGTTTTTGTGGAAAAGTTGTATATAGCAATTATGAATGGATGACATATGACAGATGACACATGGATGATGCACAAGGGATGAAGGACCATGTCATAGGCTCACTTGGCCTTATTTCACTTATCTCACTTGGCCTTATTTCACTTATCTCACTTGGCCTTATTTCACTTATCTCACTTGGCCTTATTTCACTTATCTCACTTGGCCTTATTTCACTTATCTCACTTGGCCTTATTTCACTTATCTCACTTGGCCTTATTTCACTTATCTCACTTGGCCTTATTTCACTTATCTCACTTGGCCTTATTTCACTTATCTCACTTGGCCTTATTTCACTTATCTCACTTGGCCTTATTTCACTTACCTCACTTGGCCTTATTTCACTTATCTCACTTGGCCTTATTTCTAAAAATGCAACCTCTGCCTCTTAGCAGAGCTAAATTTTCTGAGATGAAAATGAAGTACATCTTGATCAACTAAACATTTATATTAAATTAAATGAATGACATGCCCCCCAACAATTATTTATAGTTGTTTCCTCCTATTAATTTACTAGCTATCTCTTCCCAATTGCATGACATTATCCAGGCCTGACACGAGTGTGTATATGTGTGTGTAAATGTGTGTGTGTTTGTAAAGTAAAAATCACTTTGGACTGAATCCTGTGTGCTCCTACAACACACAATGAGACTGTCATTCGACAAGGTCAAAGGAGATTACCATGGCAAGATTTAAAATTGAAAAACTACGGACTAATACCGTAAGTTTTATGCATTCTGATGCCAGTGTTGCACATAGGATCCCAAGGGCAGGGGACACTGATTAGAGGGACAAATGAAAATAATAGTACCGGTACATAATGGACTAATAGTGCTATAAAAATGAGATAATCTTGTTTGCTTCAACAGTTTTGCCACCTTAACTTTGTGTAGTCTATCATATTTTCTGTGGACACTTGCATTATTGCAATAAAAGTTTTATCGTGTACTCAAGTAACTCATGAAAACATTAACATTAAATCTTCTTGACCTGAAATGAACTGTACCATGAAATTTTTCCATTTTGGATCTTGCTTTGATTTAACTTTAGTGTACACTCATTATCTACCAGCATTTATTATATTAATACCCATGTGTTGTAAAGTACTTAATTGACAACTTGTGTATTTGCATACATTTTGTCTCTTTTGTCAGTATTTCAACCTCAAAATAAATTAAATCTTCCTGGCCATAGGGGTGACTTTAACCTCGAAAATACATTGCACTAACAGCTGTCAAACACTTTACATTGCAACTCGGCAGATTACCACAAACTTTGAATATTTTCATCGCCAGTTATATTGGTTTAAAATAGATATTCATTGCCATCTTACAGTTTTATCACCTTTTACAACTTTTGCCATTGCTAAATTAAGAGACATGGATGGACAGCCACTAATAAAACGTTGCAGGCATATTTTTCTGATGAAAAAGCACTCTCAGGTGGGTGCACAGGGTCAAAATTTGGGGGATATAGAACAATAAATTGCAGGAAAACTGCAAGCCCACACTCAATTTGCAACACTGTGATGCTAATATTTTTTAGTACCATATATACTCGCATATAAGCCGATACCAACTGCAAACTGCATAGACCCAGATCTGCCATCTCATAATGCGCTGGCAGATCTGGGTCTATGCAGTTTGTAAGGACTAATCAGTAGAACAAACAACGTAGACCCTTATCCACAGACACATTATGCAAAGGCAGATCAGGGTCTATGTTGTTTGCATTTGGACCCGATTTATATGCAAGTACAGATGGTACTCATCATACTCTTGGACTTTGTAACAAGGAAAGACAAAGCATAGCCACCACTGAGAATTGAACATAGGTCCTCTGCATTGCAGTCAGGCACACATACCACCAGGTTAGGAGCCACAAGGTATGTGTGCCTGACAACAATGTAGAGGACCTGAGCTTGATCATTGACAGCAACAAAATTTAAGATCCCATGGGCCCTCAGAAGTGATGTACATTATATAAAAAGAATTATTCCCTTGACTTGATCATATATTTTATTATTCCTCTATGATGCAGAAAGCAGTGTAGTCAAAATAACAAAACATAAAAACCCTAGTTACCAATTTTTCACATATGTCCATGAATGCTTATGGCCAAGAGAAAATGAACAAACAAATGTACATCTTTAAGAATACAGATAAAAAATACACCCAACAATTTATGGTACACATGTGTAAACAGTGGTGTACTGGCCATTGGGCATACCGGGACAAATCCCGGTTGGCCACCACAAAAAAATCCGTTTTTACCA
Organism: Margaritifera margaritifera; assembly: GCA_029931535.1. Lineage (NCBI taxonomy): Eukaryota > Metazoa > Mollusca > Bivalvia > Unionida > Margaritiferidae > Margaritifera > Margaritifera margaritifera. The sequence continues at coordinate 938,655 of JAQPZY010001206.1, read as the reverse complement.
TCGGTGGTCCGGTGGGCGGTCAAAAAAATCTGTTTTTACCAGTGTTTTACTGGTGTGAGCAAAACCCCGGGCCTGTCCCGGCAGATAAGTCCAGGGCCCAGTTGCTTACACAGTACACTCCCGTGTGTAAATCACTATTTTGTATACATAAAGTCTGGAAAAAAAATATAGCTTACAGAATGAAAAAGTAAAACTTAAAATTTGCACACAAAAATTTAAAAAAAAATAAAATATAGGATGGTGGAGTTGATATCAATTTTTGTCTTTCCATCATAATATTTCTGACAATAACCTCCTGTGAGGTATACATACACATTCAAAATATACTATTAGACAAATTATGCAAAATAATTTCACCAACAAATTACATTAAACCAACTGTAACAAAACCAATTAGAGTATAAATATGAAAAACAACTTCAAACTAACAACAGACTGTAAAACTATTGATAAATTCTTGGTAGATGAAACCCTATACAGGAAAACATATTTTATAGCAAACCTCTCGGTAACCTCAAAATTACTTAAGGATTCTTATAATTAGATTTTACATCTACAAATGAGAGAATAAAGAAAATTCAGTCAGAAATGCATTCTATATATTCATTGTGAACACCAGGTTTTTTAAAAATAGTGCATAAATACATTCAAAATAGCCACAAATAACCGTAACTTGATGTACATCTTGATCAACTAAACATTTATATTAAATTAAATTCTTTATGAAAAAGAAAAATTTATTTATTTTGCAGCATCTATCATTTTTCATATATTTATTATAATGTATGTATTATGCTTTATCAGTAATGGAAATTCACTCCATACTAATCATACATTTGCTGTGTTCATGTTCATTCTGATATTTTTAGTTTTACTGCTGATAATAGTCAGGGGAGGTAACTACTGTATATACTCGCATATAAGCCAATACCAACTGCAAACTGCATAGACCCAGATCTGCCATTACATAATACACCAGCAGATCTGGGTCTATGCAGATTGTAAGAAATAATCAGTAGAACAAACAACATAGACCCTGATCTGCCAACACATTATCTGATGGCAGATCAGGGTCTATGTTGTTTGCATTTGGACTCCGCTTATACGCAAGTACGACGGTATTAGCTTCAGTGCAGTTGATTACCACAATTAACATAGAGTATATTACCAGACAAGCAATAACACTAGTAATCTTTTGCTCAAAACATTAAGCAAGTGCTTGATGAACAACAGTCAGTTAAATTTATGCTCCATGGATAAAACTTCATCTGTGCTAATATCATCATTTTCTTTCATATGACCGTACTCAATAAATGAACAGAGTAAAGAAACAAATGTGAAGACATGAGTGTAATTCATTTCGAGTTGTGGTTTCCTGATGAACTGAACTTCAGGAACAAAATGAAACTCTAGATAACAATTTTGTTAAAATGATGAGGTGTTAAGTCTAAATTGTTGTCTGGGTAATAGAACCTTCATATTCATGCATTTGCTTTAAAATTTTCTCATTCTGACTTCTTCCATGGACATAAAATACATGAGATGTAGTCATGCTTAGATATCTAAAATAAAACACTAAGTTTAAACTATATATGTCAAAGAGACTTGTATATGTCAGAGGTATGATGTAAAGCTCTGCATTACACAAGTCTAATGCAATAGGCAAACTTAAAACTGCCAACTGTAAATAATAAAGAACAGTAATATATTATTATCTTTTCTATAATTTCTAGCTCAATGTGTCAAAATAAAACAATGGATTTCAATGTGTCAAAATAAAACAATGGATTTCATACAATGTTTAATGAAAATCTCCAAATGATAGAAGCAATGGTATTACTAAGCTTTTTGGGGGAAATTCATAAGTTTACTAATGTATATGCTCACTTATAAGTCGAGTCCAATTGCAAACTGCATAGACCAGATCTGCTATCACTTAATGCACTGGAAGATCTGAGTTTATGCAGTTTGTTAGGAGTAATCAGCAGAACAAGCATAGACCCTGATCTGCCAGGGCAATATGGGACAACAGATCAGAGTCTATGTGGTATGCAGTTGGACCCAACTTATAAGCAAGTATATATGGTAATCAACATCCTTTGTTATGCCAGCATTCCCACCATTTACATATGGAAACTGTCACATGAAAATGTTCATTATACAGTACTCCCTCATTATAATGCATTTCATGTGAGCCATAGAATATACTGCCTTATAGTGAGACTGCATTATAATAAAGTACATTATACAATATACAATACACCCTCATTATAATGCAGTTCATGGAAGCCATGAAATATACTGCCTTATAGCGAGACTGCATTATAATAAAGTACACAATACAGTACACCCTCATTATAGTGCAATCCAGGTGAGTTATATAATATACTGCCTTATAGTGAGACTGCATTATAATGAAGTACATGATATAGTACTCCCTCATTATAATACAGTCCATGCGAGTCATAGAAAATACTGCCTTATAGCAAGATTGCCTTATAATGATGTACATGATGCATGTGATTCTACTTCCACTTAATGAAATGGGATCAATAACCAGACTTACCTCATAACAGGAACTGTATAATGAAGGGCCTTATAGTGAAGGAGTGGTGTATTTATTAACAAAATTTTACAACAACTTTTGTTGACTATATTATTCTGTTACATTTGCATAAATCATATCAAAAATTGTTTGTGATTTACTGTATTTGATATAAAATATTTAGACTGTTCCCACATCTAATTTCATTCTGTTTTAATTTTAGCTCTCACTTCCTTGGTGATGTTGGTGAGATCAGTCTTAAAGTTGCGGTGCAGAATTGATTCTGCTGTCATGGCTCCAGCAAAGAGAGCACCACTGAATCCACATGATACCACATCTTGACCTGTCATGATGGAATAGAGAAAAAAAAGCTTTTATGTATTTTTTTAAACTAAGTCCTCCATTTTTGTAAATTTATATATACTGTCAAATCTCACAATTAAGAGCACTAATGGGACTGAGGAAAATAAATCTGGATAGATGATTTCTGAAATACCAAGAGTTGCATCCCCTACCTGACTCTTCAATTAGCTTTGGTTATAAATCAGCAGCCTGCATTGTACAAGGACCACTAATCACTTTGACAAGTCAACAGTGACTGTGTTGTCTATGTAGGGGAATTACCAACATAATTCTATGCATATATTATCTACTGATATAAAATGTAGAATTCTAATTTGTATTATTCTACGTGAACATTTTCTATGTATGTAGTATGTATATTCTGATTTGCATCTTTACCTCTGCCAATATTTCTTTCTAAATTTGATATGTGTAACATTGGAATGCTGCAATCTCATATCTTCAAATTCAATATGAGTGATTATATGTGCGTATTTTAATATTGTACATGTCAACATTCCAAACTGCTTAATTCTAACTCTAAATTTCCTCTCCGCATTCTGACAATTCATTCAATGATGCATATTAATTACTATAACAGTTTAAAATAACATTTTGAATATTACAGTGTAGCATAATAAAACTTGCAAGTGAGATGTAGGTATAATGAGAGTTGGAATTATGTAAAAAGTGCCTATCTGTTGTGACAGTCATAATGTGACAGTCCTGCTCAGAGCTCATGTAAAACTATCCTCGGGGCAGTTTATGCAGCTGTTTTAGAGGCAATTAAAAGGTAAGGCAGTCAGAGATAAACAGCCACCTTTCAGAGATTTACTTAATTGACTCACAATAGCTAGGGTGATGTGTCGTGTCAAATCAATTGAGCACTTCTGAGAGCCCATTAGGCTAATTTGCATAGGTAAAGTACACTAAGTGGAACAACTCAATTTGTCTTAAATACTGTACATCAAAGAGATGCATGTTGAAGAATGAATGTTATTACACATCCCTGACTGCACTGAATGAGAATGCTGAAGCCATCTTTATTAAAGTTTGTAATCAGCCGCAACATTTCTTTGAAGTCAGATTTTTACTCCATGTATAAAATGCAAAACATGATTATTTCGGTAGTTGGAAAAGTGTACAAGTGTGATTCATTTTTGAAAGAAAAATGTTGAAAAGTAGTTGTGATTCAGGAAATGTGGAGCCATCTGTGAAGCAAGCGAAGCCCAGCAAAACAAAATTTCAGAACTCCTGGTTGATGGAGTTTTACTTTGTGAAGCACAGCAGCAAAGGGGAACATTTTATTCCGTACACATATTGCAACCACCATACTGACATTAGTCATTCTGGAATGTATGACATCTGTCAACATGGCAACACCACCCAGCATTGTGACACATCAAGAATGCAGAGCTCAATCCCCAAAGTAACTAGCTTGTTTAAACAGTCGTCAACAGACAATGTCACTAGAGCTGAAGTACTTTTCTGCAATTTTGTTGCTGAACACAATCTGCCGTTTTCAGTGGCAGATCATTTTTCAGACCAATGCAAGGAAATGTTCCCTGATAGCGATATTACTAAGAAATTCAATTGCAAAAGGACAAAAGCAACAAATATCATAAATAATGCAATTATCCCAATGTTGGACAAATAAGTAACCGAGTTATGCCAAAATAAAAAAAAGTTCAGTCCTGATTGATGAATAAAATGACAAGGGAGGTGACAAGACCATCACTCGTTTGGTCTGGGTGTATGAACATGCCATGAAGAATGTTTGTACAAAGGTTGTCAGACTACCTGTATGTAACATTGGGACAAGCCAAAACATATTTGACATGCTGAACGGTGTATTCAGGTTAGCTCTCTTTATTATTATTATCTTAATCTTTTTAAAATCCCAGGTTTTATTTTCCCAAGTTTTTCAGTATGATTTTAGTCATGAAATAGATCGATTTAAAGGCAATAATAAGCATGTGCTCATGTTTACACAGTTGTTTTATTTTGATTAAGAGATTATGTTAATACCCTTACTGGACAGAGGCGCTTTTTACTCTCCCTCCATATTTGTCAACTAAAATGTACAAAGAAGAAAAATTACAATTTAAATAATATGCTGGATATATACACTTAAAAAACCCACTTTTTTATTTTAGCAGAACATACAAACAATTTATAGGTTTTAAATAAATTTTAAAATGCAGTAGAGTTACATCATGGAAATTGCATACTTTGTGTGCATAATTACATTTTTACCAAATCAAATAAGCTGCTTTTCTTTGAGAAGAAAGTTCACTTTAGCTTTTTCATTGACATCTTTCAGTTGTAGATCTAGCTGTTAGGTTTGGAGTACTTCAAGAGGACAAACAAGTTTCTCTGCTGGAGGAGACTGAAGACTACATACTTAACCCACTTCAGGAGCTACCACAATTTGACAATGCAACAATATACATGAGCCAGTTATGGGCAGAAATGGGAAAATGTCATCTTCCTTCAGGAAAACCAAGATTTGATAATCTGACTCAAGTGGTCATTGCATGTACATAATTTTTCAAATAAAAATTGTACAAAATATATAAAACTTACATTTAATAAAATAAAGAAATTTATCAAGGTCTTAATTCCATATGTTGATGGTTGATGGTTGATATGAGATTTTATCTTACTTTTTTCTTCTCATAGTTAAAAATAAAGAATGAAAATAAATCGCTAATACTAGGTGCTCATTAATGTCAAATACTAATTAAGCATCAAATGTCATAATAGTTTTCCCATTAAAAAAAAAAAATCTATCAAGTGATACTCTTTTTGTGATGAATTCACATAATCAGTACAACTGTCATGCTGACTATTTCAATGGTGACCTATGTTTCTAATATAGGTCCCTGATTTAATATACACATATATTAAAATGTCACAATCTCATAAAGAGAGAGAGAGAGAGAAGTAAATGTCAGTTTACCACTTGCATGTGCTGAACTTTTAAAAATGATTTGTTTTTTGTTTTCATTTCCACTGATAACTATGATGATAATATGATCGTCAAATTTTAAGATGAATGGTAAAAAAAAGAATGATAGGAAGTATTTATTTAAAAATAATGAATACTCTGTAAAAAAGAAGCATTGATATTTTATCTTTTGAAAGTGAATATTATAATTATTTATCAAATTCTACATTGTTGATGAAACATGGCAGGCCTACCATCCTCCGGGACTTGTGTGTCGTACCAGATCCATAGTATACATGTGATTCTACTGATGGTAAGACAAATATAGCTTTATAAGTCATCTACTACACATACCTTTTCATAGCTGAAATCTACTGCTTTTGAAAATTAAAAGATTTTTAAAATTTGTGAGAAAAAAACCCCTAGTATTTTTATGCCATTCGATCCACACATTATAGAAACCAATCAGAACCAGTCTACTGGGACCAGAACTGTTCCATCATTGGAATAATGATGCATGCTGAGTAATCCGATTACGAATTGTTACACAATGGTTGACATATGTACGCAACAAGCTGTAAATTAATTATCTTATTGTTGTAATTTGGAGTGTTTAAGGCCAAAGGTGGGTATATTTATTAAGGAGTTATAAGTAATTAAGGGATCAAAGGTGGTCTATGATAGCTTGTGAATCTTTGATTAAAAATCAACCAATCTTTGGCGAAGGTGAGATAAAAAGGAGAGAATTAACAAAAAATTATTTTGGCTGAAACAATTGCATAGGTATTTTTTATATTTTTTGTCTTGCTTAATTTGTTACTGTGTGTTTTCAATGTGTTTTAAAAGGAATATTTTAGGGAAGCTCTTAGCTTTTTTTGGTCAATTCATGTAAAAATGCCAAAACATGCACTTTCTCCCAATGCTAGAATACCATTGGCTATGAAATATCACAACATGTTCAACAATGCTTGGAAATCAGAGTTTAAGTGGATGCAGGTGATTAGCAAAGGTCCTGAGTTTGCATTGTGTGTTTCATGCCAAGTGGATTTTAAGAAAGTATATGGGGGAAGAAATTATATCACCAGGCATATGCAGACACCACTGCATAGGAGCAATGATTCTTCTGTAACAAACACACCCACTTTGAAGGCCTTATTTGAGACTGGATTCAAAGTGGATAAAGGGGTACTTGCAGAGACTTGGCAAATTTTGTGGCAGAGCACAATTTACCATTCCTCATTGCAGATCATTTTACTAAACTGGTTAAAGTTATGTTTTTGGGACTCGAAAATTGCACAGAAATTTTCATATCATCACACAACGACAACACACATTGTCACTCAGGTCCTAGACCCCCACTGGGACAGAAAAGTTGAAAATATGTGTAGGAGTCTTAAGTTCAGTGTCATGATTGATGAATCAAATGATGAAAGGTACGATAAAATGTTGAATGTTCTAGTCCGTGTGCATGATCAAACAGTTCAGTGCATTTCAAACAGAAGATTCTTTGCTGTTTTATTTTAATAAGAAATATGATGAGAATACATATTATGACAAAAAATGTACTTGTTTTGTTTTCAATCCCCTTAAAACATGTACAATTTATGTCTAAAAGATCCTACTGATTGAGAAGCCAATCTACAAATCAAAATTTTGAAATCTATTGATTTGATGTCCTGGTTCTGTCACATGTATGCCATAGATCAGTGCTCCATGGTTAGAATCAGTAATACACCAGACCCTATATCACTGTTTGCAGTCATGCTGCCAACTGCTGTCATAATAGGACATTGTTTTATTACAACTTGCATTATGCTAACAGCCTACTTGCAACTTTCATTGTGTTACATTGTAACTTCCAGGATGATAATGTTTTACCAGTATAATACATAACAGTATGTCACAAAATGAAATCTGTTTAGTGCAAAGGGGAAATTTAGAGTGGGTAAAGATGTAATTTAGAATGTTAATGTGCAAAGGGGAAATTTAGAGTGGGTAAAGATGTAATTAAGAATGTTAATGTGCAATATAAAAAATATATATGTAGAATCCATCACATGGAATTTTGAAGACATGAATTTGCAGTATTCTGGTATCACACATAAAAAATTCAGAAAGAAATTCTGACAGTGGGATGCAATTCAGAATATACATCAAAATTAATAGAAAAAACAAACACTGAATATTGCCAATTAGAATATATATTGTATATTAAGAGAAAATATAAAACTAACTTTACAGAGACTTTGAGTGCAAGGTTATCTACAACAACCACATCACAGACAGTTTCAGCATCACCACAGGGGTCAAGCAAGGCTGCATCCTGTCATAATTTCTTTTTATTGTTGCCATAGATTGGCTTATGAAAGAAACTATAGCAGACAACAGAAGAGGAATCCGATAGACTCTCAACTCATGTTTAGAAGATCTGGACTATGCTGATTACATCAGCCTGCTCTCAAGTCATCAGAACGACATGCAAGAAAAGACAGTCAAACTGACTGAGACAGCCCAAAAGCCTGGACTGGAAGTGAACATCAGCAAGATAAAGTTGATGAAAATGAATCAGAAAACAAATACTAACCCAGTCACCATCAACAACAATCCCATAGACGAAGTGGATGAGTTCACCTACCTAGGAAGCAGCATAGCAACAGATGGAGACATTGAGAGAGAAGTCAATTCAAGAATCAGCAAAGCCGACCTGTCCTTCACCATGCTGAAGAACATCTGGAAATCAAAGCAATGAGGAACAAAAACAAAGCTAAGGATGTTCAACAGCAATGTCCTCAGTGTGCTGTTATATGACTCAGTGTGCTGTTATATGACTCAGTGTGCTGTTATATGACTCAGTGTGCTGTTATATGACTCAGTGTGCTGTTATATGACTCAGTGTGCTGTTATATGACTCAGTGTGCTGTTATATGACTCAGTGTGCTGTTATATGACTCAGTGTGCTGTTATATGACTCAGTGTGCTGGAAGTTTACAACAAGAATAGTTCACAAACTAGAGACCTTCTAAAACAAGTGTCTCTGGAGGAACCTTCTAATTTTCTGGCCAAGAAAAATCTCCAACTGTGAGCTGCATCAAAGGACAAATGCAAAACCTGTTGTCCAAATGGTGAAAAGGAGGAGATGAAGATGGCTTGGGCATGTGGGTCAAATGATGCACTAACCAGAATAGCCTTATTCTGGACACCAGGCGGAAAGCATAAAATGGGTCGCCCTTGGAGACATGGCGAAGAACAACTGAGAAGGAGATGACGGCATGCTGCCTGACATGGGACACAATCAATAGAGAGGCTGCAGACCGGCAGCAGTGGCACTCTCTCATGGAAGACTTATATGCCACCTAAGGCACAAAGAGGATTGAATGAATGAAGACATAATATGACATAAGAATTATCTGCAGTGAAAATATAAACATGTATGATATCATCTAGTTATAATAACCGCCTAATCGAAAGCTTAGATTAAACAGAACCAACTGGAAAACAGCAAGTGTGATTCCCCTCTTGTAATGTCACCACTGTTACGCAGATTTGTCATTATGCCCGAGCCTACAGGGGGTGCCCCATGATCAATTAGGACTTAAGATTTCAATTCTCACATGGTAAGTCCTACTGCTAAATTTTATCTTTGTCATTAGGGCTTGCTAGCATATATCTACATTGCCATTATTATATCAACAATTCATGATGTCACATATATGTACAGCATAAAATCATGAACAGAACTGATTCAGACACTTCACACTTTACAAAATAATTCAAGTTTGATTTATTCTCAAAAACTCTCTATTATGGAACATAAACTCTGTAATCATAGAGCGAAATAAAAACAAAACTTTAGACATAATTTTTGTACGTGCCATTGTATTAACTTAATATATAATTTTACATAATATAAAGTAAGTTATTCAAAATTATAAACTTAAGGAACTATATTATGTGTTATGGAACACAAATGCCACACACAATGCCTGAGAAAATGACCTTAGTGCAAGACGTAATTGGACAGCTGACACATGGAGGTAGCAATGAATGGGCAGGCCAAGGTAACACTATGTCCCACACACAAAATTTTAGTGGGGCATAAAAACATGAAACATTAAAAATATAATCTTCACAATGACATAAGAAGCTTTATGGTTTTCGTGCAGATGACTTCAAAGATAAGATAAGTGTGTTACCTGTAAGGTAAAGGCCAAGTATGTTGGTCCGAGGTCTCAGCTCCATGGACACTTCTGGAGAGAATCTGGACAAGGTGTTGTTCAGTCCATACATTTCCCCTTTGGGAGCCCCAAGATAGTGCTTGTTACTGAGAGGTGTTCCAATATCCATGTACTCAAGCTACAAAAAAATGATTACATATACCATATTGTCTTTCATTTTTCATTCACATTTTGGTAATTATATTTGGGGGTCTATAAATAATTAGCAAAAATATAAGTATATTTATCATTTTCTTAAGCAATCTGATTAAAATTGAGATCTACTTATAACAAGTAGATCTAACAGGCACTGATAAAGGTCCATGTACTGGTGACCTTTGGAATTCCCAGTCCACTTATTTTTAGTAGTCTTTGGAATTCCCAGCCCACTTATTTTTAGTAGCCAATCCAATAAAGCCAGGCATTTCGTCTTATGGAGAGTTATTGTTATAAATGTTATGTTCTGAATGACATTTTTCACTTTCATAAATGTGAAAGTTGTAATTTAATTGCTACATTGAAATGTCAACAGAACATAGCCTTGTATCTGTGTCCATCAGATCTCTGTCATGTGGGAGATCTTGATTTTAATCTGATTGTTTCTTAAGCACAAGCAATTTACAAATTCTTCATAAGACAAGAGTTCTGTGCAATAAATTAGATGCAGTGATCCAAGTACATATCGAACATTAGTAGCCATAGGGCAACCTGCTTGAAAATTTTTGTTGGCATTTCAAATATTAGGTTGTCATGCCCTAATAATTTGGTCATCTTAGACACTGAGAGCATTTTCTTCTGATGATAGTTTATATTAACAAAGCCTTAGCCATATATGCATATATCTTATTTCAATTGACAGTAATTTTACTACCAACTAAATTTTCCATATTTGTCTCCATGTATGCATTTTCCTGGCTCTGTACCATTAGCTGTGGCAACTGGACAGGTCATTATTAGACTGGTCACTTGTAGGCAGCAAACCAGACTAGTCACATGTAAAGATGGCAATTTAATGTTGAAATTGGCAGCCTCAAGATCGAAAATGGATTATGCTGTAATTACATCTGTTAAATGTTTTTAGCATAAACTTGGTATCTACTTGTAAGCTGAAAGTACTGATGTCATTTTCTAGGTGTCACATTATGATTTTGAAAGTTGTCTGGGGGCAACCAGTTGACAATTTTCATCCGCATTCTAAATTTGTTGTCACAAATGCGACCATTTTCGTTGAAACTTAAGAGTGCTGAGATAACAAAAAATAACTGTGATTACTTTAGATTGATCGTGTATAAAAAATTAGAGTGTATAACAAATCAGAGATAATACACTATACTGCCAAAAAAGTTTAACATTATTTGCTTAAAGACCAAGAGAGAGATTGTTTAAAAATAATTAAACCCTTCATTTGTATTTCAAATACTAGATGTAGGGAGAAAATTAAAAGTTTGACCTTTTAATAAGTCTACTGTTTACATTTTCTTTACATATCTTATTTTTATGTACATACAATGCACTGAATTTTCAATCAATGTTTTATGATTTACTTAACTTCAACAGCTGCTTAACATTTTGTGCACAGCATATCAATGTCTGTCTCATACAGTCTGTATACAGCATATCAATGTCTGTCTCATACAGTCTGTATACAGCATATCAATGTCTGTCTCATACAGTCTGTATATTACCATGCTAGAAAGGTTTCTTGCACCAGATGCATAATGAAATCTTCCAAATATTTAAAACGGTGTGGGACTACTTCTAGACTCAAGATGCAAGTAATTTCAAAGCCTATCCCAAGATGAAAGGGGCCACAACTCTGACAATGACTTTCTGCCACATGATCAATACATATGCATCAAATGCTCAGATAATGGTAATAGAACTTAAAAATTCCTCAAAGAATCTGTATTATTAATAGACAAAAGTGGTAGACAAAAGAAAAGGCAAAAGTGGTAGACAAAAGAAAAGCAGTCAGCAGTTCTATAAACTGTCATTGCTTTCAATATGTATTTGGGTGAAATAACAGGCACTGGGGTGATTATTCTACCTGAATCGTCCCCTAGTGTGGATAATATGAAAACGTTCTATCATTTGTATCTTCTGTGAGGATTGGAAACAAAGGATTAAAATTCTTCAACAATTTTCATTCATTATATTTGAACCTAACACAACTCTAAGATTCTTTTTAACACATGATAAAAAAAATCAATTTTATTTTTCAATATACCTTTAAAAATTGCATTGTAGTAAGCAAGAAATTGAATGTGATGCATTTAATGTTACACATTGACCCTATTGTGACATCATAATCTTACACAACAACCCTATTGTTACATTATGATGTGATGCACTTACATTGCATGAAACCATGATGTGATGCACTGTTATGGCATGACACCATGATGTGATGCACTTACATGGCATAAGACCATGATGTGATGCACTTGCATTGCATGACACCATGATGTGATGCACTTACATTGCATGATACCACAATGTGATGCACTTACATGGCATGACACCATGAAGTGATGCACTTACATTGCACGACACTATGATGTGATGCACTTACATGGCATGATACCATGACATGATGTACTTAAACTACATGACATGATGATGTGATGCACATACATTGCATGACACCATGATGTGATGTACTTGCATTGCATGATACCATGTGATGCACTTATATTGCATGACACCATGATGTGATGCATTTACATTGCATCACACCATGGCATGAAGCACTTACAATGCATGAACCATGGTGTGATGCACTTACACTACATGACACCATGACAAAATCTCTCATTTAAAGTAGTTAAAAATAAAAAATATGAAAAAGGTTAACACAATGTCATATTGATTTATATTACATAATAAATAACAAGGATCTGATGTGAATGTTTACTGTACATACTCGCATATAAGCCATTACCAACTGCAAACTGCATAGACCCAGATCTGCCAATGCATAATGTGCCGGCAGATCTGGGTCTATGCAACTTGTAAGGACTAATCAGTAGAACAAACAACATAGACCCTGATCTGCTGGTGCATTATGCAATGGCAGATCAGGGTCTATGTTGTTTGCAGTTAGACCAGGATTATTCACGAGTATATACAGTATTTAAAATGATACTGATGGAACAAGCCACATAGTTTCTATATTTTGTGAGCCTGCCATGGCAAGCCCAAAACTGAAATCACACATGTATTCAGAGTTATGACTTGAATTACATTTGGATGCCTCAGATGTTATGCTTAATTCTTGTGTGATGTCATGATATGATGTTAGAGTATAAGTTGTGTGGTGATTATTCAGCATTTCTGAGAGCAACATTTGTATGTTACTGGTAAAGCATACTAACTAGTTTAAAATCTTTTTTCTTATTCTCTCTGCATGGTGATCAGCTATTGGATGCCTACTGTTTTGTTCATCCATCACTGTCACAGTGTAATCCTTTAAGATGGAAACAAGTCTACAAAACACAGCCATATCTGGACAAGTCTGCTAGCAAGAGATGTTCTGGTTGTTAATGTTGTATGATATTGCATATGTTTTCATTCTGACATGTGCTTTTTTCTATTATGTGTACTGTGTCTATGACATACGCTCAAGTGTTATGTCAATTCTGATAACTGCATAGGTGACCACCAAGTTGGTGCCAAAATACATTGTAACAGTTTTGTATATGTTAGGAGTGATTATTTTGAGGTTTTACTCAGTTTTAAGACTAATATAACTTTGAAACACTAATGACTGCAATCCATAAATAAAAAATGAAAGGTTTCTATTATTTGTTGTCTGATTGGCAATGTATTTTTTTCTAACAAAAGCGAAATACTGCTGATTGTAACTCATTTACTAATACTTTATACTAATATTATAAAAAATGAAATTTTTAAGAAATGTTATTAAGTACAACCTCATTTATCTGAACCCTGTCTATTTGGACTGTCATATTATCCAAAGTACATGTAGATATGTTGGACAAAAGTACTTGAACAAAAGGAAAATTCCCACTGACTTCCATTAATATTCATGTATTTCATAAAAGCAATTGTCACAAAACCAATGGATCAATTGAACAGAAACAATAAAGATGCATGACAGAGAGATTTGGGTATATTTAGATAATTTTATTACTTTTCTCAATTTAGCAATTTTCCAAATATAACAGTTTCAAAATTTATTTATAATTTTGATGATCACTTTAACACTAGGACATATAGGGAATATCATGTTCAAAATTGAATGCAAAACTCAAAAAAAGGTTGGTAAACAAATACAAATAAGAAAATTATTTGCAGATGTCTCTTTCATTTTTCATGCATTTAAACTTAATAATTTAACAAAGATTGATAAAAGTGTTGTTCTTCTTATTAACACAAAACAGAACATGCAAATAAATGAAAATCAATCGGGTTTTTCATATTGCTGCAATAATTATGTCCAACCCTTTTATGTTCCCCAAAACTGTTTATCCATAATCCTGTTTATCTTTGTTGTTGTGTCTTACTGTACACCGCTCCCTCGATAACTCGCGAACCAGCAAACGTGAAAATAGCAATTCAACCGATCCAGCTATAGCCGCGAGTGTTTCCGTGAAAATCTAAATATGTGCCGACCGTTTTTTTTTTTTTTATCTCCGACTTGCGGAAGTATTTGTTCTGTTGTTACACTCAATTAATAGCAGACCTGCTTTGTATTATTACATTAATTACGTCTTTTGTATCAAATCAAACAAAGGGGGTGGAATAACAGAAAAGTTAAAAGGCGTGCAAATCCTGCCTGCGTAAGAGCTAGCGGTCATGGCCGTGTGTCAGGTCAACTCATTTCAACTGATCAATCGAACACTGTTATAAATATTATTATGTAAGTAATATAATTAAACTACCTTAAATTAGCCTATTAATTCACAAATCTGATCAAAGATAGTAAGGCAACCAAGCCAAATGAGTACTTGGTGAATAAAAAGCTTTGTTTTACAGATACGGTTCATTATGGAGAAGTGAGTTCCAGAGTTTGTATTGAACTTAAAATTTCTAACTTGCTACTCAGGGATTTCCTCAAGGATGACAAGAAGTTTCACTGTTACTTGATATGAAATCACGGCATCCATATTTTATTAATAGAACAACAAATAAATCGAGTTTCGATGTTGACGGTTGTCTCACAAAATAAATGTCCCTAGTTTTTGAAAAAAGGAATCTCATTTAGTTGTGAATCGACAACAACAAAAAGCAGTGACTTAATACACAATGTATTTTCGTACACGTGTTGTTGAAACCGCTTGGACTAATGTTGTTAACGATCTTTCAGAGGTTCGTTATCTTGAAAACAAAGGTAATTTATACAGAAAAGCAAACAACTACATTAGAAAAAGCTCTTTATTGACAATTATTCTCAATGTATTTATAAAACGAGTTTTCAGCCATTAAACAGCCCCGTTACGCCCCCCTCCACTGCAGTTTTCTCAATGTCCAGCGGGGATGGCATCCCCTTCTTAATTTTTTTTTAGGTCCCTTGGTAACTCGCACCCTCGCTTATAGTACAGTCTATGTTTTTTTACCCTGTTGTGCATGAGTTATCGAGGGAGAGGTGTATTTACAATATCTTGTACCATATATACTCACTTATAAGTCGAATCCAACTGCAAACTGCACAGACCCAGATCTTCCATCGCATGATGTGCTCGCAGATCTTGGTCTATGCAGTTTGTTAGGAGTAATCAGTAGAACAAACAATATAGACCCTGATCTGCCTGCACATTATGTGATGGCATATCAGGGTCTATGTTGTTTGCAGTTGGACATGACTTATAAGCAATTATAGATGGTAATATTGTTTAACTGTACCTTTCCTTCCAATTTCGGGAAGAGTTGTTGACACTGTAGCCACATCTGTTTGCCAATTCTCTCCTTTAGGTCTACATAATCCTCACTGCGATGCTGACATTTCTGTTTCTCCCAGGCTGTGAACCAGTCATATGGACACAAGGTGATCAACAGGGCCGATGATTTTCCTGCAGAAAAAATAGAACAGAAATGTTGATGATCATGCATCAAAACCATTTTCAAGTCATTTGTTTTGACAAGTGACAGTGATCATTACTAACTGACATATTTAAACACTGTAAAACTCTTCTTGTGACTACCAAAAACATTACCAGCACACAATAACATGACCAGTGCCCAATAACAAAACCAGTGCCCAATAAAATGACCAGTGCCAAAAATATGCCCAATGCCCAATAACATGACAAGTGCCAAAATCATGACCAGTATCCACTAACATGCATCTATGGTGACTCAGTCCAATCTATAATTTTAAAATAACAAAAACACCAAAGTAATCTTCACAATTCAAGCATCTTCTACTTGCATAATAAAGCCATTTGTTTCCTAATTACCAATAGTGGTTTTTATTGGACAGTTTACAATAAGATTAACTCTGTTATTACCTTATTAGCATTACTTAACATGCATCATTATGTGTCCAATTTTTCTGCCTTTGGATAATGCACAAAAATTTCTTGCTGACCAACACTTCATTTTGCTTACAGTTGTTGGTGACAATGACCTACATGTAGATACTAGGTACTCACTGTACCTGGATATTGTTTTTCCCAGCTGGGGTCCTTGGCAGAGGGGAAGGAGATGAACAAGAGAGGGACTTCAGCTTCTGCTGCCTCCTCCAGTGTCAAGGCCACATAGTTCTCACATATTCTTTCTACATCAACACTGGAAAAATATATATGTGGCTATAAGTATATAATTCATTACCATATACAGTCAATCCTGTCCTACCAGTCACCTTTATGCAGAAGGCACCTAGTCACAATGGTCATTCTAATTTCTTTTATTAAAGTCATGTATATAACAGTCACCTGCTTTCTGCAGTCTGCAGCCAGGTGTTTTCTAAGCAAATAATGGTTTATTCATGGTTTAAGTGGTCACTGGAGTGTATCGACTGTGACTGCTCTATGTAAGCAAATTAAAGTTTTGTTTGATGAAGCATGCATTGTTTACATAAAGGAATATTATGTAAATTGATGTGAAAACATTTCTTATCTCACTTGCACTCACCGTACTCCAGTAAGTGTCAATGTAACTCAAAGGTGTCAACAGATCATATTCGAAGGCGTGGTGGTTTTTAGCATTATAAAACAACAACAAAAAAAGTTATCCTAGTTGAAAACAAAGTCTCTGCCAGTTAATCTTTGAGAGGAGATATGAGTTACAACCCTTTTCGTCAGGGTGAGGGTCATTCACTATTTACAAAACTTGCCTGTACAGGCAACTGAAGTTTTGGTTCATGTTTAACTAACACTATCCACACTGAGCTTCTTTTCATTCCCTTTTCATCACTGGCCTTTCATATAACCCGTCTTTAGATCATGGTGAGTTGAGCAGCTGGGAGTGTGAACAGCTGTTCTTAAGTCTAATTATACAAGTTGGCAAAACAAAGAATCAGTTTCTTGTTTCACAGTCATATGTAAGCCGTCAATTAGTAGTGAATTAGTATTTTTTATGGTGCACAAAACAAACTAAGATCAGTGACCTTTTGTTGGTAAGAGTCAGTGATGATTTAATTAATAGGATGGATTAAACAGAGCAGGATACAGTATTCTTGTGTGAAACATAACTTTGGGAGAGAACAACATATACATTTATTCTATGATTTTGTTGAACTGTGCACTAAGCAATATCTCCTTATAACACAATAATAATAATAATAATAATAATAATAATAATAATAATAATAATAATAATGGTATTTGGTGCATGGTATTTTTTCAAACACCAAGTTTAATTGATAAACCTGCATACAGAGGTCACCTGTGCAAAAAGGCCAGTTTGACTTTTTCCCATGGGAGGCTGCTATTGACAGGTTTGACTGCATGTGTGTGTGTGTGTGTGTGTGTGTGTGTGTGTGTGTGTGTGTGTGTGTGTGTGTGTGTATGTGTGTGTGTAGCCAACATTTTTATTTAGGACTAACTAGACATCATAATAAGTCTTCTGGTGAAAACCTCCATGTCAATATGACTTTCTGTTTAGGGGGAGTAGCAAAAACAAGATTTTACAGATGTCTGCTATGGTGGCCATACTGGATATCAGTTCAGCACAATTTTCATTTAGGACCAACTAGACATCATAAGAAGTCTTTTAGTGAAAACACTTGATATGACCATCTATTCAGAATGAGTAGCAATAACAAGAGTTTCAAGATGGACACTGTCAGCCATACTGGATGTCTGAGTGGCACCATTTTCATTTTAGACCAACTAGGCATCATAAGAAGTCTATTAGTGAAAACCCCATGCTGTGATATGACCATCCCTTCAGGAGGAGTAGTGATAACAAGATTTTCAAGATGGCTGCTGAGGCAGCCAGACTGGATGTCCAACCTGCAACATTTTCATTTAGGACTAACTAGACCATGCAATGAATGTGTGTGTAAAGTTTCATGGCAATCCTCCCAGTAGTTTAGAAGAAGTAGCGATAACAAACTTGTGCTAATGTATGGACGTGCAATGGACAACAGGCCTTCTCATAAAATAGTATGAAATGAAAACAAGGTGCCTCTGACTGACCCAGATCTGCCAGTGCATTATTTGACAGCAGATCTGCATTTATGCAGTTAGCAGTTGGATCCGACTTTTAAGCGAGTATATATGGTATTTGGAATAAAGATGCAGTGGACCACTATAAGTAACTGGCTTGGGAAGAACATTATAATGCTTACTCAAAAAAGGACCATGTGTTCCCAGCAGGTAGTCCCAACTCGTCAGTAGATCCATTCAGGCCCACAAGCACAGTCAGATTAGATATACTAACAATATAATGCTTACTCAAAAAAGGACCATGTGTTCCCAGCAGGTAGTCCCAACTCCTCAGTAGATCCATTCAGGCCCACAAACACAGTCAGATAAGATATACTGACCCCGACATTTTCAAGAAGGCCATAAAGTGCTGGAAATAAATAATTCTATCTGTCATTGTCTGAATATATCATTATGCATTCATAAAGGTGCAATAAAAACAGACTTCCCCTTTAATTCTGGTTGCACTGACAAAAAAAACTGTTCTCTCCAAAATAATTAAAAACATCTCTGATGATTCTTACAGTGCAACCTATACTGCATGAATCTTGGGGACCAATGAAATATCTTTGTGACAAAAATTTGTATCATATAAACAAGAGTCCCTCAAAGGGACTGTTGTTCTGCTGGTTGAAAAGAATTTTCAGGAATTTAAGATAAGTTCATTTCTTCTGTCCAAATATTCTTTTTAACTTTTGAGTACTAAAACCATCTCTGATATTTTTGAGAAACTTCAACATGCCAAATTTGGTAACTAAAATATTTTCTTACATGTTTGAGTTAACGT
This sequence comes from Margaritifera margaritifera, assembly GCA_029931535.1. Classification (NCBI taxonomy): domain Eukaryota; kingdom Metazoa; phylum Mollusca; class Bivalvia; order Unionida; family Margaritiferidae; genus Margaritifera; species Margaritifera margaritifera. Next base: position 919,205 of record JAQPZY010001206.1, on the reverse strand, counting down.
GTTCACAAGACACCTGTAAGTGCAGCACAAAATTCTTTGCCATGACCTTGATCTTGAACCTGATATTATGGATAGAAGATCACTGAACTTGTATCAGACAACATCAAGATATAACCACATGTTAAGTTTGATTAAATCACTATAAGTAATATTTTTGGAAAAATAAATAAAATTATTGAAGTGGCAACATTCTAGGTATCTAGGTATTCTTCAGATATGTCCACACATTGGGTTACTGGGTTTGATAAAAATCCATTCATATTATTTTGTGTTACCTTGCTCACAAGCCAGTACAGCTAAAAGCATGAGTCAAGATTTCTGACCTTAATTCTGACCTTAATTCAATGTCAGAGTTGTATTTGTTTCAGCTCTAGTGCTGACTATCAACATATTCAATAGAATGCAACTAAATACAAAGTCTGGTACTGTAACATATTTGGTGGCCATGTTGGAGGTCAGGTAAGCACCATTTTTATTCAGTATCAAGAAGATATCACAAGTCTTTTAGTGAAAACACCATGTCAACATGACCATCCATTTAGGAAGAGTAGCAATAACATGACTTTCAAGATGTCCACCATGGTTCCCATAATGGATGTTATATCGGCACCATTTTCAATTATGACCCACATGACCTCATAAGTCTTTTAGTGAAAACCCCATGTCAATATGACCATCCATTCAGGAGTAGTGATAACAAGATTTTGGAAATGGCCACTATGGCAGCTGTATTGAATGTCTGAGGAGCACCATTTTCATCTAGAACCAACAAGATATCATAGGAGGTCTTTTAATGAAGACCCCATGACAATACAACCAAAGGATGTCGTATTGGATGTTAGATCGGTACCATTTTTAGGTAGCACTAAACAGTTTCATATGATTGGCCAAGGGGTAAATTTGTGATTGAAGCGACATCCATACTTTATCTTAATATTTCTTTCTCGTTATTTACAGTGGTGACAACAATGCATGTTTTCATGTTGTATGCACATGGGGATGATTTTGGCCTATAATGTGCATGAGCGACTGCCCTTTTTCTCTTGGCTCTGTTTGTATGTGTTTAAACCATAATTTTCATGTTGAGTGATTTTGTGGGAAAGTAAATTGTTATGTAAATTATGTTTCTCTGTAGATACTTATCTGATCACAGAAACATAAAGGAAATAACTTCTTCTACCTCTTGAATCCAGCCCTCAAAAAAAGATGAAAATGTGATCTTTCCCATCTAAATATCATATAGACAAAGGGAAGAAACTCTCACCCATTACCTCCTCTTACCAGTGCTAAGTGGCTACCCATCAACCAGATGTTTACCAGTTTAAGCCAAGCAATACATCGATGAGGATGCTTGCATTTGCAGGGGCGTCTGGGAGGGTTTAATAATAATGTGATTGGATAAGTATTCTTGGAGAAAAATAATTTTAGTAAAATATTTATTTTCTCCATTGAATACATTCCACGATCACATTAAAATTAGGTGAACTGATAGTAGGAGGATGAAATGCAAGAGTATCCAACCTCTATCATGGGTACCATTTGAGGGAAGAATGGCTGGATCCACCAAATTAAATTCTTGTCTATGCCATGCTAGATCTCGGAGACAGAAACTTGAGAAGGTTGAATGTACATGCCAGTCAACTGCTTCTATAATGTCTCTCAAATTGAAAAGTTGCATTCTAATGCAAGGCTCACAGAGATCATTCTAATCTTATGAGCTGAAATTTTATGATGTATGTGGTCATGTGAGACCTCAGAGTACGCTCAGTGTAAAATCTACTATAAAGGCCATAATGCTAGGGTTTGAGGGGTTATATTCTCTTTTCTGGTCTTCACTGGAAGCAACAGATGTTGTTGGGACCCACGACTTTTCTCTGTGTGTTTCAAGTAGTGCTTGAGAGCATGAAATGGGTCTTGTATCACCACCTCTCTCAATGTATCAACTGAGGAGAGGGGGCAGATAACCACTGTTTTATTGCCCACTGACAGCAACCAATTCTTAGTTATGAAGCCCAGTTGCATCATTAGGACCATGGAACCATCCAATCTGAACTGGAAATAGTTTGGGTACACAGAAAGGGCATGCAACTTCCTCACCCTGCATACTGAAGCCAGGGCTATCAAAAAAATCTTTTATATGATAGTAGCTTAAGCGAGGTTCTGGCTATACTTATCTGAGTTGAGCCAAGTCAAAACCCACGAAAAATTCCACTTAAGAAACAAGATGAGTGATCTGGGCCTATTCATGTCAAAATTGGCCAGGTCCATATTTTGGCCTATATACTCTCAACCATGATGCCTGAATGTGTCAGAGATCATGGAGTGGTAGCCATTGATAGTAATAGACGGTAACTTTTTCTCCTCAAAAAGACAGAGAAAAAGGTTAGCAAATTGGGAAGTTAAGGCACTCAAAAGGACAATGTTGCTCACCCTATACCATTCCCTGAAAAAAAATGCCGCTTTCCTCCATAAGCCTTTAAAGTGCAGGGCCTTTTAGCTCACGAGAATCCCTCCAAGACTGAAGGTTTAAATTCCTTTCTATGCAAAGCTCTTCTGACAAGAGCCAGGTGTGAAAGAGAAGCCTGTCTGGGCAGGGATGGAACAGCTGCGACTCAGGAGTTTTATGGAGACGTATATCACTAGATCAAGCTGATCACACACCCAAGGCTTGAGAGGGGCTATCAGAATCACTGTGTAGTTCTGTTCCCTCATTTTCTGTCTTATCCTCAGCACCAGGTCAGTAGGATGGGTAGGTTTAGCCCCAAAACCTATCCCAAGAATATGTATGATCTGGACCATGATCTTTAGCTGGAAGTTCCAGACCAAAATACATAGGTCATGTGATTTTGGTCTGCTCCACCACCCCTCTTTGAGGTGGTAGGTCACTACTACTGAGCTGTGCGACATAATGAGAATTTACCTCCTGCAGAGTTGATTTTTCAGAAATTAAATTTTACTATAGCCTTCATTTCCCAAAGACTGATGTGAATCAATATCTCCTTTTTCCCCCCATCTACGACTGACAATGGTGAATGACAACAGGTGGTCTCCCCAACCATACAAACTGGTTTCCATGCAGACAGTAATTTCCAGTTGGAGCTTTTCCAGAGGAATTCCTGCCATAAACCATTTATTGTTTTGCCACTGATGCAGGAACTGTTTAATCTTGGCCAAGATCATACCATGATGATCTAGACAACTGGAATGAGCAGCTACTGGGCCAGTAGAGCCATCTGTCATGAAAAGGCAGCAGCTACTGGGCCAGTAGAGCCATCTGTCATGAAAAGGCAGCAGAGAAGAATTAAATCATCTGCTGAGCAAGCAGAGGGGTTGCAAAAAATCTCTGGCTGAAATCCACTCCCTGTTGGAAATCAACTCTGCAAACTCAATAATCCATAACACGCACATGGGAGACAAACAAGGTTCAGTAAGCTTAAAAAATACCATACCTAGAAGGACAAAATGCTTGGAGGGGATGAGATTTGACTTCTCTCAAGTCACTAGAAAATCTGGCTGAGAGAGAAGGGAAAGAAGGTTGTTCCTGCCCTTCACCAAAGATGAACTTACCATGTGTTTTTGAAGAATGTTGTTCATATATACTGCAGTTGCTATGGATGAGGCTGACCTGAACAGTGTGATGATCAGTCGCTGGTCTTTGTGAATGCCAATGGCCTGATGCTGAGACTAAGTAGAGGAGCACAGAATTGGTAAATAGTTCATTGGAAGCCAACTAAAGGAACTTGCATAAAACCTCATGGATAGTGATGTGAAAATATGCATCGACTAGATCTAGACTGATTACAAATATGTCTCTTTTGACAGAAAGTCTGATTGATCGTACCATTTCTATTTTGAACCTCAGTGTGGCTATGTACTTGTTGAGCCAGATGAGATCTATGATTGGCCTGAGCTTCTCACTGGCCTTGGACATAAGAAAAAGCAGAGAATAAAACCCCCGAGAATTCAGCTTGCAAACTATTTCCAGCACCCACTTGTCAAGCAGAAAAAATTTCCACCTTCTCTAGACATCTGTCATGGGACAGGAAGATGGAAGAGGAGGGTTCTGGATAAACAAAATCTGAAGCTCCTCTGAAACAAGTTGGATCACCCATTTGTTTTGTGGAAAAAGGTTGATCCAAGCCTGCCAAAAGTGAGAAAGTGAAGAAGACTTGAGACTACAGGCATGTTGTTGGCAGGCAATCACGGGGGAAAATCACTGGCTACTGTCAGGAGGCTTGGGGAAGGAGAAACCTTGTTTCCTATCCCCTTTATTAAACTGCCTCAAAAACTGTGGGGTCTGCTGTCACCGGAAATTAGACTGAGGTTGAAACTGCTGCTATTGGAGCCTTCAGCCTTCTCTCCTTTTGCAAAAATCGGCTCTCCATACTGACTGAAACTGATGTGGACTAAACACCAAAGGAGGTAGTAAGGAAAGCTGCTTCTGAACATCTTCAATTCGGCTGCTGAACAGCAATAGAGTATCAAAGGGCAGTGAGTGCAAAGCCAAAGAATGGTGCGACTTCAGTGAAGATGAGAGGAGAAAGGCATCTTGTCTCACTAAGTCTCAATTAGACAAAGCTGTCCGGGTGTTGACCCTGGAATGATGCTAGGCCCTGTTCAATATGTTGGCAATATGAGCCATGGACTCCCACACACGACCTCGGTTAGATTTTTTGTCAAGGTGAAAAGATCAAGCATAGGCAAAGTGGTCACCATATTCCACAGTGAAAACCCCATGTTGATACAACCATCCATTCCGGAGGTGTAGCTATAACAAGAGGGATGCTGTGGTGGCCATATTAGATTTCAGATTGGCACCATTTTCATTTAGGACCTACTAGACATCAAAAGAAGTCTTTTAGTGAAAACCCTATGTCAATATGAAGTCTGTTCAGAAGCAGTAGCAATAACAAGATTTTAAAGATGGTTGCTGTGGTGGCCATATTGGATGTCAGATTGCCACCATTTTCATTTAGGACCTACTAAACATCATAAAAAGTCTTTTAATGAAAACCCCATGTCAATATGGCCATCTATTCAGTAGAAGTAGTGATCTGCTGAGGTGGGATTTTGGAAGTCAGATAGGCAACATTTTCATTTTGGACCTACTAGACATCATAAGAAGTCTTTTAATGAAAAACCCATGTCAATATAACCATCCATTCAGGAACAATAGCAATAACAAGATTTTCAAGATGGACACGATTGTGGCCATGAAAATGTCTGAGGGGCACCATTTTCTTTTAGGACCAACTATACCTTGGAATGAATATATGTGTAAAGTTTCATGGCAATCCTCAAGAAAAGTTGAGGAGGAGTACTGATAAGAAACTTGTGTATAAACTTAATCCAAAAGTACTTCTGGAATAAACCATCCATGCACAAGTACATTGAACTATTAATTTCTTGTAATAAGAAAATAATATGTTCACTAGCTAAATTTGTTTATGAAGCATTTAAAATAAGAGATAGATTATTATTTTCACAGTAATTTATTTTAAAGATTGTGTATATTTGTCCATCCTCTTCTTTCCAGCTTTTGACGATTACCTTTTTGACTTCATGTTTAACATTGTACATATAGTCTTTGATAACCATGGAATATTTGTAATATGTAATCTATAAGCATGTAAATGCATATTATAATAAACTATTGAATTGAATTGAATTGTGCTAATAAACGACTGGACACTGCATAAGGCTCTACGACTGGAAAAGCTAAAAACACATAATTATGTATTTTGGGACTTTGCACTTTGTTAAGAGCTGAGTTTTGCAAAATCTGCATTCATTAAAAATGTGTTCCCATGCATATATGTATGAATCAGAACAGAAAGACTGTAAAAAAGTCCACAGTGAAAACTGTACAAAGTCCATCTTGACTTTATTGAAGTGAAAGTTTTTTCAATTATTAACACCATCAAATGAGAAATTAACACCATCAAATGAGAAACTGATAAGTGACATATACTGCTTCACCAAAGCTGAAAGAAAAACAAGAAAAGCCCAAAAGTCTTCTTTGAATATGAAACTATATCATAACCAATACAGAGATATACTTATCTTTCAAAAGACATATCAAGACAGTAACATACATTAGCTTTCCAAAAAGCCTGAAGACTCCACTATATTCAACTCACTGTTTAGTAACTGCAGCCATATTTGATGGCTGATGGCATAATTTCTAGAACTTAAAAGTCCTTTAAGCCTGAATGCTTTCTGTTAAATGTGGTCAAATTCTGCTGAGCAGTTACTGAGAACAAGCTGTTTCAAGTTATTTCTATTTTTTTAGCAATGGTGGCCATATTTGATGGTGGATCAGCATCATTTGTATAACAATGAAAGATCTTCATAGTTACCAGGATGCTTTCTGTCAAGTTTGGTCAAATACTATTCAGTGGTTTTGGAGAAGTTATTTAAAGGTTTTTGCTAATTTTAGTAACAGTGACCATATTTGATGGCACATGGGTATCATTTGTATATATTTGAATGGTCTTCATGCCAGGATGCTTTCTGTCAAGTCTGATCAAATTCTATTCTGCAGCTTTGGTGAAGTCATTGAAAGTAATGGTAGCCATATTTGATGGTGGACGATGATCATCTGTATAAATTTAAAAGGTCTTCATACCAGGATGCTTTGCGTCAAGTTTGGGCCTAATTCATGGGTTTTGGAGAAAAAGTCATTGAAAGATTTTCCCATTTTTATTAATGGTGTCCATTTTCTATGGTGGACCAGCATAATTTGAATAAACCTAAAGGCGTTTATGCTGGAATGCTCTGTGCCAAGCTTGGTTGAATTGGGTCTGGTGGTTTTTGACAAGCTGAAAAAAGCAATTGTTGACAGATGACAGATTTTTCTATTTTTGGTGATGGTAGCCTTATTTGATGGCAGATCTGCATAATTTGTACAAACTTTATAGGTTTTCATGCCAGGATGCTTTCTATCAAATTTGATCAAATTATGTTCATCAGTTTTGGAGAAGTAATTTAAAGGTTTTACTACTTTTAGTAATGGGGGCCATATTTGTGATGGTGGAATAGCATCAGTTGTATGGACTTGAAAGGCCTTTATGCCAGAATGCTCTGTGCCAAGTTTGGTCGAAACAGCTTTGGTGTTTTTGAGAAGAAGTTCAAAATAGAAATTGATGATGGACATCAATGATCCATGCAGCACAATGGACAAAGAACCATACCATAAAAACCTGCATGTCCCACATACACCGATATGAGACAATAATTTAGTGCCGCACCAGTATGTCAGTGTGTCACTTCAGCTGATCAGGTATCCTTTCTGATATGGATTTTAGATACATATGTCTGAAAGTGTCTGAAATATCTCCTGAAATTAATATACTCTGCACCCTGACACACAGTAAAATTACCTGATTTCTGAGCAATCTCTTTAGGAAGAAGGTACTTAAATGTGTTGTGTATACCAGCATCAGAGATGACTTTCTTGGCATATATGTCATAATCGCCACTGCTCTTGTGTACACGTACTCCTGCAAATAAACAGAAAACTAGGTTAAGTAATTAATTAACAAGAAGCCCAAGCAGGCCAGAGATCAATCACCTGGCTGACATCTGCCTAACAGCCAAATGCAAGAGAAGCTGGCCAAGAAATCTGGGTCAGTAGGATGCTTTCTGTTGAAATTTCTTTTAATGCTGTTGAATGCATATTATGTTATGGAAACAAATGTTTCAAGGTTTCTCTAGTTTTTCTATCTTCATCCATATCTGATGGCACATCAGCATCATTTGTCCAATATTGAAAGGCCCCTATACCAGGACACTTTGTGTCAAAGTTGATCAAAATTCTGTTCAGCAGTTTCTTGTGATAAAGTTTTGTTAATGTTTTTCTACTTTTAGTGGCAGATTGGCAACATTTGTACAGATCTGAAAGCCCTTTATGCCAGGATGCTTTCTGTAAAGTCTGGTCAAATTTGGTTGAGCAGTTTTTCAGAAGTTGTATAAATGTTTTTCTATTTTTAGCAACAGTAGCCATATTTGATGGCAGATGGGTCTCATTTGTTTAAAATTTACCTCTAAGCCAGGATGCTTTCTGTCAAATTTGGTCAAATACTGTTGAGTGTTTTCTGTGAGGAAGTTTTTAAAATGTTTTTCTATTTTTAGCAATGGTGGCAATATTTGATGATGAGTCACCGTCAGTCATACAAAATTGAAAGCCCTATATGCCAAGACGCCTACTGTCAAATTTGTCAAATTCAGTTGTCAGGAGTTTCTGAGAAGTAATTTAAATAATTTCTCTTTTTAGTAATGGTGGACATTTTTGATGACAAATGCACATAATTTGTATAAATTTGAAAATATTTCATGCCATGATGCTTTCGTTCAAGATATGTCAAATTCTTTTCAATGGTTTTGGACAAAAATTAGTTTCAATGTGTTTCTTTTCTAGTAAAGGTGGCCATATTTGATGACAGATTGGCATAATTTTTACAAATTTGAAAGGTCTTCAATGCACCTATAATATAATTGTCTATTATAATGAACCTATTATATAATTGTCTATTATAATGAACCTATAATATAATTGTCTATTATAATGAACCTATAATATAATTGTCTATTATAATGCACCTATAATATAATTGTCTATTATAATGCACCTATAATATAATTGTCTATTATAATGCACCTATAATATAATTGTCTATTATAATGCACCTATAATATAATTGTCTATTATAATGCACCTATAATATAATTATCTATTATAATGCACCTATAATATAATTGTCTATTATAATGCACCTATAATATAATTGTCTATTATAATGAACCTATAATATAATTGTCTATTATAATGCACCTATTATATAATTGTCTATTATAATGAACCTATTATATGATTGTCTATTATAATGAACCTATAATATAATTGTCTATTATAATGCACCTATAATATAATTGTCTATTATAATGCACCTATAATATAATTGTCTATTATAATGCACCTATTATATAACTGTCTATTATAATGCACCTATAATATAATTGTCTATTATAATGCACCTATAATATAATTGTCTATTATAATGCACCTATTATATAATTGTCTATTATAATGCACCTATTATATAATTGTCTATTATAATGCACCTATAATATAATTGTCTATTATAATGCATCTATTATATAATTGTCTATTATAATGCACCTATAATATAATTGTCTATTATAATGTACCTATTATATAATTGTCTATTATAATGCACCTATAATATAATTGTCTATTATAATGCACCTATAATATAATTGTCTATTATAATGCATCTATTATATAATTGTCTATTATAATATAATTGTCTATTCTAATTCACCTATAATATAATTGTCTATTCTAATGCACCTATAATATAATTGTCTATTATAATGCACCTATAATATAATTGTCTATTATAATGCACCTATAATATAATTGTCTATTATAATGCACCTATAATATAATTGTCTATTATAATGCACCTATAATATAATTGTCTATTCTAATGCACCTATAATATAATTGTCTATTATAATGCACCTATAATATAATTGTCTATTATAATGCACCTATTATATAATTGTCTATTATAAATGCACCTATAATATAATTGTCTATTATAATGCACCTATAATATAATTGTATATTATAATGCATCTATTATATAATTGTCTATTATAATATAATTGTCTACTATAATTCACCTATAATATAATTGTCTATTCTAATGCACCTATAATATAATTGTCTATTCTAATGCACCTATAATATAATTGTCTATTATAATGCACCTATAATATAATTGTCTATTATAATGCACCTATAATATAATTGTCTATTATAATGCACCTATAATATAATTGTCTATTATAATGCACCTATTATATAATTGTCTATTATAATGCACCTATAATATAATTGTCTATTATAATGCACCTATTATATAATTGTCTATTATAATATAATTGTCTCTTCTAATGCACCTATAATATAATTGTCTATTATAATGCACCTATAATATAATTGTCTTTTATAATATAATTGTCTATTATAATGCACCTATAATATAATTGTCTACTATAATGCACCTATAATATAATTGTCTATTATAATATAATTGTCTATTATAATGCACCTATAATATAATTGTCTATTCTAATGTACCTATTATATAATTGTCTATTCTAATGTACCTATCATATAATTGTCTATTATAATGCAGCTATAATATAATTGTCTATTATAATATAACTGTCTATTCTAATGTACCTATCATATAATTGTCTATTATAATATAACTGTCTATTCTAATGTACCTATCATATAATTGTCTATTATAATATAATTGTCTATTATAATGCACCTATAATATAATTGTCTATTATAATGCACCTATAATATAATTGTCTATTCTAATGTACCTATCATATAATTGTCTATTATAATATAACTGTCTATTATAATGCACCTATTATATAACTGCCTATTCTAGAACTCAATTTTTTTAGAGGAAAATCACACTCCACTTTATTTGAAAAAAGAGCCGACTTTCTAAACACAGGGTGTATTTATCAAAGTAAACAAAGGTACCATATGCAATCACTTATAAGTCGAGTCCAACAGCAAACAACATAGACCCAGATCTGCCATCACATAATGTGCCCAGATATCTAAGTCTATGTTGTTTGTTCCACTGATTTCTCCTGACAAACTGCAGCAACCCAGATCTACCCGCACATTATGTGATGGCAGATCTGGGTCTGTACAGTTTGCAGTTGGATTCAACTTATAAACAGGTATATACGGTAGTTCTTGCAGATATCAAGCAAAATTTTTACTCCTTTGGTTTATTTTTCATTTATGTTTTTTTAGAAATTAGTGTACACAATCTCTTGTCCAAACACAGACCCTGTAGTTTATAGCGAGTCAAATCCATCTACTTCTGGATCAACCTTTAAATGCACAAGATAACCGAAGACAGTAGTCGTCTCATTTCTTCTATTGCCAGTGAATTGGTTTGGTATAACGCCCAATGTCAAACACAAAAAATTTCACTCTCAAATCATTTACTGTAGATTCATTGATTTTTGTTGATATCAATTCATGTGGTTTATAAAAAAAAATGACCTATTCATGGGTTCCTGGATTTGCAGATGTGCCTGGGGTGTTTGCTGTCTTTAAAGGCAGGTCACTTTTTGTTCAGTTTTGAAATATGAGGTTTGCATCAACCATAAAATCCTTGCAAATAGGTGTGCCACAAATGAAAGTGAATACAGAATATATCTGCAATGCAAGTAAGTAGAATTTACATGTGAAATCTGATGATCTATATACTTGTTAAAGATACATACATACAAGCACATTCATGAATACCTGCTGTTATTTATGTACAGGTCCTATAGATACAGACTGAATAAGGCCTGTTATTTATGTACAGGTCCTATAGATACAGACTGAATAAGGCCTGTTATTTATGTACAGGTCCTATAGATACAGACTGAATAAGGCCTGTTATTTATGTACAGGTCCTATAGATACAGACTGAATAAGGCCTGTTATTTATGTACAGGTCCTATAGATACAGACTCAATAAGGCCTGTTTCTTATGTACAGGTCCTATAGATACAGACTCAGTAAGGCCTGAACATGCTGATATTAGAGACCTAAATATACATTCTGCAATTTGCATTTGATTAAAAAAAAACAAATTATTTCATAAATTGAATTAAGTTACCAAAGACAAACATTATGAAATAATACAGCCTTTGTTTTTGTATAGGTAGGATTTCAGTTCAAGGAAAAAAATATTGAAAACAATAATACATGGCTTTTAAAGCATTTAAAAAGTGTTCTAATTTCTCCAGCAACTCTGATATTAAAATTGACTGTATGGGAGAACAGAAAATATCTGCAACTATTAAGAGTAAGTACTTATGGAAGTAAAATCTAAATCACCCACCTACTGCTCTTCCATTTTGATCTATGAGTATCTGTGAGTATCTATGAGTACCCACCTACTGCTCTTCCATTCTGGTCTGAGTATCTGTGAGTATCTATGAGTACACACATACTGCTCTTCCATTTTGATCTATGAGTATCTGTGAGTATCTATGAGTACCCACCTACTGCTCTTCCATTCTGGTCTATGAGTATCTGTGAGTATCTATGAGTACACACCTACTGCTCTTCCATTTTGATCTATGAGTATCTGTGAGTATCTATGAGTACACACCTACTGCTCTTCCATTTTGATCTATGAGTATCTATGAGTACCCACCTACTGCTCTTCCATTCTGATCTATGAGTATCTGTGAAACTGGAGCATCAGCCAGAACTCTGCCTCCACAACGTTCTATGATAGGAATGATCTGAAACACAATCTCACTGGAACCTCCTAGTGGGTAGTAAGCCCCTGGCAGGTAGTGATTCAACAGACTCGCATACATCAGGGTGCTTAGCTGGCTTGGCAAGGGTCCTAGAACATTTACAAAAAAAAAGGGAGTGTTAAAAAAGACATTTTTTTAACATTGAATTTAAGCATAATGCAGCACCAGAATACAAATTTGTCAACAAAAACCAATGCAAACCTTAAACAGGAATCACAAGCACCTCTAGATCTGCTACCAATGGAGTAATCCCTCCATGGTTTTTAAACTCAGAAAAACCATTGGTCAAAAGGTAGTAACTTCACTGAACAGTTGAAAACATTAAAGAGTATACTAGATGACATTGGAAAAAGCAACTGAATAAATACTCTAAACAAATTTATACACCTAGAGTACTGAATTAAAGACAAAATAAAATCAGAAATTATATAATCACTAACAAAAATGCAGTATTAGTTCATACATTCATATATTTGTGTTTCCCCCAGGATCTAAAAAGAGCATGGTAATTTTTCTACCAAAAGGGGATTTTAGACTCCAAAAAAGGGTACTTTAAATGTGAATCTCATGACCAAATGGGTGCCTTATTTCATCGTGAATTGTTGTTATCATTATCATTACTATTATTATTATCATTAATTTATTATTATTATTATAAAATTAGGAAATTATGAGAGTAGTTGACTTGTAAAGTTTATATTTCTTCTTCTCCTTTTATGCATACTTTAAATTCCTTACATAAACAATGATTTAATTTATTTGAAGGGCAGGATCTGTGTGTTTACTAGTTCATTAGACATACCTTTAAAAAAGAATGCTATAACCAGTCAGTAGCATTCTGTCTACCCTCTGATTTCATCTTTTCGAGAATGAAGTACTACGGCTAAAATGGCAGTAGAGTTTTCCTATTCAAATTTTAGCTTAAATTTAGAGAAATAAACAACATGAATGTTGCTAAATTATTAACTGACAACTATCAAAACCTGTCTAAAACTGTTTGAAAAAAACAGTCTTTCTGATAGGCTCAGATTTAATGCATTGCAATCTCATGTTAATTACTGTAACTTCTTAGATAAGTTGAAATAATCAGCTTGTCATTTAGAATTAATAAAACTGACCATACCCAGCCACTGACTGCAAAGACAATTCATGTTGCAAAAGATAATCTCTTTAATCATATCTACTCAACTGCATGTAAAAAAAAACATTGTCCACCAAGTGTACACACAGCTGCAAGCAGTTCAGTTTCAACAAACAAAGAAATTCTTTAGGCATCACCATATAGTGTTAATTAGCAGTGACATGCTACACAGTGTGTAGTCTAAACTTTGGGCACATATATTGAAATGAAATAAAATACATCTGCAAATGCTTATGTTTGCAAGAAATGAAAAGGGGCATTCCACAACTAAAAAAAGGGCAAGTTGTTTGTGAATAAGGCCTGGTGTGAGAAAAACCTGCCTGTTACCGTAAAAGAACAACATGGCACATCACCATTGTAAAGTGAATTGTGGGAAACACTATATTTATATATAATGAAACCAATACAATCGAACTGTTTGATATATATATATAAATATTCAATTACATATTGTAACAACCCAGCCATAATTTGAACCAAAGGGCCTTGATCACTAGAAATCCCTGCCCACAAATGGTCTTAATCACTAGAAATCCCTGCCTGCATAGGGCCTTGATCCCTAGAAATTTGCTCTTTTGGGCCTTAAGCAGAGTAACTTAAGTTGGGAAACCAAAGTTAGAATAAGATGGGTCATGACTCCTATAAATGATGATGTGGAATGCTTGAACTCCTTTTGTGACTCATCAATAAAAGCAACATCCTGTTTAAGACATGAAGTTGATTGAAAAGGGCTATAACTCATAAAAGTTATGAAACAATGTTCCAATCAAATTGTAACAAGTTTCATAACTCTGTTCAAGATGGTGTAGACAAGACAAAACATGTAAACAGTATATCTAGGTCTAAGAGACAATGTTCTTACCAGATTCCTTCAAAATATGTTGAATGGTTCTTTAACTATGCGGACTGAAAGCAACATTCTAAGTTTCCATGTGAATACAAGAATATGCTTGATAAGGGGCATACAAATGGATTAGAAGTGACTAAAGCAATGTTTATACGTTCATATTAAATTTCATCTGAATAATTATGCTGAATGGAGCTAAACCAGTTATAAGCAACATCCCATGTGAAGATATCAAGTTAACTGTCAAGGGCTAGAACTCTATCCAATGTGGACTTGACCAAACCAAACCCATAAAAGGCACATTTTAGGTCTATGTGACAATGTTCATACCAAATTCCATTAGAATATGCTGAATGGTTCTTCAGCTATGCCAGTTACAAGCAACATCCCATGAAAATGTGAAGTTAACTTTCAAGGGCCATAATTCTATCTAACATTGCAAAACACAAGAGAAAATCCATTAAAGGTGCATGTACATCTATGAGACAATGTTCATACCAAATTGCATCAGAAATGTTGAATTGTTTTTGAACTATGCCAGTTGCAAGCAACATGTCTGTGAAGATATGAAGTTAATTGTCAAGGACCATAGCTCCACCCCAAATGGAGTTGACAAAACAAAACTCATAAAAGGCACATCTGGATCTAATTGACAATGTACAAACCAAACTGCATCAGAATATGTTGTGTGGTTCCTTAGCTATGCTGATTACAAGGATCTGCCGTTACATGGATATTTAACATTGATGGAAAAGCGACAATAACTCCACTAAAATTGAACCATAAAAAAAATAAAAACAAAACTTTTAAGAAACATCTACGTGTAACTGGCAATTGACCCACCAAATAGCAGCCAATTATGTGCAAGGATATTTAGAGCTTTGGTTGTTACATAAAATGTGAATGGATGGACAGACAGACAGAGTGATGGACTAATAGACATATGAACAGACAGAAAAGGTGATTACTATAGGGCTCAGCATCATGATTCAGGGACTCAAATATAAGAAGGAGTTTCTTGGATTTATGTGCACAAAATATTTGCCCAACCTGCATCTCCAAAAAGATAGGACATGACTGTTTTGAACTCTTTATTATCAGTGAGGCTGTCCAGAGTCTGCTTGATGCTCTGCCTATGATACTTCCAGTACTTGGAGAACATCAGTCCATAAATCCCTGTCTTGGCAAGGAATCGGACAAGTGGCTTTGGCATGAATTTGGCAGCTATAACTCCCATGAAAGAACCTCTGTTATCCTGTAACAATTTCATGACAAAAAAAGATCTCAATAAGCAGATTTTAAATTAGGTCTGTTTGTGTACTTGCAAAACATATCATGGTACCCAGGGAAGACAATTTGAAATTCAAGTAGTCACTCATTGATGCAAAACATATACACTACCTAGGGAAGGCAATTTGAAATTCAAGTAGTCACACATAGATGCAAAACATATATGATACCCAGGGAAGACAATTTGAAATTCAAGTAGTCACACATAGATGCAAAACATATATGATACCCAGGGAAGACAATTTGAAATTCAAGTAGTCACAAATAGATGCAAAATATACACACTACCCAGGGTAGGCAATTTGAAATTCAAGTAGTCAACCATAGATGCAAAACATATATGATACCTAGGGAAGACAATCTGAAATTCAAGTAGTCATCCATAGATGCAAAACATACACAGTACCCAGGGTAGGCAATTTGAAATTCAAGTAGTCACCCATAGATGCAAAACATATATGATACCTAGGGAAGACAATTTAAAATTCAAGTAGTCACACATAGATGCAAAACATACACACTACCCAGGGTAGGCAATTTGAAATTTAAGTAGTCACAAATAGATGCAAACCATACACAGTACCCAGGGTATGCAATTTGAAATTCAAGTAGTCACCCAAAGATGCAAAACATACACTGTACCCAGGGTAGGCAATTTGAAATCTAAGAAGTCACATATAGATGCAAACCATACACAGTACCCAGGGTAGGCAATTTGAAATTTAAGTAGCCACAAATAGATGCAAAACATACACAGTACAAAGGGTAGGCAATTTGAAATTCAAGTAGTCACCCAAAGATGCAAAACATACACAGTACCCAGGGTAGGCAATTTCAAATTCAAGTAGTCACATATAGATGCAAAACATATAAGGTACCTAATGAAGGCAATTTCAAATTCAAGTAGTCACCCATAGATGCAAAACATACACAGTACCCAGGGTAGGCAATTTCAAATAGAAGTAGTTACCCATAGATGCAAAAAATATACGGTACCTAGGGAAGGCAATTTCAAATTCAAGTAGTCACCCATTGATGCAAAACATATACACTACCTAGGGAAGGCAATTTGAAATTCAAGTAGTCACACATAGATGCAAAACATATATGATACCCAGGGAAGACAATTTGAAATTCAAGTAGTCACACATAGATGCAAAACATATATGATACCCAGGGAAGACAATTTGAAATTCAAGTAGTCACACATAGATGCAAAACATATATGATACCCAGGGAAGACAATTTGAAATTCAAGTAGTCACACATAGATGCAAAACATATACGTTACCCAGGGAAGGCAATTTCAAATTCAAGTAGTCACCCATAGATGCAAAACATACACAGTACCCAGGGAAGGCAATTTCAAATTCAAGTAGTCACCCATTGATACAAAACATATCTAGTACCTAGATAAGACAACTTCAAATTCAAGTAGTCACCCAAAGAAGCAAAACATATACAGTACACAGGAAGGGGAATTTCAAAATCAAGTAGTCACCCATAGATGCAATTTAGAATAAGATTTGTATTAGAACTCAGAACAATAAAAATACACTGGCTGATTATTGTTTTTAAAAGTTACCTTCCCTGGGTACCAGGTATCTTTAAATGGAACAGCCCTCAATTAAATGTCAGTTACTACTTTAATGATTAATGTTACAGTATATGCTAACATATAAGTTGGGTCCAACTGCAAACAACATGGACCCTGATCACGGTCTATGTTCTTTGCTCTGCTGATTAGTCCTATTAAACTCCATAGACCCAGATATGCAAATGCATTATGCGATGGCAGATCAAGGTCTATGTTGTCTGCAGTTGGTCCCAACTTAAACATGAGCTGGATAAAAGTCTTAAATATCATATGTGATGACTTTGCAGATAAGGATGTCTGCTTTTGTACAATGAATGCTTTAACTTATGTCTCTTATTAAATAATAAGAAAGAAAAATGCTTATACAGTTTTAATAACTGTGATAAATAGTTATGTGTTAGAAAATGACAAAGTCAACAAAAATTATATGTGATCTTTTGAAAACTTTCATGATTTATGACCTACCATAAATTGGTCATGCAGGCTTTCTGTTGTGGAAAACTGAAGTTTGTTTCAATACAAGAGAAGTGTATGATTTTCAATCATAGCAAATTTGATGAATTTTAAATACTCATTAAGCTATTAAGTCATGGGTAATTAGTGACAGGGTACTTTTCCCATACATATCTATGTAATGACCTTTAGTTGAGATAGATATTCTACTAAGAGTAATGCAATAAAATTCATACCAATCAATACATTTTTGGTTGGACTCTTAACTACCATTTATACTCGCTTATAAGTTGGGTCCAACTGCAAACTGCATAGACCCAGATTTGCCAGCATATTATGCACTGGCAGATCTGGGTCTATGTGGTTTGTTAGGAGTAATCAGTAGAACAAACAATATAGACCCAGATCTGCTGGCACAGTATGCAACAGCAGATCAGTGTCTATGTTGTTAGCAGTTGGATCTTACATATAAGTGAGTATTTATGGTATGTAAAACTATGAATTTTTTGAAAAGTAATACTTTAAAAAATTTCACATTTGATAATCCTTAATAGAGGTTTTACAATAACAAATATGCTTTACTAGCTCCACTGGTGCATCACCACAAATACATTTTGAAAGACAGTGTAAAACTACAATTAAGTTAAGAATCGTGGCTACTTTAATTTGTTAGAGAAAAAAAATTCAATTTTTCGTTATTTGACAAGTTAATACTTTAAAATATGATTCTTCTATCCCTGTAAATCAGAATTTGATAGAACCAAAAATTGATTTAACTATCAAGGACAGATCATTTCTCATTGAATGCACTGACAAGTGACCATGACTGGAAGCTACCGTATATACTCGATTTTAAGCCGGGTCCAAATGCAAACAAAATAGAACCTGATCTGCTGTCGCATCATGGTAAGTCAATGTTAGATTTAGAATTTCAATTACACTTTTTAAAAATGTATTTACTTATTAGTCACATGTATTCATCATCATCATCATCATTATTATTATTATTACTTATTAGGCCTAAATTTTAAAAAATACTGGTTTGCACTTTAGTGACCCATTCTATTAGGACAATTGTTTTTCTTCTGAATTTCATTAAACTGCATTAGGATCATATCTGATATTTTAGCATGTTGTGGTGCATGTCAGGTACTCTCTAATCCTCAGTGATGCTACATATCATGCAACTACTGTGAATCACTTTAACTTTGTGAGTATCAAATTTTGTAGCTTGGTTTAAAAAAAATGCATATTTCATAGGTACACAGTAGGACCTCCGTTTCCTATGCTTGTCAGCATGGCTTTTGCACATGGAACACACCCTTCCTTAATGTTTGATCTGGCATTGAAAAGACTTATAAATAAGTGCAAAGCACCAACATGATGGGGATAGAGAGTAGACAAAAGCTATACCAAGTTCAAGAAAAGATATTTTGATGCACGAACACTGAAATGAAAAACTGGGTCGCAGCTTTTTAATCCGATCAGTTGGTAAAGGGCAAACAAAAAGTTTCTTTAATTTAGGCCTTAATATTATTATTATTATTATTTAATTAAATTTGCACTTTTTGGTGTAATTTTCTAATATAGTTCTTATCTCTTCATTACCTGTATAATCTGCACGAATTTGTGAATGGCTTCTTTCTCACTGGGAAACAGTTTTTCAAGTGTCTGGATGTACTTGTCTTTCCCAGCAACCATTGGATAACGTTTGGCTTTTGTGGGATGTCCAAGCGCAACCTGCCAACCAAAAGGAAGCATTTTTAAAAACAAGATTTCTGCAAAATGCTACATGACAATGCTGCCTACTCTATTGATGCATGGTTTAAAAACCTGGAGGACCGTATATACTCGCGTATAATCTAATACCAACTGCAAACTGTATAGACCCCGATCTGATGTCGCACAATGCGCCGGCAGATCAGGGTCTATTCAGTTTGTAAGGACTAATCAGTAGAACAAACAACATAGATATTTGCGACAGCAGATCAGGGTCTATGTTGTTTGCATTTGGACCCGGCTTATATGCAAGTATATATGGTAGTAACTTCAGCAATGCAAGGAGTCTGTAGAACACTGTGTTTCACCTTTTTCTGAGTTATATTTAGCGTTATGGGGATACAAAAAAAACTTTAGCATTGAGTTGTCACTGGCTATGATGACAATGGATGACATTACACTCACTATATCTAACATTTTTCTTCAACGAAGGCATGACAAAAAGCAGGTGCAAGTATATAAGGCGTACTTTTTAAAGATGTGAATTTAAGTCCATGTAATGAATTCAATCAAGTCTCATAACTGCACATAAAACAATGAAAGTGATTTTGACCTCAGTGCAAGAGCTTACTGTATATACCTCAACCAAAATTTCATGACAGTATTTGGGACTGTCTCAGTTTCAGATAAATGGAGATAAATGCAAAAAACTAAATGTTGACACTGTTTGGAACAAAAACAACATTAGCATTATGGTATGAAAAATGACACCAACATGTCTCCTATACTTCACAGTTTTGCCAAACACTTGGTAATAGAATTATCCTTCAAATATTTCAATTGACTAATCTGTTTAATCATGCAACTGCATTGCCAAGTCTCATGTTGCTTGAAAACAGAATTAAATGATTATGTCTTACATTATTTGAAACATTTTCAAACAATTTAATTAAATTTGATTGTTTCATGGTCTATTAATATATAATTTATTATTAAAATACATCTCTACATCAGCTTCTTTTTAATGAACCTTCTTCCCCCTCTCCCTGACATCCAGTATACAATATACACTCCCTCATAAGTCAAGTCCAACTGCAAACACTCAGATTTGCCATCGCATAATGAGCCAGCAAATTTGGGTCTATGCAGTTAGGAGTAATCAATAGAACAAACAACACAGACCCTAATCTGCCAATGCAATCCATGATGGCAGATCAGGGTCTATGTTGGTTGCAGATGGATAGAATTTATATGCCAGTATATATGGTAATTCTATCACATTTTGCTGAAAAAAAGAGTGAAAATTAGATCACGTTCTTTTGAAGGAAAGCAAACTCATCAAATTTCAGTTGTCTATGCCAGAAGCTATTCAATTATCATGCCATCAAAGTATCATTCTGGATATAACGCCTTTTGGAAAAATGCCAAAAGTTCCTACATGCTGTGCCTTTAGGATTTTTTTATCATGTCAACATATTGCTAAACAAACCTGAAAACCTAAAAAGTTTTGTTTGTCTATGCAAATGTGGGTTTTTTTCAGTCTCCTTTTATATAAGACTTACTGTGTCATAAGTTTCGTCCATGGGGACCCACACTACTTGTCCTTCAGTTATTTGGTCCACCAGTACACGAGTCTCGTTTCCTTCCATCATCTTTCCAACATAATGAATTCCTGTAAGGCAATCAAAAAATATAAGTATGCTTGTGTTAAAATTAATTCCTTTTCAGTTTAAGTTAAACTTCATTTAAAAGTGTTGAAACAAAAAGGAAATGCAGCATTCCCTCCCAAATCCAACTTTAAGCTGATACTATAAAGAATAACAGAATCACAAAAATAGCCCTGCCTTGAATTAAAATATTCAGAGGGGCTATCACTCTATCCAAAAATAAAAGTGACAAAAGCTTAAATAAGAACATTTGTGTCCTTAAGTCAAATGTCACATGAAATAGCCTCAAAATTATCAAGCTATGATGGGGATGTAGTGGGCAACTTCCGTTGTGAAAATATGAAATCAACTGACAATGCCCATAACTCATCACAAGTAAAGCAGAAGAGGTTGAACTCCAAAAATACATTTCTACATCTAGGAGACAGTCTTCATACCAAATTACACCAGGATATGCTAATGGGTAAGAACGATTTCAATTTGAAGATTTTCTTGTACCAGCATCAGGGTAAGAAAAATATCAGAACTAGATTTGCTGGTTGAATCTTTTTTAAATATAATTATATTGTGGTTTACACATCTCCTGATACATATCTAAGGTGATTATAGATTCATCTTTCAAAAGAGACATAATTATTTATGTCATGCTCTATGTAGTACTATATTACATAAGAAATTTATCATTGATTCACTTTGTAGATCATAATCGATACTAATGTCCTAATTTTGAGTTGATTTGAAATGGAATTTTGTCATACAGAGCTAAAATATCTGATGCCTGGGGCCCCTCTAAATCTAGATTGGGCCCCTCTCATATTTGCAGTGAGTTGGCCATTGGGCCAGTCCAAAAAAAGTGTTATCTAATTTGCCTGAAAGAAACCTTGAGCCCGCTGATGAAATGCTGCTTTTTTTTATTTTTAAGTTCTTGAAAGACACTGGTAGATTATTAATAATCAGCTCCTGTTGGTCCCCATCTGTAGATCCCTCCACATTACGAAGATCTGCAGCTTAATTTTATCAAAAGCTATACATGAACTTTGTGTGTACAAAGCAAAGCACGAGACCTATGAATGGTGAACACTACTATTTCTGTTATCCATATTTCATTCGTTCCCTACAATTAGTACTCACCTGTAAGACATGAATAATAGTAAGCTGTCCCTTGGTGATGCGGACTTGGTAATACAATGCTGGTTAAATATAGCGAGCAGTACCTATGGGATTGTTTGACACTTAAGCTAAACCCGGGGATTAGTGACTTATAAAAGACCCCAATACAATGCTTTATTCATCCTAAAGGAACTTAGATCATTACATTATATTTAAATCCATTTAGTTCAAAGAGTTGGTAGTCACTGATTCTATTGATGCGGTGTAAGTGTTTTCTGTAATTGTGACACATCCACAGTACTGTCACATGAACTAATTATGAACTTTAAGCTACTGTTTTTACTGATTGATATAAAAAAAGATCAATGCCTCTCTGATTTAATTTCTATGTTCAACTTTGATTAAGAAACATGGAGATTTTAGCAGTGTTCAAAAAAACGAAATTACTCCAAGGCCCCCAAATACTTATTCCTACATACAGATCATGATGAAATACAAACTGTACATTGACCTGAGGGCATACAGTCAGAAATCGCAAAAGCAGAGTTGTATGTCACAATTATTCATAATTTACAACCTAAGAAATTGTAAAACTGTTAGAAACCTTGCTGGTTGTGAGCCCCTCTTCAGCAGAATGTGAATGAGGGTTCAGTGACCAATATCACAAATATAAGGGATCGACCATTTAATTTTTCTGTATGGGGTGGGTGTGTCAAAATAATAGTTAAAAAATATGGCCTTCTTGGGCAAGTCGACTTTAAGTCTGGGCAATTGATTTTTTTCTAAAAAAGACTTTGCCCTGGCCTGTGTCTGAAATATTCTTTGACCACTTGAGCAATTGGACAATAGTTGAAATCAGGACCTGGAGGAAAACATTGCTTATTGTGAAATATTTTGAGAGGCGAATAAACACATGAGTCAATTTAATATGAATTTTGTTTATTTCTTTTCATATTTAAAGTACATGTACAGCAATTTTAATGTTGTGTCAAAATAATGGTAAAAAGAAAGCATACATGTGACAAAAACAAAGAGGTCAGCTTAGGACATATCAGGAGATTTGAAAAATTTGGTGAGGAGTTTTCACTGCAAAAGAAAGAAAATTTTCATCGACCTGACTTTTAGCATGCAAACGGTCAAAAATTACAACTATTTAAAAAAATTCCATTTTTTATATATTAAAACAACCACATCATCTCATCACATCAGTCCCTTCACAGTAACATGTTGCCATTCATACTCTCCTTATATGTACCACAAGCATTTTTAGCATTTCTTAGGAGATCATTGTCTGGATTATATTGGTGGCAGCCCTCATCATTGTTAATCTTAACAGTTAGAAGATGATGTATTGTTATTGGATCCAGGTTTCTTCTTGAGTCAGCCTGAATTTTCCTCAGAATGGAAAATGTCATTTCAGTATCTGCATTGGAATGTGGTAATGTTAATACAACTCTATTGAGTCCACCAAGAAGTGGAATTGTTTCCTGCCTGTGGATAGATTCAGATTGCTGACTGCCTGCAGGAACTTCTCACGATTGGTGCTATCTGGATTGAATCAGTCATGTGATGACAGGAAGTCTTTACCAAAATATACTATGCTGGAAGCAAGGTGTAAAAAAAACCCGGAAAAATGTATGTTCTGCAATTTTTAAAATAATTTTGAGTATGAGGGAGATTTAAATGAGGGACGGGGAGACACCCCTCATCTTGGAAGGAAAACCCTCCTGGTCGGGAGGTTCACATGTATGAAATGGGGCCCTTTTGGGCACAAGGAATTGGAGTCAGGGCTAATGGAATTTGAGTTAGGGCTTGTGATTTTTTTAAAAGTCACTTGCACTGGGCCTGTGTGTGAAAAAAAATTATCTTTGAGCACTGTCATATTTTGTTTAATTATTTTTGTTTGAAAATTTCTATTATTATTGTATTTTCTCATATCTAAAGTAGTTACATTTGATAATTTCTACTCATGATTATTGAAATTAATTTGTACCACTCCAACTTTACTAAGCATAAGATTTATGAAACAAATTCAAAACTTGTACAAGTAAATAACATCTCTAGACTGGTACTACTTGTATATGATTGAAGATAAAAGCATGCATGTAATATTGTACAAGTAATCTGAGACACTTTGATTGTTGCATGCTATACAAGTAACTGGGTAAATAGTGAGAGTCCTTGCTGTATCAGCTCCAGACCCAGTGTTTAGTACTGGACTATCATTTTTTAAATCTGGGTCTATAACATTTGTATACTGGACTATAAAATTGTGAAGAAATGAGATTATGTACTCACATTTTAAAAATCCTATTAAAAGCCCTGAATTAATCATTACTGATTTAATATAATAACTGATCTGCTCAGAAATAACTTTGTAACAATTACCTGTATCAAATGCAAATCCTTTGTCCACAAAGGTGTGACAGCAACCACCTGCCTGATCATGTTGCTCCAGTACCAAAACTTTTTTCCCTGCCCTTGCAAGAAGTACAGCTGTTGTCAGTCCACCAATTCCACTTCCTATAATTACTGCATCTAGGTTCTCTGGCACTTTGTTTGGCTTGAATCCTTCAAAATACAGGAACAATGTCTTCAATCCTTTAAAACTGAGGAAAACTGATAGAATTTGAAAGTTTAAAAATTCCATCATGTCACTATGCAAATAACAATAAGGAAAATGGATTAATACATTTTAATGTTTAGGGAAAGTGCAGAATATGCAGAAGAAAACCAACACTCTATAGAACCAATTATTCAGACCAAGGCACAATTTTTCCACAACAAAACTAGAATGCTGATAAAGTACTGCATAGTTAGAATCATATCTCGCCCCAAATTTCTACATTTCACTTAAATGCCTCGTAATATTCCCTTGGAGGAAGGTTAAAAGTGCATCCTTAATCATATCCAAAGATGTAAAGTAACTATCATCCATAGTGCAAGAAAAGTTGCATGGCTTCATGCACATTCTAATATACAAATGCACACATGGATCATCCAGGGTACCGTAGTATTTGACTTGAATTAAAAGTATAAGGTGAATAACTGACCTGGACATTATTATTTCCAAACCGACAAATATGCAGCACAATGATTCTATGAAATTGTTTATTTGATGAACTATACAGATTTTTTTTACAAATTATATAACTTCCTAACACTGAGCAACATAAGGGGCCTTTTGTGTCGCATACTCTTGTGGTGACATACTGTATCTATATACATGTACTAGTCAAGTGAAAATTCGTCATTTCTGTTTTTCCATTTTTTTTTCTCATGATTTACTACAAATTAGTATTATGGCAGTGAATGCTAATTTTGCAACATCTAAATTTGTGTTTGCAAAACACATATGCCTCCAATTTAGACTAAAAACTCTAAGTCCAAAAAGTTTAAACATTTTGAAAAGTTTGAAAAATTGC
Source organism: Margaritifera margaritifera (assembly GCA_029931535.1). Taxonomy (NCBI): domain Eukaryota; kingdom Metazoa; phylum Mollusca; class Bivalvia; order Unionida; family Margaritiferidae; genus Margaritifera; species Margaritifera margaritifera. Next base: position 893,563 of record JAQPZY010001206.1, on the reverse strand, counting down.
TATTAATCAGCATGAAAATGTAATCAGGTCATCTACATATGCAAACATGCATATCAGATTTCATCTGTCTATCACAAGTTGTTTTAGCTTAATTGTGCTAACAAGTATTTTTCTGATATTTTCGTGTAGTATATGATATATACTTAACGAACTTTGATTATTACACACAATCAAGTATATTTTGGGTGTATTTGGCCGTTTCGTGTAACCCATCAACGTATGTGCTATATTCTTACTTTGCTTTAGAACTTTGTTCCTGGTAGCGTGATCAGTCACCAATTCTTTGGGAGGTTTCACCCATTTTGCAGAGAAGGGGTTAGGGTCCGGTTTCGGCCCAGAGAACATCAATGACAGACAATACACAAAGACGTACAGTAAGAACAAAGTTATAAGAAGAGATGGACTGGAGAAAAGGTATTCAAAAACTTTTCCTAGCACCATGGTGGTTAAGTCTATTAGACACTTTCTCTTTCTACCAAGATGACTGAGCGATCGAAGTACAAGTTTGTTCATATACAGACGGCTTTTATATGTTTTATTACATCAGTTGGCATTGATGAAGGTCATGATAACGTAAGAGTATTACAACCAGTCTGAAGATCATTCATTCAAAGACGATTGATTTTCTATGTAATTCAAATAAGCGTTTAACGATAAGGAATCACAACGTTTGCCTTCTGTCGGAGATCTGATCTTCTTTAACATTGTTTTCTATCTTGATTATATACTATTTATATTGTTTTATTCAGCGCATATATTAATTATGGCAGAAAACGATTTGGAAAAGTTTAGAGATCAGTGGAAAAAAGAACTTTGGTTGAATAAGGAAACGAAACAAAGTGGAGACTATATTGAGACAGGTGCAAGCGACACGGGCGGTGTTATCAATAGTGCTTCTGTTTCCAACGACTCGGAATCAGCTGAAAACACTGACCATTGTCGATGTAGTAATGGTGTACTATGCAGTTTTTGTAAAAACATTCATCCAGCATTTCGGGGGATACTTGGGGAAGATGCTCTTGCACGTAATACAATGTACTACCCATTTTCAATCGTTGGGAACTTACTGCATGGAGGTTCTCATTCAGGAAAATCAGCCAAAAGGATAAATGATGTAAACGAGAAGTCAAAATCAGACGAATGTAAGAATGGCTTAAATGAGAAGTCAAAATCAGTAGTTCAATGTGTGCTTCCAGAGGCAAGGAAAAGGAAAATTTCTGGAAGTAATTTGGAGAAGAAACGGCTGAAAATAGAAGATATTTTTGCACAGAGACTTGATAAATGGCAGACAAAAGAGAGGTTTTTAGATGTCTTTATTGCCGACTTGGTAGGTTATTGTTGAAGACCCAGGTGTTCTGTTTATCTAATCTGTAGTTTTATTGCAACCAATCTTAGACATGGACAACTTAAGTCTAAGCACAGCTTGGCCAAAGTTTGAGAAAACTTGGCCAAGTTTGCAGTTTAACCAACAAGTGGTTTTAGACAACTTGAATTTGTTTTAGAATTCTTTACTAAACTTGGACTAATATGAGAGAAAACTTGGATCACTTTTAGAACTTTTGCATCTATCTCATTTTGAATGTGCATTAATGAACAGAAAAAACCTGTGTATTGTGGTCATCTAGGTGACTCAATGCAGAGAGTCATCTAACTAGGTAACACTAGATGAAGGATGACAGTAGGCAAGAATGGACAATAGAAAGCTAAATCAGTATTTATTATTTGGGTTTGGGTCACCATTTGCTATTGTTTTCTGGAGGTAATTAAAGTTTTAATAAACAGGCCTTTCATATGCTCTTTTCATGTGAAACCCATTGCAGCTTAACAGACCCTTATTCATAGTAGTCCTGTATTTGAGTCCTTATTCATAGGAGTCCGGTATTTGAGATAATTTACAGTGATTGTTGACCATATTGAACAGGTAACTACTTTACTTAATATACAAGGACATTAGTATAAATGACGTGACACAGTGAATCTGATCATAAGAGAGCAGAGCAGGTGACTGTTATATGGAGATGGCCACTAAAGCAAGTTTGACTAACAATTTGCAAAATTACGGCATTACTCCAAATGAATGTATTTGTGTATCAGAAGAAAGTATGAATAATCTCTTAAACTGGTCGAAGATGAATCCTTCAAAATACTGTTCCAAGATTTTCAGAGCTAAGTTGTCCATATTCCAAATTGTCCTGTTCCCCATTCAGACAAGTACTGCTCTTAACAATTTTATTCATGTCTATCAGCAAAACTATTATAAATGTAATGCAGCACTGAAGTTGTTTGTGTCAATACATGTTTTCCATGTGTTACCTAGTGTACAGTACATGTAATAAGATCACATGTTTAAGGTGAAGAAAATTGTATAAGACTGCAAATAAGAAAATACTATAGGATCTATGGTACCATGCTCCCTCCACTGTTCATGATAGCCATAAATATGACCCTCACTGTAACCGACAGAGCCTTGTACCAAGGGATTGTCCAACAAGGCTGTGTCCTGATGGTACATTAAAACACACAAATAGAGTATTTAAAGATGTGAAATCATATTATGATTGGTTTTCATGAACCAAGAGCTGAAAGTGAAATAAATTAAGTAGTTTTGATAACAAAATTTTGACCAATTTAATGGAATCCATCCATATTTTAAGAGGGGCAGCAATATACTGAGGGGTTTTATAGTGAGGACCTCTAATCAATACATTATGAAATAACTGATGTGACAGTTTATATTCAGAGATTTGATTTCATAATACAGAAGATTTAACCAAGAATATCTGACTCGCCTGCTTTTTGTTTGAGGTTATTTCTTGTTAAAAAATGCTACCTTACTGACGAGAAAACTTCTGGCATACATATACATATCCCTTCCAAATAGTGAAAAAATATAAAATATTATTATCACTCTTTCTTTACTTTTTTAAACTAGATTTTTGATATAGAGAAAATACTTTATGTAATATCACTTCATAAAAATGGATTAACCTAACTTTTCAGATTCATCAAAATACTTAAGTATAACTCAGCCTGCATGAATCCGCAAAAAGGATTCACATTTTTGTCTCTGGTGGGAATGATATGATACCATAATTGCATGCATTTGTACAAAGTAAGCATTTGTGTTTTGATCCTGATGTAATTGAATAGTTGTATTACCAGGTAATTCCTTTTTTTCGTATCCATAGGAAAACTGGCCTCAAAACATTTTTAATTTCAGGATCCAAAAAAATTTCAAAATCTGATGGTAGTAGGACTAACAGATAATAACCAGGTTGCCCAGCTTGAAGTCACTAGCCCAAAGAATGCAAAAAAGGCACTCAATGATGAAACATATAGGGGTAGAAAAATCCATTCCCAAGCAGCTCAGGACAACTAAAAATGACAGCTGGGCTCTATTAAGGGTTTTAAATAAGTGTTATGATGTAAAATCAATAAAATAAGCTGTCTAAATAAAATGAAAATTTAAACTTTAGTTTTCATTTTCATTTAATTTACAAGAACTTCAATGCTAAATTTTGAACATATGAATAAACACTTTTTAATTACTTTAAAGTTTTGTTTCTTTTAAATTGGACAACCAGATGTCTTTGCCATCAACCACATTTTTTCAGTTTGGTTTTCTGATGGTCAACCATGCTTTTTCGAGTTTTTTTTACTTAGTGATAGCCTTAGTGATAGCTTTATGTCTATCTGTTTAATTATCATGTCTTTTACAATTATTGTCCTTTGTTAAGTTTTTGTAGGTACATTTTCAAAAAAATATAGCACTATTCATGATACAACAATTCATAATATCATATGGTAGCCCACTGGGCAATTGGACCACAATATATGGTAGCCAAGACCCAGTATTCTGGTAGCTCCTGCGCTTCAGGAACAAGATTTGATGGACCCCGAATTTGTTACTTGCCCTGCAGGTCATGAGACTGTTATGTAACTACAATTTTCTATTGAAGAAAAATCCACTTGTCCTTATTCAGCTATCACTTGTCAGTCTCAGGGGCTGTGAATTCATTAAGCTGCAGTCCGGGACCCGTGTTATTGAACTTTGGACTCAGTGCTCTCAGGAACCAAAGCTTACAGGTTAGATATGTGTGAAATTCTCAAAGGACACAGCTTTTCTCCCTGCAAGGCATTCCTGTGATGTGCCTCATATTCCCACCGGACACTCCCCTTTTTATATTTGTTCAGCCAGGGCTGATCTGTGGAATAGCTAAAGGCTAGAATTAAGTAAACAGACTCGCGAATAAACCGAATAATTTGGGAAAAATAAAAGCCTGGAACAATGGGGGTCGGCTTATCCGCTGGACAAGGTCTAAACTTGTTTAAAAATGTTTAAGCTTTCTTGTTGATTACTGGTATATATTACTGTTAGCCAGGAAACCTTGGTACAGGAGGTCCTGGGGATTCAGGTTAGACAGAAGCCATTAGCCAGGAAACCCTGGTACAGGAGTACCTGGGGGTTCAGGTTTGACAAAAATGGATGATGTTTTATGGGTCGGCTTATACGTTAATGGGCTTATACACGAGTATATATGGTAATTAACAGTTAATCCTTATCACTGTAATTATCTTCTGAAAAGGTCCTGCAATTGTTTGGCAAATAAACAATGTCCTTTTTTGTTGTTTGGTTTGGTTTTGTGGGCTTAACACCATTTTTCAGCACATGATAGGCTATACATGGTGCCCAGTATATCTGGTGGAGGAAGAACCCAGGAAAATCCCGGGAAGAACCACCGACCCACGGGAAGCTACTAGCAAGCTTTCTCACATAACCACATTGGCCGAGCCCAAGACTCGAACCCACATGGACAGAGGTGAGATGGCAGTGATTGGTAAAGGCAAGCGCCTTAGACCACTTGGCCACCCGGGGCCCCCTTTTTTGTTGTAATTAAATTAAATTGGTGAAGACACAAATATAAATCATGAAAGCAATCAAATCTTTCTCCGAGTTTGATTTGTACAATATTGTCAAATCATCGATATACCATAATAATAACTAACGGCTATTTAAGTACGTGTGATTTAGATCAGGGCACTACAGTATCAGTAGACACTTTTTAAAAGAATCCAGGAAAGTATGTAGACTCATAAAAATGAGTCAGCAAAATGTGATGAAAATGACACAAATGCCAAAAAAAAGACACAAAATTGGCAAACATTCAATTTGACTAGTGATATTTGAGTATCAGTACCTTAAGCTTGTGTGAATTCATCTTGACAACAGTTTACATCTGCAGTCTCAAGATATTTTTGTACCATACATTTACCAAGAATAATTTATCTTTTCTATAGCGCATATGTCATATCCCACCTTTATTCCTTAGGGCCAACTCTTAAGGCATTCAACACTGTTTACTAATTAACATATTTATTTTGAATTAGTTTTTTTGCACATATGCTGCTTGGTGTATTTTTTCGTTCCTTTTTTTCTAAATTTAATGGTGGTAATTTACGTTGATATATACGGTACAGTGTAATGCCATGTGTTTACTGATGTAAGTTTCTTTGGTGTGAATGGAGATGCTACTTTACTTGCAGAGAAAACTACACAGCATTCTAAATGGATTGATCATTCTTGAGATTGAAACTAATTGTGGTTGATTTTATTGTTGTGGTTTATTTTTTGTTTTTAGTGTTGTTGTAGTTGTAAATATTATAAATTTACACGTATAAAGTTTGAACTTAACATTCTATTTACTAATTTTTTTTTCTTCTTTTTTGTGTCATATTATAAATGGCTAAGAATTCAATCCTGGCATGTAATAAAATAATGATTATATACTTTTTTACTTTCCTTCCTATCCTTTTGAAAGTGAGGGACTCCAGAGTTTATGCCAGGGATTCTCAAAAATAGGCTGGGGACTCTGAGTTCCATAAGTGAAGAGTCCAGGACTCCTCATCCTGAAACTCTGTTGAAAGGCTGGGACCCTGCTATCCCCCCCCCCCCCCCCGAAAAAAAAAAAAATTTGGGCAGACTTCATAACATGCATATTAAACAATGTAGATGAAGATCTAGGCAGAGAGGATAAATGAAAGAGTGGGATCTAATAGGAAAATATATTTACCATTGTATCCAAGTGCTACACAGATTAATATGTACTGTATTACATTCTTGGTTTGACCTAGTCAAATATTGTGACCAAGTTGCCATATGACTGGACCCAGTATAAATTCAGTTCAAAAGTCCGTTAACCATGGATGAGTAAAAAAAAAAATGTTCAGCCCTCAAGTCAATATGAGTAGACAAGTAGATATTTTGAGCCTTAGAAAAAACAATGTTCATTCATTTATATCATTTTCATTCACACTGTGTGTTGGATTTCCAGTACATTCAATCATTGTTTATTTATAACTTTCATTAATATATGTATTCACTTATGCCATTTAGTGCCTAATGAAAAGATAATTCAGTTTTCACAGTTCATAATTCTGTAGCCATGTCAGTGTTGTCTCTTGTAAGAATTAGCATGGAAATGCACCTGCCATCTTTACTGTGCAGCCTGTTTTTCAGACAGTGCACACCTTTGCCTGAAATTACAACCAGCTGCCATGACAATGAAACTGCCCCATTGCAATTTCAACCACAAAACTTGAAGTTTATTTTCTTTCAGTGAATCAATATTTCATTAATATCACTTGCTTTCTTTCCACATCTTGGATTGTTACCTCATAAAGGGAATGGAATTGATGCAATTTTGTGATTGTTTTTTGGCAGAAAAGCAAGAAATACAAACATCAGCATGTTGCAGTATTGCTGCCAAATCATTTAAAAGTTTTTCCCTTGTATGTGGTATTATCCCACTTGAAGTGCCTAATAGAGAAACTGCACCCTGCCTTATTTGATGCTTAAGGGACAATACTGCATGTAAAAATCTATTCTCATTTATATCCTTCCTTCTTTTTAGAATTTCCAGTACACATAAAGATTTTGTTCTCCATATACTTATTGTAATGCAGGTTAGAGGGGTTTTTTTTTAAAAAAAAGCTTAATTTTAGTGAAATTACCTATAATATTCAAGAGAACACAAAAATGGCAGCACATAGAAAAAATAACTAAATTAAATGAAAGTTTTGTGAATAGGTAATTTAATTTCTTGACCTTTATGTCATTTCATTGTCTTTATTGTATAATTTTTCAGGATGAAATCAACGAAATTCCATTTTTTGATACAACATTACCAAGAGAAGTAGCAATTCATATTTTTAAGTACCTGGATATGAGAGATTTATGCAGCTGTGCACAGGTGAGATTAAACTAGAAATGAAAATACTCTTTCATTGCATACAAGTTTCTAAAATGTTTACAAGTTTTACTACTAACTGTACAAGGTATAGATTTGATTAGGAGTGGATTTGATTAGGAGTGGTTTTGATTAGGAGTGGATTTGATTAGGAGTGGTTTGCAAGATTTTGAGAAGGGGAAGGAGGAATGAGTATCAAGAGAATGGATAGAGATACCTTGTTGCACCTAGGATCCCAAGAGCAGGGGACACTGTCCCCCACCCTCCAAATTTGGGGATGCACAACATTTTAAACAGACAAAGGATAATGGTAGTACATAATGCACTAGAAGCATTAATAAAATGAGATAATCTTATTTGTTTTGACAGTTTTGCCACCTTAACTTTGTCGTCTACACTGTACTATCATCTTTTCCTTGGATACTTGCATTATTGTAATAAATGTTTCATCATGTGCCCGAGTAACTCATAAAAACATTAATATTTTTGAATATCTGGTTAACCTGAAATGAGCTGCAGCATGAAATTTTCCGTTCTGGATCTTGCTGTCCTTTCAATTTAGTGTTTTCATTATCTACCAGCATTTATTATAATAAATACCCATTTTTCTGAATTACTTTCAGATTAATATTAATAAGTCATTGATTTAATGACAGATTGTGTATTAGCATGAATTTAGTCTCTTTTGTGATTAATTTTGCTTCAAAATAAATTAAATTTTTGTTACCGTAGGTGTTTTATTAACCTCAAAAATACATTAGACTAGTCAGCATCAATAACTTTACATTGCAACATGGCCAAATGCCACAGACCTTGAATGTTTTCATTGCGAGATATATTTTTATAAAGTGGATATTAATTACCATCTTACAGTTTTATCACCTTTAGCAACTTTGGCCATTGCTAGTGCCAACATAGATGTAGATGGAGATCCACTTGAGAAAAGTTGTATATAAAAAATTTAACAGTGGATATAGATGACTAATATAACTGAGCTGTGAACTTACATATACACTTTTGCCTATTACAGAATTTTACCTTTATACATATTATGTTTTTCTTTATGCCATTTCTGTATCTATGATGGTGATATATAGTGTTACCAATTTCTGTCTGTTGTGTCACATCTTGTTACATATATCCTATCACTGATTTTGTTTCCCCTCAATTTTTGAAGGACTTTATGGATTTAAACCAAATTTAGTAGGAGGCTTTGCATTCAGAAGATCTTGGTCATCTTTGATTTTCAACCTTTTTTTTCCTATGTCTCTTGGTTGAACTCTCATTCATCTGTTAAATCTATATGGAATATGGTATATACAAATCATTGGCAAAAATAAAATCAGCTGTATCAAGCATTTGAATAAATCTGATGAAATGGTCACAAACATACCAGAAATCTCAAATACATTGGCTGAAACATTCTCAAAGAACTCTTCACAAGAGAATTATTCTGAAAACTTCCGCCGTGTCGAAAACTTGAAAGAAAAGGTTCCTCTAAATTTCAAATCTGGTAATGCTGAAGATTACGGTAAACATTTGACTCGCAGAGAGTTACAAGACTCGCTTGATCAAGTCAATGACACTTCAGCAGGTCTTGGACCAGATGATATCCACTATCACCTTCTGAAACACCTGACACAGCTCTGAATAGACTACTAAACATTTTCAGTGAAAATTGGGAAACTGGCGACTTCCTGCAGATATACGGTTATACCAGTACCCAAACCTGGAAAGGACCAAACCGACCCTTCCAACTATTATCCTATATCATTAACAAGCTATATTTGCAAAACCATGGAATGGATGATAAATGATAGACTACTCTGGTATCTTGAGTCAAAAAAACTGCTGTCTGATGTGTGTGGATTCCGATGCCAGAGGAGTAAAATAGAACATCTTGTCAGACTTGAATCGGGTGGTCCAAGGCGCTTGCCTTTACAGATCACTCACTCAGATCACTCACAGTACAGATCACTCACATCTGGGTTCGAATTTCAGCTCGACCAATGTGGGTATGTGAGAAAGCTTGCCAGTAGCTTTCTATGGGTCAGTGGTTCTTCCTGAGGTTTTCCGGGGTTCTTTCTCCACCAAATATAATGGCAGCCATGTAATGCCTATCATGTGCTGAAAATGGTATTAAGCCCAACAACCCACCCACATACCCACCCACATACCCACCCACATACCCACCCAAAAAACAGACTTTAATTATTTATTAGAGAAGCTTTATAAAGAAAGAACATATAGTTGCCTTCTTTTTCGACTTGGAGAAGCTTATGACACCACATGGAGGTACTGCATAATGAATGACTTATTCAACCTCTGTCTGAGGGGCTACCTATCTAACTTTATTTCCAGTTTTTTTAAAGATAGAAACTTCAGAGTAAGGTAGGCAGCACCATTTCTGAAAGCTACCTTCAGGAGATGGTGTACCTCAGGACAGCATATTGTCAGTTCAGCACCAAAATTAACAGCATGGTGAAATGCCTTAATTCATGCAGGAACTGACTGCTCATTATATGTTGACAACTTTTTTTTATCTGCTATAGATCAAAGAGTATGCATACTATTGAACATCAACTACAGATAAGCATAAATAAAGTTCAGAAATGGGCAGAAGGGTATTGGTTTACACTTTTACTTTTGCAGATTACATCATATTCATGATGACCTGAAACTCTGTCTTGACGGTTGTTTTATTCCTATTGTGGAGGAGACCAAATTTGCAAGGCTTATTTTCAACCATAAATTAACTTCTCTTCCACATATTAGACACCTCAGTAACAAATGTCAAAAGCCCGGGATTTAATATGAGTCATGGCAAACACAGATTAGGAAGCAGATTGGAAGATCTTGCTCTGGTGATACAGGTCAGTAATGAGATCAGAATTTGACTATGGCTCGATTGTATATGGATCAGCTTGTAAATTTTGACAGATTATTAAGCAGATTGGAAGGTCTTGCTTTGGTTATACAGGTCATTAGAAACATCGAAACTTTACTATGGTTCAGTTGTGTATGGATCAGCTTGTAAATCTTGCCTGCACATGCTTGATCCAATACACAATCAGGACATAGACTTTGTCTAAGTGCATTTAGAACTTTCCTTTCAGAAAGCCTCTGTGTTGAGGCAAATGAACCATCACTTTATCTCAGTCAAACAAAACTGGCTGTTCAGTATGCTGCCAAGCTACATGTATCTTCTAATCCATCTAACCCTACATATGATGTAGTGTTTAAGCCCAGATATCAACCTTATATGTTCAGAAACCAAATTTCATTCTACCTTTTGGCATATGAATTCATCCCAACTTGGAAACAGCAAAAATCAGTGTTGGAAATATTGCAAACTTCTGTATTCCCAAATCACCACTGGGGTTATCAAAACTTTCCAAAATAATATTTGACTTTTCCAAATTAAAAAAATCCTCAACAAATCCTCACCTTTTTCAGAGTAAATTCAATTAAATCAGAGCTTTCAATTATAGCCATACATTTCTGTATGGAGACGAAGTTAGAGTTGCCATTACAACACTCCCTGGCACCATCTCAAGCCAGTTACCGGATATAGCTTCAATTTTTACTGCAGAAATTACAACCATACTCAAAGCTTTGAACTACTTTGAAACCTCAAAAAACAAATTTCATCATCTTTTCGGACTCCCCTTCCACATTGAAAGCTTTGCAGAATCTTAACTCTGACAATCCGTTAATATCCCAGATATTACAGAAACATGATGTGCTCATACAATCCAGGAAAAGTACTGTAGTCTGTACTGTTGGCTGCCTAGTCACATTGGTATAAATGGTAATGAAATGGCAGATAAAGCAGCCAAAGCTGCCCTGCAGTCAGCCGTCTCTGAATGGAAGATTCCATATACTGACTTCAAATATTGTATAAATCAGCATGTTCATCATACTTGGGAAAATATGTGGGATAAAAACTACACAAACTTAAGAACATCAGACCCACTATAGAAGAGTGGCATCACTCGTAGAACAAATCAGAGAGATGAGGTGGTATTGTGCCGATCGTGTATCAGACACGCATGCCTAACTCATGCATGGCCCTTGTTTGATATAGAACTTTGCCTTTCAATTTCTGCTCAGTAACTTTTGAAGGACTTCATTGATTGAAACCAACTTTGGTATAATACTTTATATTAAGAGGACCTAGAGCAAGTTGATTTGGACTGCTCTCTGGGAAATGTTTATGGAGTTATGGACCCTGTTTGACATAGACCTTTGTCATTTTAAGTGCACCATATTATCAGGGGCATCCATGGCATATGGATACATTTCTTTTCTTTAGCTCTACTGGTCATAGACCTGAAGAGCTTATGGAATGACCTGCCATACAAAATCTGTCACCTGACATCCATCTGTCCATCCATTAGCACAAGTTTGCTACTCCTTGTAAACTACTTGGAGGATTGCCATAAAACTTGAAACACGCATTCACCCAATGTCTAGTTGTCCAAAATGAAAATGGTGCTGCTCAGACATCCAGTATGGCAACCACAGCAGCCATCTTGAAAATATTATCACTACTCATCCTGAATGGATGGTCATATCAACATGAACTTTTTACAGAAAGACTTCTTACGATGTCTAGTTGGTCCTGAATGAAAATGGTGCCAATCTGAAATCCAATATGGCCACCATATTAAAAATCTTGGTATCGCTATTCCTTCTGAATGGAATAGTTATACTGACATTGGGTTTACACCAGAATTTAAAAGATATCCACTTGGTCCTAAATGAAAATGGTTCTGCTTGGACATCATTTATGGCTGACACAGTGGCTGTCTTGAAATTTTTTTTATCGCTACTCCTCCTGAGTGAATGGTCATATCAACATGAGAGTTTCATTAAAAGACTTCTTATGATGTCTAGTTGGTCCTAAATGAAAATGGTGCTGATCTGATGTCCAATATGGCTACCATGGAAACCTTCTTGAAAATCTTGTTATTGCTTCTTTCCTAAACAGAAAGTCACATTGACATGGGGATTTGACCAGAAGACTTTTTATGATGTCTAATTGATCCTTCATGAAAATGGTGCCACCCGGACATCCAATATGGCCACTATAGTGGCCATCTTGAAAATCTAATTGCTACTTCACCTGATTCGATGGTCTTATCAGCATGGAGTTTTCAGAAAAAGACTTCTTATGATGCCTACCAGCAGTTGGTTCTAAATAAAAATGGTGCCAATCTGACAGTCAATATGGCCATCACAGCAGCCATCTTGAAAATTGTGTTATTGCTACTTCTGAATGGAAATATTGCCGATCTGATATCCAGTATGGGTACCACAGTGGCCATCTTGAAAATCTTTTCACTACTCCTGCTAGATGGAAGTCATATAAACATTGGGTTTTCATCAGAAGATTTATTATGATGCCTAGTTGGTTCTAAATGAAAACGGTACTGATCAGTATGGCCACCATGTAAGCCATCTTGAAAATCTTGATATTGCTACTCCTCCTAGTAAATGGAAAGTTGCATCGACATGGGGTTTTCACCAGAAGACTAATTATGATATCTAGTTGGTCCTGATTGTAAATGGTGTCGATCTGATCTCAAATAAGGATGCCACAATGAACATACTGAAAATCTCATCACTAATTCTCCTGAATGGATGGTCATATGAACATGGGGTTTTCAGCAAAAGCCTTTTAATGGTGTCCAATTTTGTTCAAAATGAAAATAGTACCAATCTTACATCCAATATGGTTGCCACTACTGTGGCTAATTTGAAAATCTTATCACTCAAAAATATAGAGATGGTTTCAACACTCAGCAGTTGGGAAGAAATATTTTCTTGAATTCCTGGAAATTCTTTTTGGCTAGTAGAGCATCAGTCCCTCTGAGGGACTCTTTGTTTTTTCTATATGTTTCATGAACATGCCCTGGATCTTATGTATAAATGAAATGATACAATCAGTAAATTTAACTATAATAACAAAATCATGTTGATTACAGACTAACACCAAAGGAGTATTAATTCATTTAATACTTGTACATGCAATCCAAATTTACTAAGGTGTGAGTATTGATTGATTGCACATACAGTGTATTTCATAATTTAATTGAATTGGATTTATTTTAAGGACATAATACGTGCAATAGTACAAATGTTGTTCTATGTTTCACAAATTCGTGAAGACTTAATAATTTAACTGACCCTTATCTACCAGTGTGCAGTGTGTGTCTGCAGTGCGTGTTTGCAGTGTGTGCATGTTTGCAGTGTGTGCATGCCATGCCATATATTTAGAATGCACATATGCCTCTTTAGACATTATATAAAGATGCCAATAAAGTTTTTAGAAGTTTTGTCAAATGCTTCATAAAAGATATTACTGATGCACAGAAATTTACAACATGCTGCTGGAACACACTGCAACACTGTGCACCAACCACAGATGCACCATAGTCCTCCTATGATGAAACCATGCTTGATGATGAGTACATAACCGTTTACAAAAGTTTGGTAAATTTCTGTGTGAAGATAGCTTCATCTGATGGTAAAAGCCTATCCCCAACTTTTCAGAAAATTGACAAGACTGGCCCCATGGGCTTATCATGGAGGAAGTACTGTACCTCTACCATATTTTTTTAGGTCAGTCGAAGTTGGAAAAGTCTAGCAGAGGACGAGTTACTTTGGTGCAGACTTTGTCACAGACTAGGGTATGAGAAAATCTACATGACAGCAGACAAGTCCAGATGGAAACAGGTGGTCCAACACAATGTGGAAAGGCAGAGGTCTCTTGTTACAAATTGGAAGGTACTGAAGGGTGCTGTAATTGCTATTGGTACTGAAGGGTGCTGTAATTGCTATTGGTACTGAAGGGTGCTGTAATTGCTATTGGTACTGAAGGGTGCTGTAATTGCTATTGGTACTGAAGGGTGCTGTAATTGCTATTGGTACTGAAGGGTGCTGTAATTGCAATTGGTAAAGAAATTTTTTTAACATAGCCAAATTCTTTACAGTAAAACTTGTCTTGAAAAACCACTGCTATGAAAGACCACTTGTTTTGAGAGACAAGATACTTAATGCACCAACTAATCTGTTATATAGTCCTACCCGTTTATGTCGACATCCTCGCACCTGAGGCAATATTATCGACATAAGCGAATGTCAAGATGGGGGGGGGGTGCTGAAAAAGGAAATTTTTCTTTGACCTGCATGCAAATGAAATTCATCTGTAATGGGTGACCTGTCGTCATTGAGTAGGATTTACATTTTGAGAAAATAAACAATGGAAATTTCGAGTAAATGATGACAAAACCAGTGTGAAATACACTTGTATATTAACAACTTACATTTTTGTTACCTTTATGTAATAAAATCCATAATGCATTAAGTACATGTATGTGAAAAATCCATGAATTCGAGTATAGGTCACAGTCTGTTAGAAAACACATGTATAAAAAATGGCAGTCCTTGTTTGATCTATATCCCATTGTCAACCAGCATGTATGACTAAACAATTCACTATGATAATCATTGTTGCCAGTAGCATGTGGCTGTACAGTTGTTATTTACATGCTGCATGTACTTAAATTGGCCTAGATTTTGGTATGTAATGATCTTACTGAGGCTAGCAAGGGGATGAGGCTATTCATAGGGAAATGAAAACATGTCAACAAGTTACGAATTTTCTCAGATCACAAAACATTCAATGACATTTTTTTTAAAAAAGTTTTTGTAATAAGCACTACGGTAGAATTTCCTCTTTACACTGCCGTTGGTAGCCATCATAAGCATAAATAAATTTACTTTTCTTCCTGCAGAAAAGGAAACTTTCACTGCACAATAAACGTGTTTCAATCACTGATCACTTTGGAAAATGCAACAATCAATCAGATTCCATTGCATTTAATCAAGTTTAATGATAACTTCCTTTCATGAAGGGTAGATTATTTTTATTGAAGATTGTAGCCGGCTTGCTTTGAATTAGGGTGCATGTGTTATTGAAGTTGCTGTGAAAAGCCATTTTGGAGGAACAAACAAATGCCTGTTAGTTAATCTAATGGCAACATCAAATAATTGTAGAACAAAGTATGGGTCGAAACTGGCAGCTTGTCGTCATAAATGATCAGAAAACAAATTATTTGTTCAAGCTGGGATGTAGGGCTTATGTTGACATATACATTTATTTTTTATCTCGACATTGACATAAACATGACAAAATTGATATTAACAACAGACCAGGGGACTGGGACTTTGCTTTTCATCGACATAGGCAGTTTGTTGACATAAGTGATGTTGATATAAGTGGATAGGACTGTATTGAGAAATTACATCTTGTGAGAGACTACCTGTGTAGAGAGACCATGTTTAGTTGGTAGTAGGGTTGGGCTCCCAAAACAGGTTCTACTGTCCTAAGAAAACTCGACACAAAGCTTACAAATTGTCATAGCAGAGATGGCCATGATTACTCTATAGCATAGCATTTTCTATATAATTAGAGGTTCCTTTTTTTTAATTTTCCCACTTTATTAGAAACTAACAGAGCTTTGTGTGGTGAGTGGCTCTGCTTCTAGGACCTTCAGTTTCTGGTCCTTGACCCTCAGTTTCAAAATGTAGCATTCTGCTTTTCATACATTGGACTATTAGTTTTGGGAGAAATGTAGCCCTGGATTTTAAGTTTCAAAATCCTACAGAGAGCTATGGCCAATGTTTGGAGAAATATGATAATTGAATGAAAAATTTAACAAAAGATAGTGAAGTTATAACAGTGTGACTTTGTACATTATATAGAGTAAAAAATACTTAAGTGTGATTGTGTTAGAACAACAGTGAACCATGCTGATTCATAGTCGGACAAGCTTATCACCCCAGTCATGATTATGTAATGAATTATGCATAACTTGGCTTGAGATTTGTTAGTAACTCATTGGAATTTTGTTTTATGTAAACAAAGATAGACTGAGTGCTGGAGTTGATATAGGTGGAGTTTTGGGATTCATTAATGGGGCTTTGAAACAAGTTATTGAATTCCAAATGAAAAGGAAACTTTCAGTCTTTAGGGAAGAGGTTCATTATTAGCCTTAAAATAAATGGTTATGAAATTAGTGAGTTGTTACTTTCCTTTGTTTTCCTTGTTATTATTTCCACATGCCGCATTTTTGTTTCATGAGGTAGTAACCTGCTCTGAGCTTAGTGGTGTCATCATAATTTATGATAGACTCAACTAGGTGGTATTACAGAAAAGGGTAAATATGTAGCTCTACAGTGATACCAAGTAATGTAGACTTTCTACACACTTTAAAAAATACGTCCAAAAAAACATAATTTTGAGACCATTATTTCTTTAAGCAAAAAATTGCAGGTTTTGGAACCGGAGTTTGTGCTTGGATTTTATACTTCTTGCCATTCGCTCAAAAGTAGAGTGAGTTTGAGATTTGGAGTAAACAGGGTAGATCCTGGTCTGATGTGACAGTCACATGCTCATGCGAATACTTAGAATAAACGGGGTAGATTCTGGCCTGATGTGACAGTCACATGCTCATGAGATTACATAGAATAAACAAGGTAGATCAAGTCTGATAATGCAGTAGTGGATCCGAGTCTGCATTGTTTGCAGTTGTGTGAATACTATGCACAGATAAATATGGATGATACACTATGATGATCTTTTATGGAAATAGTCTGACTAAATATAGTACACTCTCATTATAATGCCATCTTTGGGAGCCATAAAATATATCACCTTATAGTGAATATGCCTTATATTTGAAGTATATTTTTAAAAATCTGTACATTTTATGAAATGAGATCCATGACCACATCCACCTTATAACAGAAACCATGTTATAATGAAGAGCCTTACAGTGAGGGAGTGCTATGTGTGTTCACAGTTTGAAGGGCAAAAAATGAGCAGCTGTTTCATTTGTTTTACAGTTTTACACATATAGTGCAGTTGTAATGTGCTAAAGCTACAAGAAATGAACAACCAGAAACAAAAGTTGCAATTGAAAAATAAAGAAAAACTTTTTTCAGTCAAATTTCACAGCTAGAGTAACTGATCTTTAACATATAGGTCTAGTCGCTTGTGGATTCAAATTGAAATTTATCTTTTGTTAAATGACCTTAATGCATAGTCTCAAAACATGTTAGCATGCTATTAATTGAACTGGAAAGGGTGAAAACGAGTAAATACCAGTTTTGTTTTCCAGCTAAACTATGCCAATGCTTCAAGGCAGGATTGAACCCAGATTGGGTCAAAGATAAAAATCATATAACTAGTGCTACCTGCCTGTTTTGATGATAACTTGCAACACACAGATGTCAACTCAACAATTAATCACAATAGGCCATACATTTTGTTTATATCTGATTGAAGATTTTAAGTATTAGATAAAAAATGAGTGAGAGGGCATACTCCCCAATAATGGCCAAATGAGTGAGAGGGCATACTCCCCAATAATGGCCAAATGAGTGAGAGGGCATACCCCCCAATAATGGCCAAATGAGTGAGAGGGCATACTCCCCAATAATGGCCAAATGAGTGAGAGGGCATACTCCCCAATAATGGCCAAATGAGTGAGAGGGCATACTCCCCAATAATGGCTAAGGTGTAGACTGAGGTCCATTATGAGCAGAATACCCTCTCATGAATGCTGTATCTTTACCCTGAAACATTGAAAGTTTTGAAATTACCTCTTTATGTTGATAATGCCTTGGTTTGTGAATCTCGTGCAGGAACTGGTTCTGCAACTTAGAAAGTGCTTGTTAATGTCCAAGTTATTTGTTAGTCATAGGTCCAGTACAGATCACAGGACATTCCCCCAAATAATGCAGTGATGGAAACAATAGAGGATAATTATGTTTTACTCAAACACTTGATTAGGAACTTGTGTTAATTAATCAAAAATTCTGTCTATATACATTATTTCTGATAAAAATTAGATTGCAATGAATGTAATTTTGTTAATTTTTTTTCAGGGGCGGATTGGCAAATTGTTACAGCTAGAACATTTTAGAGGAAAAGTTCTGTGTGCAGTTGATTCATACGATGATGTAGTAGTTGCCGGGTAAGTGCCAGGGCTTTAAGTAGACCTCTTCTTTGCTCTATGGACCATTGGATTACTCATAGAAGAGAGTATGGAATAATTAGTGAAACCTGTCTATTAAGGACACTCAAGGTACTACAAAATTTGTCCTGTGTGGATATGTTTCGATTATATAGAGGTTGAAAATAATGAAATTAACAAAAGGGACTCATGTTGTCCTTTATCAGCAGACATCTTTTATATGGAAGTGTCATTTATATGGTAGTGTCACTTTTATATGGTAGTGTCATTTATATGCGGGTGTTATTTATATGGAAGTGTCATTTATATGGAAGTGTCAATTATATGGTAGTGTCATTTATATGAAAATGTCATTTATATGCAGGTGTTAATTATATGGAAGTGTCATTTATATGGAAGTGTCATTTATATGGTAGTGTCATTTATATGGAAGTGTCATTTATATGGAAGTATCATTTATATGGAAGTATCATTTATATGCAGGTGTTATTTATATGGAGGTGTAATATATATGAAGGCATCATTTTCATGGAAGTGTCATTTATATGGTAGTGTCACTTTTATATGCATGTGTCATTTATATGTTAGTATCATTTATATGCAGGTGTTGTTGATATGGAAGTGTCATTTATATTGAGGTGTAATTTATATGAAGGCATCATTTTCATGGAAGTGTCATTTATATGGATGTATCTTTTATAATGAAGTGTCTGCTAAAGGCAGGTTTTGTTGTATTTTTTTAAGGTAGAAGAAAATTGAGTATTCATTTTATTGCTGAAAAAATATTTACAGTACAGCCTCTCACTTAAGATCATTATATTGATTGAGAACAGGTGGTCTGGATAAGGAAGTGACTTGGTTAAATAGAATATATTTGCCATTTTAAAGTGTATATGGAAATGTAAGAAGGTTGTAATTAAGGCTAGTCTCATTTTAGGGTTGATGGGAAAGAGTTTCACTCTAGATAGTTATTGCTTCTTACTTACAACAAGTATTCAGATTTAGCAAATCACCATGAAATTGACAGTCTAAAATAGAAGCCAAATAATTAGTCACTAAAGATAATGAAAACCTTAACCCAAACCTGCCAACCTCCCAGACAGTGTTGGGCAGTTTCTGAGACTCAAAAAGTTTTGAGGTCCCAAGGGGCTTTCGGTGTGCACAACCCAAAAAAGCAGTGTCATACAATTGATAACAAGTTATCTATTCATATAAGCCTATAGAAAATGAATTGAAATTCGAATTTGTATAAAATAAAAAAAATGTAAGTTTCATTTGAAGCATTTAATACACTTTCAAACAGAAAATAGTTGGTAGACTTATGGATTGACCATTAAATTTTCAGAGATAATTAATTTTTTTCAACTAATATAATGGATCTGATTAGTTCGTTTTTTTCCACAAATCAGAGCAAGAATACTTTTTTCAAGCTATATGGGGTCTAGAACTTTAAAAAAAAAAAGCCCAGCACCCCCTCCCACTCCCCACCCCTGAAAATTTAATGGTCGGTCCCTCAGCCATATCAAATATTATCAGTACAGAATACACATATGTTCATACACTCACATAACCACAACCACATAGACATTAAATAAAAAAAATGCACCAAGTTTCTGTCTTAAAAATCCATTGAACATTGGAATACAGTCTCGTCTAGATGAAGTCTTTACTGCTTTCAGTAGTTCATTGGGTGGTTTGAAGGTGATGCAAATGCCACTTGAGTTCATCTTGATGCTCTCCAGAGACTGAATGGTACTTTTGTTCAAACTTGCTTCAAGATCTTGTTGAATTTTTCTCAGCATAAAAAATGAGTTTTTTTGCATCTGCATTGCTGTGAGGGAGTGTCAAACATGCCATGGCCACACTAGTTGGAATGTTTAAACATGTTTCTTTTTGGATTGAACTTGGCATTCTTGCATTATCCTGATGCTGGGTGGTGTTTCTATGTCAATGGATGTCATACACTCCAGAATAACTAATCTCAATATGATGTGTGCAAAGATAAAATACTCTTCCTTGCTGCTGCACTTAATAAAGTCAAACTCTATCAGCCAAGAGTTCTAAAATTTAGTTTTGCTGGGCTATACTTGCTTCTCCAATGGCTCATCCTTCCCTGAAATCATTGCTGCATTTCAGCATTTGGCCTTAAAAGATGAATCACTTCAACACTGTTCCAACTACCAAAATAATCATATTTTTTATATATGGATTATTTTATATAGAGAAAAGGTCAGACTTTAAAGAAACGTTGCCACTGATCACGGACTTGCCAATAATCATTAATAAAGATGACTTAAACATTCTCATTCAAAGCAGTGATGTGTAATAACTTTTGTTCTTCAACATGATCTCTTGATTTACCTAACTTGAAGAAACAAATTGGGTTGTTCCACTTAGTATACTTTACCAATGCAAATTAGCTTAATGGGATCTCCCAAAGCAGTACTGAAAGGAATTAATACGACATCACTTTTGTTGGTCACTTAAGTAGTCTGTGAAATAGCGGTTGTTTTTCTCTGACTGCCTTACTACTTTTTTAATTGCCTCTATGAGAACTATATAAACTGCACTGCAGATAGTTTCTACATGAGCACTAAGCTGGACTGTTTACTGTTTATACAGGCTACAGGTTACATGCCTATGTTGTAGTGGTCAAGAGAGATCTCTCGCTGTTTTATTTGGTGTTATTTTTGCTAAGATTACTGAAAATCATGTTTTTTGAAACATGACCAAGTCATGGGTTTGAGAGTCAAAAACCATGCTGTTCGTGTGACACATCATGTTGTGTGACAAAGATTGCTTACATAATGTGATAGAGTGGCTTATCTTAAGTTTGTTATCCTCATGCTGTGTTGGGGGGGTATTGTGATACCTTCCATCTGTTCATCTGTCCACCTGCCTGTAACTCTATCTCCTCCTAAACTGCCTGTTGAAAATTAACACAACTTGGTACATAGGTTGCCCATGTGGTAACCATCTCTTATTGACTCTTGGGGCCGAGTGTGGCATCTGTCAATCAACTTTTGGATAACAGATTCCAGTGGACAGCTAATCAATTCAGTCTTAAGATAGGTGTAAATTATTACATAATTGAGTGGCCAGACAAGCACTTCCCCAACTGATTAGGTCAAATAAAAGGAATTTTTACTAGATAACATATACCAAGTCAGCTCTTTTAACCTTGACATTTATCAACCAATTTTCATGAAATTTTCACAGCATACTTAATGAGTATTGTTCCAGACAATGTGAAACTTATCAAAACAATAGTTGGTACTTTTAAAAGAAATAGATCTGCAAATGCTTAAGTAGAGCATTCTTTTTTATGAGGAGTCCGTTTGGGGGCTTCTCTCCTGTGGATATTGTGATACATTCCATCCATCTTGTGGATATTGTGATACATTTCATCCATCTTGTGGATATTATGATACATTCCATATATCCTTTTGTCTATAACTATTTCTTCTTAAAACACTGAGTGGAAATTCACCAAACTCAGTACATAAGTCATCTATGTGAAGACCATATGCAAGAGGGGTTGTAATATCTGGCTTCCTTCCCTAGTATCATTGGGAAGGACTCAAAGATAAAATGTACACAAATACTAATTACTTCATTGACATGTTTGAATTCTTTGTGATGAAAATTAATATACATGTATGCAGTCATAGCAGGAAGAAACATATATAACAGATGTTGGGTTTATAACACCTCTGGGTTGGGGGGCCGGGGGTAGCAATTAATCAGAAGCATTTAAATTTGTCAGGGCAAGCTATGGATTCAGTAGCTGTATTTGTAATATTGAGATGGTGAATTTTACTCCTCTTTTTATAATTTCAGCTTCACAAATGGAGAGGTGAAACTTTGGCACAAGTCTGACCTGGAGTCCACCTGTATTTTCCAGCCATCTAACTCGGCCTTAGTTATTGATGATCAATCTGATACTGGAACCTTGGACAATATCCTCACTCATGTTGCCACTTCTGATAAATACATGGCAGCATGTTACTCCCAAGGTGGGTGTTACCTTTTCATGAGCTCAAGGCCGATTATCAATTGCTTGGGCATACATGTGCATGTCTGTCCATCTGACTGTATGTACGTCCACACCCTAGATTAACCTCAGTGTTACAGTTTTTAGCAAGACTGGTCATAGACCAGAAGAGCTTATGTGATGGTCTGTTGTCCGTCCGTCCATTATCACAAGTTTGGACATCTGGCATTAGTGCTAAGGTCTATAAAATTACAAAACTTTTCAGAATTTCCAGATAGCTCAGATCTGAAAGTTTTTGATAGAATGGAGTCCTTATTATAATACATACAACCAAGAGACTCAATGACTATCTTCTCTAGTCATTTGTTATAACATTTGCAGAACTAGGCAGCATGGGGGCAGCATTTATTTACCTTGCAAGAATCTTGAACCTGCATGCGGTATTTAGATACTGTAT
This sequence comes from Margaritifera margaritifera, assembly GCA_029931535.1. Lineage (NCBI taxonomy): Eukaryota > Metazoa > Mollusca > Bivalvia > Unionida > Margaritiferidae > Margaritifera > Margaritifera margaritifera. The sequence continues at coordinate 870,817 of JAQPZY010001206.1, read as the reverse complement.
TCAACAGACAGTGTAAATAAAGCTCCACTCATTAGTATATTTAGCAGACAGGGTAAATAAAGCTCTACTCATTGGTATATTTAGCAGACAGTAAATAAAGCTCCACTCATTGGTATATTCAACAGACAGTGTAAATAAAGCTCCACTCATTGGTATACAGAGGAGTCTCGTTAATCCGGACTCCGTTTATCCGGAAACCTTGCTATCCGGAGAGAGTTCAATGGGAACGGATTTCCTAAACGTTATTTTGCTCCGTTAATCAAGAAATCCGTGTTCCGGATCCAGAAATCAAAATCGGGGACCAAAGTGTAAAATTACTATAAAACTTGCCTCGATAATCCAGAAATAATCTGTCCAAAAATTAGAAAATTCAAAAAATCATATATGAAAATAAAGTCAGTCGAATAACACCAATTCACCTAAGCAAATTTGTAGGTGTGTCAATGTATCAATCTCTGATTGGTCAAACTCTAGTGGCACATTAAAGTTATAAATTGATCACGTGATCATGTGTGTGGAAAAACTTCAAGTAGCGTGACCATATTGTAACCAGCGATTGTATAAACAATGTCTGTTTTTGTTAGTCGCCGACGGGAGTTTTAATAATTTAATAAACACACTGGGATCAAATCGTCCACACTTTTTGACGTAACATATGGTTAATAAATTAAGAGTGTCATTAAGTCTCTTTGTTGTTTACCAATTGTATGTAACAATCACAGTTTGTTGATGGCTGAACAAATAAAGTGGATTGACTTAAGCTGTGGACAGTATAGGGTTTCATTTCAGATAAAAAAGGGGACGTCAATTATCAGCTCATTAGCAGCTATAACAGTTGTAAAATACGCCTTATAGAAATGACTGCATTTGATAAGTTTACCATAACGAATTTAACTGTGAGATATCAGTTTGCATTCATTGTACTTTTTATATTATTATGGTGACACCATCAAGCAAGCATAGAAGAGTAGAGATATCGGCCAGCATAAAAAAAGAAGATTTGCCAGAAGATTTGCCAGCACAAAGAAGATCACCCAAAAGCTACCATTCAAGATATCCGCCAGCATATTATAGCTTACTCATCCTTAGACATTGGCAAGTCCACAATTGCGGACATAAAAAACAAGGACAAATGGTTGTCCGTGTCTGCTGACTCAGCAGACCTAACCCGGGCTCACCATGCCAAATATCAACAAGTCGATGATGCTGTATTCATGTTGTTCTCAGACATGTCGGCCCACCACGCCGCCGTCAACAATGAAATGCTCATTGCCAAGGCAAAGATACTCGGAGACCAACTTGGCATTACTGACTTTGCCTATTCTCGTGATTGGCTACAACGCTTCAAGAATCGGTGGGGCATCAAACGAAAATTGTATGAGGGAGAAGCAGATAGTGCTGACATGAACAAAGTGCAGGCCATACAAGTGCATGTTATAATAAAGTGAAATAAACACAAGTCAGTAGATGTATTCATTAATTTATTTCAACCATTATTGCATATACAGTACATTTACAGCTAGCAAATACATGTACATATACAGTACATGTACATGTATACAGTATGATGACATCGTAAAATAAAAATGTGCATGATTCAATTGTCTGGAAAACTCATTAATCCGGAAATATTCACTGGGAACGAAGGTGTCCGGATTAACGAGGCTCCTTTGTATTTAGCAGACAGAGTTAAGAAAGCTCCACTCATTGGTATATTCAGCGGACAGAGTAAATAAAGCTCTACTCATTGGTATATTTAGCAGACAGAGTAAATAAAGCTCCACTCATTGGTATATTCAGCAGACAGAGTAAATAAAGCTCTACTCATTGGTATATTTAGCAGACAGAGTAAATAAAGCTACACTCATTGGTATATTTAGCAGACAGAGTAAATAAAGCTCCACTCATTGGTATATTTAGCAGACAGAGTAAATAAAGCTACACTCATTGGTATATTTAGCAGACAGAGTAAATAAAGCTCTACTCATTGGTATATTTAGCAGACAGAGTAAATAAAGCTACACTCATTGGTATATTCAGCAGACAGAGTAAATAAAGCTCCACTCATTGGTATATTTAGCAGACAGAGTAAATAAAGCTCTACTCATTGGTATATTTAGCAGACAGAGTAAATAAAGCTACACTCATTGGTATATTCAGCAAACAGAGTAAATAAAACTCCACTCATTGGAATATTTAGCAGACAGAGTAAATAAAGCTCCACTCATTGCTATATTTAGCAGACAGATAAATAAAGCTCCACTAATTGGTATATTTAGCAGACAGAGTAAATAAAGTTCCACTCATTGGTATATTTAGCAGACAGAGTAAATAAAGCTCTACTCATTGGTATATTCAGCAGACAGAGTAAATAAAGCTCCACTCATTGGTATATGTAGCTACTTAAGTGCAAAATATAAGGAATCATGATGTCTTTATGCCATGGATGTGTTGAAAAATGGTTGAAGAACATAACTGTGAAGCTTTTTCGTGATACATGTTACATTAATGATTTTATCTTACTGAAAACCTCCAGATCTTAGCAGTCTAGTAATCCCATAAGATTTTGTAACATCATTGACCTTAGTGCTATTGTCAGTTGTCAAAATCATTAAGTTAAAGATCGGCATTAAGTGCTAAGTTGTCATAAGTTATTTGATTTAGTTCTGTCCGTATGTACTTCTGTACATCCATCCATCTCAGCTTTGGCCCCTTAGTATGGTTACACAAAATCTACTTGACACAGACACTTTAAATTTTATTGATATTTTTCTCACCATATTTAGATTACATACATGAGTAGAGTTTTGTGCCAATGAAGCAGTTGCATTTTTATAAAAAAAAAATTATTTTTTGTTGTTGAACTTTTTCAATAAAACCTTGTTAGCATGATTATGCTGAAACTGCTCAATCTAGGCTTACTTATGAAGTACTTTAAATTAGTGGGTATCCAATTTCATGATTTCGTTAAATATTTGTGTGTACTTAATTTCATTGATTTGTCATTTGGAAAAGAAGAAATAAGATAAAATATTGAAATATATTGAATGACAATGTACATATCTCCATAAAATATTATACAGACATTTACTTTCATGCATTTTCAAGTAAACAAGCTTAATCCCAACAGCAGTAATTAGGTGGATTAGGTAAAAATAACTTATTCATTGATTACACTTAGAACAAATGTGGATACCTAAATTAAAGAAGATGCTGACATTCTTTTTTGCATGCACGTACAAGCAAAGAGAGCTTATTTTTATTGCTGTAATTAGGGTTGCGGCTAGGTTTTTAAAGTATTTTTAAAGACTGCTATGAGACCATAAAACTTGCAACAATTAGGGATTAGGTGCTAACACATGCTAAAAATAAATTCACTGGTTCCAGGGTCGGATCTTGGGACAGATTTTAAACTTCCTGTCTTAGATTTAAATCATTTTGGTCAGTGTATCACACAGGCGGATTCTGTTTACCAAAATGATAGGTGGAACCAGGATGCTGGATAATGGAGAGAAAAAAAATAATAAAAAAATGTATAAGATCTTCATTTTTCCAGCCCGTGTGTGTTTCATAACAGGTCACCGTGTTAGAATTAAAGAAGGAAAATGAGATGTAGATATAGTTATTGTCTGAAGATATTTTATGCACAGACCTGCAGCTGTTATGATCATAGTCATAATTTAAAAAAAAGAAAACAGAATCTTAAATAGGTGCTCATTGCATTGCGAATTTATAAAAGATGTTGAATAATTGATAATTTCTATGCATTCATGATTCCAAGCAAACAAAACATGGAAATGATTAAACCAGATTTTTAAATTTCATATGTAATTACTATAAAGATAAAATTCTGCTTATATTTAAGCAAAAAGTACCATATATACTTAGGTATGAGTCAAGTCCAACTGCAAACTGCATAGACCCAGATCTGCCATCACATCATGCGCCAGCAGAGCTGGGTCTATGTGGATTGTTAGTAGTAATCAGTAGAACAAACAACATAGACCCTGATCTGCTGGTACATTATGCAATGGCAGATTAGGGTTTATGTTGTTTGCAGTTGGACCCGACTTGTAGATGAATACATATAGTCCTAATATTTTGTTCAATAAAGCACAAAAGAGAGCTTTTTGGTATATATACAAAATAAATTACATCCATTAAGGCTTTAGTGAAATAGATATTGGGGTAAATAGCTCCAAGTGTGTAAATTTGGGGACATTTGCATAAAATTGGGGTTGGACTTACAGTAAAATTTCATAATTGAAAAAAAAACACAGGCTTAAGACTTGTTTATTTAATTAGAGTGTATTAAAGTGTATTATATTACTCAATAAAGTTATATTGAGGCAAATGTTTAAAATGAAAAAGTGAAAGAATCTGGGAGAAATAGCTTTTGGTCATTAAAACATGTACATTTTAGTTCAGTTTTCAACATCACAAAAGTAAAATATTTGGAATTGAAATCATGTCTGATTGAAAGAACCCATTGCTTTAAGACTTTGATGGTACTAAAATACAAAAACAATTTTTTCAGTATAGAAAAAACATTTGTAGCTATATAAAATATAATAATCTATACTGAATTCCCAGTATCCAAAGATAAATTGAAAACATTTTTTTATTTTATTTATTAACACAAAACAGTTACTTATATTTTCATTTGTTTTGTATATTGATCCTGTGTTTACAAGCACTGGCACAAGATATGTAGTATAAAGTTAGGTAAAAGCCAAGAACCATTCTAGGTTTACCTTAAACTATGGCACTTTGCAAGTGTCTGAAAAACATGAATTTCGTAATGGCTTCTCTTCTCAATATCGCCGAGTTGGTTGTTAAAAACAATTATTTCCGGGACATGTTGGGATCACTTGTGGGTGCAGTGTAGTTACATTTTTGTATTGTTCACTACAGTGCCTGAAATTTTAGGGGTCACTTTGTCTTACTAAGAAACAGTGCATGCCACACTGTTCAGCAATCTCCACATTTAGATGCCCTGGATATTATGCTTTGTATGACATTGTGGCATGATATTACATGTTTAATATAAAAAAAATAAGAAATGTGTTTCTGGAACATAATATCAATTATGTCATGTGTAAATACAATCACCTTGTTTCTTGTTCTTCCACTTACATTTCTCTCACAAGAAAAAGAAGTTGAAAGGAGGAAATCATTTATATATGATAAAAGGTTATTCACTGACATTTCATACTTAGAATTCTTTTTGTTTGTAAATAACTTTTGATGATTCACATGTGTTTGGACATTTTGAACAAAATAGTTGTGAAATTATTGCACTAGGAAGCAAAGAGGAAAATTCTAGGGGCCTGTTGGTAGATATTCTGACAGATGATGGTTTGGGGTTCCAAGTAGCTTTTCAGTACTTGGGCATAATGCAGTATATTTAAAATCATTATTTATCCAGTAGCAGGGTTTGGGATGATGAATCATGTAAATATAAGAGAAAAACAACTGTGTTTACAGCAGGTGTTTAGTCATGTTTTGCATTTTTGAAGTACATAGTTTTAATTCTGTTTCATCATTACAGGGAATGTTGATATTTGGAGTCTTGAAGAAGGAACACAGCCAGTGTCCACCTTCAGCCTCTCACAGAACAGGTCCCAGCTTAGTGAAAATACCAAAATCAGTCTGTCCAGGAAAAGTGGTCCAACAGTTGTCTTTACATATGGTCCTATCATGGATGTGATTGCAAAGAAAACTGCAGAGTCTGAGTTTTCTGTAGTGAAACATATTGCACTCACAAGTGGGGTATGACTATGATTTTCATAAAGCTTGTTACCATAAAGTACTGTGTATAATGCAGACTTTCTCTGTCAAATACATTACCTGATCACATTACGATATAACTTTCTGCTACCTCCGAATCCAGCCCTCCTGGAAGACAAAAAACGTCTTTCTGTCTATATATTATACAGACAAAGGGAAGCAACTATTACAGGTTAACTCCCCTTTCAACCTGCTAGGTGGCCACCATTTTACCCGGATGTGCCAGTTTGGGCTTTTGCTGCCATATGCTAAGATGTCCTCCATATAATTCAGTTAAATTCTATACATTTTATAACAAATTTAATCATCCACATTTCTTTTTCATTGGTACAGTAAGTCAAACATTTTTGTAAAATCTGGTGAATTTATTAATATTTTTTCAATTATCATACCGTTCATTGTTGTCACATGTGATTTTGATTGGTAACATTCAATTTCATGAGAGAAATATTTGGGTGCTGTACTTATCAACTATTACACTTCTAAGTCATTTTGATAATGCAGTTTACATTATTTCATTTATATATATATATATATTTATTGTATGCACTTGTTTGTTCCTCTTCTTCATTACAGAGATGACAAGCATCTGTGAGAAGTGTAAACGATTTAAGGTCGTGGAGGATGGACACGAGACGTGTCTACACATGCAATTGCTTATTGGCATATACATGTAATGTGCGTGCACTTGGGTACGAAAATACTTGGTACAGCATTTTGAAAAAGAAGCTCAAGGGCCGCAAAAATGAGAACGTTTAACTACACTTCATGTCCGATTAATTAATTAGTCTCATCGGGGATGTCAAGATGCCCTCTCCACCCCTCATGCAGATGCAAAAACAGCACCAGAACATACTGTATCTGTGAATACAGTAGAATCATTGATTAGTCTCATGGGTGATGTCAAGATGCCCTCTCCACCCCACATGAAGATGCAGAGTAGCGCCACAACATACTGTATATGTGAATACAGTAGAATCATTGATTAGTCTCATGGGTGATGTAGAGATGCACTCTCCACCCCCCATGAAGACGCAAAATAGCGCTAGAATATACTGTATCTGTGAATGCAGTTGAATCATGGAGTAGTCTCATGGGTGATTTTGAAATGCCCTCTCCACCCCCCATGCAGATGCAGAAACAGTGCCAGAACATACTGTATCCATGAATACAGTAGAAAGCACGGGTGATTCCAGTCAAGCCTTGGAATCGTATATGATCAGTATGACTCAAAAGGTTTTTTGTCGATATGTCAATGAGTAGAAATGGCGTTTATATATTGCAATTCCACTGGAGATAAGCCTGAGACCCTGCCAATGTGACACGATGGCTCACAAACAAATGTGACCATGCCTATGAGGTGTGAGGACTTGCAATCTTTTACCCCATCCTTGCATGAAAATATTAAGAAAACAAGCCGGACATAAAGATTTGCAATTTGACCAATACAGTACAGATAGATGGTCCGTACCAATATGGTATGGATGGACAGTCCATACCACACCAGCAGGCCTGACCGCGAAGCATATATCATCTTTGGTGCACCATTCTAACTTCCGACCAACTGGTTCAGTCGTATGAATGAGCTATGTACTATTACAATGGTCAGGAGTCTGTTAGCTCTGACTGGTGAGTCGGACATCCAGACAGACTGCATAGTCGACTAGCCATACTGACCATACTGCACCAGCCAGCCGGACTGCAAGGCATATACCATCTTTGGTACACCATTCTGACTGCCAACCAACTGGTTCAGCCATACTAATGAGCTATGTACATTTAGAGCTGTCAGGAGTCCATTATCTCTGACTGGCAGGCCAGCTGATCAACCGGACCAACCATTCCTATGAAATTTATAGTGAATTGGCATTACTTATGAAGACGTCTGACTGAGCTAAACCAGACGCACCAGACCGGCATGCCATAATATGATCACTACTGACATGCTTCCATTGTAAAAGTCCATAGCAATAAATACATTTTCATCTGGAAGTTTTAAGGTGCAGATCATTCAACAACAAGGAATCAAAAGATGTTAGCAAAACTACTTTGTTATTAAATTTAAAACAACAATTAATATTTTATTTAAGATCAGTAAAGGCACTTACATGATCACATTGGTATACACTTTAAGCTAGGTTATGTCTGTCCATCTGTTTGTCACTCAGTACTTGTGTGTCTATATTTGTCCCCATGCTTATGTTAGAAGAGAATTATGTTATTCTACTTGTCCATCAGTACATTAGTAACTTTGATGAACTCCATGTACATGATTTACAATGATAGAAGCAAACTTTTGTTTATGGTTTGGGGTGACTTTTAGACATTTAAGGATCAATTGTTATTGTTTTTTAAAGTTCAGCAAAGTATAAACTAAACAAATCATTGTGCACACTTTATGATTATACTTAAGTTTGCACAGTTGTTTTTCTATCATCGTGACCTTGTTTGACAAATATTCCATCAGAGGAGAAGTTTGTACATGGTTGTAATAATGAATAAAAGACTAAAAATTAGGTGTCACAGCTTTAAAAAAAAGATTATATCCTGAGTGAGACATATTCTTGTTGAAAAATATAAATGTCGACCCATTGCTAGAAGAAAGATGAAATAAAACAGCTTCTTCCAAAGATAATTCCTAAATATTTTACTGATTGGTTCAGAAGCATTCCAATTTTCAAATAATTCATAAATGAGACACTCCCCTTATTGTTTGTTGAGATACCTGAGCTGGGAATAAACTGGCTAAGGTAAATTATTATATTATTGAAAATTGAAAATCTGACCCATTCTGAGAAAAATTGAAAGAAATAAAATAATTTGTACTGAGGCAGAGTTTAAAATATTTTTCTTGTATAAAAGCAGAGTCCATGTTTTAAGAACTTGACATAAAAATGCACCCTCACCGTTGTTGATCTCAAGATAACATAACTTGAAAAAACAAACTTGAAAGTGGTATCAGGCAAATCATAATTGATCAATTTACACAATACAGCTTGTTGAACCTGTAATAACAATATTAAATGAATCAAGTTATGATGAAACTATCATAATGCATGTATTATATAGATACTTTCCTTAGCATGTTTTTATTTGCTCTACTGGTCATAGACCAGAAGAGCTTATGGGATGGTTTTTGCATCTGTCTGACCTTTAGCACAAGTTTGTTATCGCTACTTCTCCTAAACTACTTGGAGGAGTGTCATGAAACTTTACAAACACATTCATTTCATGGTCTAGTTGGTCCTAAATAAAAATATTGCCACTCAGACATCCAATATGGCCACCACAACAGCCATCCTGAAAAGTTTTTATTGCTACTCCTCCTGAATAGATGGTGATATCAGCATGGGATTTACACTAAAAGACTCTTTATGATGTCAAGTTTTCCTCGGTGAAAATGGTGCTGATCTTGTGTCCAAAATGGCCGCTATGGTGGCCATCTTGAAAATCTTGTTATCACTACTCCTCCTGAACGGAAAGTCATATTGACATGGGATTTTAACCAGAAGACTTATTTTATCTAGTTGGTCCTAAATGATCTGATCTGATGTTTAATATGGTCACCACAGTGGCAATCTTGAAAATCTTGTTATTACTACTTCTCCTGAAGGGAGAGACATATCAACATGGGGTTTTCACTAAATGACTTCCCATTCTGTCTAGTTGGTTTTAAATGAAATTGGTGTCAATCTGATATCCAATATGGTCACAACAGCAGCCATCTTGTCTAGTTGGTTCTTAATGAAAATGGTGCTGATCTGATATCCAATATGGTCACCAATAGACTTCTTATGATACCTAGTTGGTCCTAAATGAAATGGTGCTAAGCATACATCCAGTATGGCAAAAGAATTCTAATGATGTCTACTTGGTCCTAAATGAAAATGGTGCCAATGTGACATCCAATATGTCCACCACACCATCTAATTTGAAAATCTTGTTATCGCTGAAGAATTGTTCCATATTTAATAATGGCTGTTATAATTTTTATAGCCTTCTTCCACCCCTACCCCCCCCCCCCCACCTCAGTGTGTGTAAACATTGCCAAAGCCAGGAAGAAGTCCAAGGTCACATTTGATTTTCACTATAATATGATAACATTTAACAAATATATTTCCTGTTTAACTTACAACTTTTCCCTTCAGTCGTTTTGATGGGAGCACGATTGCCATATAGACACATTCCTAGTTATTCCTGTAATTCATGCATGTATCTTTATGATTAGATATGAGACAAGAACCTGCTTAAATGTAAATTTATCAATTTTATTTTAATATAAATTAAGTTGATTATTTCTAAAATAATTTATTTCTTTTTTAAAAAGTATTTCTTTCTTCTTCTTAGCAAACAAAAATACTAAATTAGATTTTGCAAATTCTTTGGTTTTTGTTTATTTGTTTGGCTGTAAAAAGAGAATATTCATTTGGCAATTTTAATGTACAATCATTTTTACCTCACCTGTGTGAAGTACAGAAGAGGTTATGCTATATCTGCCAACAGTGTTGGCAACATCTGCAGTCGGGTTAACCAAAGTGTAAAAGTTTTGTTTTCTGTTTTAAGGATTTTATTTGATATATATTTTGCAGAGTTTTTTTTACAGCCTTAGCATTTAACTTTTATCTACTAGTACTTCATATTTGCATATATTTGGAAGTATATATCTTCCTACAGTTATTTTTGTTCAAGTCTTTATATTAAAAATTTTATAACTTGACTTCTATCAGCACTATATAGCCAGTGTTGTGCTCATGTAGCAACATACCCTTCTATTACTACAACTTCTATTGCCTCCAGCTTTAGGTATGATATCTTCAGGGAACTCGGTCATAGTGTTCTATACATTCTGAACCACCCCAGGAACAAATAGGTCACAGTGATCTGTTTTTCTTACACTAATGACTTTGTTGGTTATATATTAACACAGTGTTAAAGGTTTTAGTTTCCTGTTAAAACTTCAGCTGTAGGCTTATAGTATCTTCATTTGCCATGGACAGGGTATTTTTTTGTTTCATTGGGAACCACCAGAGTGGAAAAAAGATGACAGTGGCCTTCTTTTTATGGATGAATTAGTTATTTATGAATTAGTTATTTACAAGTTAACCTCAGATTTAAATTTTTGTCTTCATGGAAAATCTCTTGATATTGGATGTTTATGTAGCTTGGTCAGGGTATTCCTTTCATCATCCTGAATCACTTCAGATGGAGTGAACTGTAATGACCCACTTTTCTTACACTCACAACTTTGTTCTTTAAAGGCTAACCTCATTATTAACCTCATTTGTAATTGGTTCCGCTCTACAGTTTCTTACTTTGTATAGAGTTTGATTTTTAAAGGAAAAGAATTTCCTGTGTTTTTTTCACTGGTTATCCTGGTTATTTAATAAAGACCTTGTATATATTTAGTATTGTTAAAATAACTTTTAATTTCCTTTATTTTGGTGTGTGAATGATGGGTGTAATTTGGATTATGGAGTTTACAGCTTGGCCTTACTTTAGATGTGCACCTCTCTAAAGACTTCTAGCTCTGCTTGGTCATTTTCACTTCATGGACTTCAGAGGTAATTTTGGAATAAAACAAGCCAATACATTATTTTTACTTTTTATATATTTTTTAATTCATTTCTTGCAATTTTAGAAGCTGGTATTGTCTAATCTAGCAAAATTCATTTTCCCTATTTTAAAAACTGCTGAAGTTAGTGTACTTTGGACTACTTCAGGCACATTGTTCGAGTACATGAGATCACATTTTGATCAGCTGTCTGCTTTAGATAGTGCATAGTTTCCATAATTACCACATATAAAGAAATTCAGTCACAGTACATGAAAGTAGCATAGAGGTATGCCAACATTCTCTCGACAGTGCATGTTGCCAATACAAACAACTTTACCTTATCCTGGTCCCTCTCTCAGAAGTACATAATAACTGTAGAGTGGAACTATTATGGTATCTACATGTAACTGACTTTTCTTTGTATTATTGGAAACATGCTCACAGTGACCTGTCTATCATGAATCATTGACTTTGTTATTTACATGAAGAGTTCCATGATATTACATGGATAAGCACATACACAAATGCACATAGAAATAGAAATAGCATCACATACTCCTTGACTTTTCTTTATTAGTGCAGGGATAACATTTTCAATATCAGACAAACACTGGCATATGGTTGAGCTTAATTGGCTCCCTGACAGTTCTTGTAAAATTAAAAACTCTTAAATCAATGCAAATTTCTGTTCAGATTTGTGAGAAATTTTAGTTATATTTAATAATATCTTATCATGTATTTCAATATATTTAATAATTTGCAGATATCCCACTGTAAACTGTTTGAGACAGAGTGTGAGAAGCCTGCTGTAGTTCTGAGTCTGTATGAGAAAGTGAATTTTTATTATCTCCACAAGTCAGAAGAAGAAATCAGGGAAATACACAACATCTCTGGTGTCGGTATCAATGGAATCGACATCAGGACTGACCCACCCCTGCTGGCTGTTATGTGTGGCTTGGGAGTAAGTTTCTAGGAAAGATTGCATACCGTATTTCATGTATTTTTTCGTACAACATCTAGCTTCAAAGTAATAATTAATTAAATGTATCATATTTTTTCATACATAGCACTTTGTATTTTTCGTCAAAACCGTAAAATTTTAGTACATAAAAGTTCTACTGAAAAGCTTTACGTTTGCAAAAAAGATCAAAAATATTGCCATGGGGGGGTGGGGTTATATAATTAAGGTGTTTTGTTGTTGTTCTTTTTTAATCTTTGTATTATTTTTTAACCTTGTATTTTGATGTGTTCAAACTGAAGAGAGGTTCCCATTTAAAACGACTTCAAAAATATATTGAGGTACGATTTAGACACGTCCAATGACCAAAGTATTGTTTTATTGTCTTGCTAAGCATATGTTATAAATGGTGATTAACTTTGGGTAAATTTGTAACTGAAACATCGAATAATAAAACAGGAGATTCAGAATTAAAAGAATCACCATTTATAATCATGCAGAAAGGTCATTGATCATTTCATTCTTTTATTTTTTAACCATGTATTTTGAAGTTTTTTATTTGAATCAAGAAGAGAAGTTCGCTTTTCAAACTAGCGTCCAAAAAAATACTGATGTATGATTTAGATACGTCAAACAATGACTGTATTGTTTGCTGAGTATGTTTGATATAATTCCATGTGAAAAACATAAGTATTTGTTGCCTCATTTAAAAACTTGCCTGAACTATTTGTTAACTTCGCGGAAATTTTTAATAGAGGTATCGAATCATGAAACAAGAGATTAAAAAATAAAAGAATCGCCATTTATAGTCGTGCAGAAAGGTCACTGATCATTTTATTCTTTTATTAATATTTTTAACCGCACATTTTGATGTTGTTTATTTGAATCAATAAGAGAAGTTAACATTTCAAACAGCTTCGAAAAATTCTGATGTACGAATTAGATACGTCAAACGACCAATGTATTGTTTGCTGAGTATATGTATAATATAATCACATATGAAAAACATAACTATTTATTGCCTTCATTAAATACTTACCCGAAATATTTGTTAACGTTGCATAAATTTTTAATCGAGGCATCGAATAATGAAACAGAGGTCAAGAAATAAAGACAAAATCACCGTTTATAATCATGCAGAAAGGCTTTTGATCATCCCATTTGAAAGGGTAATTGTTTTGTTAATTGAGAATCTACTCTCATTCATCGATTTGCCCTTCTTTGTCTTCTTTATCAGCGAGAAAATATAATGATGGATGCGTATGATCTCTTGTTGTCATTACAGTATCTACTGCTCTGCATTAACTGGACAATGGCCTTTACAGCACATAATCCTTAAACAATATCATTAATGAGAGATCTTTATTAAGATGGTCACTGCAACAAAGCACCACGTGCGTCTTAAAACGAGTTTGGATGCCATTTTATGTTTTTTTCCTATCCAGCAAAAATTATATCTCAGTACATGATAAAGTGAAGACCACAGACCATTGGTCAAATTAGTCGTATTGTTTCATTATATTAATACGAAAATAAAATATAAAAAGAATGTTGTTTGGACAATGGTCTTCATACATGAAGCTCATTGACAGATTTTAATTTCCCTATGGTTAGCCTCATTTCCCTATTGGTAGCCTCATTAATTTGATCTCATCAGTCAAATCTTGCCCTCAATCTGGTGTCAACTGGAATAACCTTGCCAAAGCCCTAGGCATATTTAATTAGCATGTAAATAACACTAGCCATGTGGTTTTTGTGACAATAGATATTGTAATTAAAACGAGAATGAATTGTTTATTCAGAGGTGTTAATTGATAATGGAATATAATAGCGCCCTTGTACGTCAGGTAACTGAACAATACAGATTACACTCGCCCTGTAACCTCTCTCTCTCTCTCCAAAAGCTGCAAATAAAAACTGCTCCGAATACATACGATCTTACACACTGAAACAACGTTGTTTCATCTCTCTCTCTCTCTCACACACACACACATGCATTCGCTAAAAAAATAAGTATTTTTGAGTTCTTTTATTCTTTTTATTGTAATTTGATAATGATGTTACTGTAAGAATACAAGTTGCACTTAACTTTTTTGACAACAGGGGCTCATATCGTTGCTTACAATTTACCGAATAATAATACCTATAAATAATACATGTATAGACCATCTTAATCATTTCGGAAACTAACACACCGTAACAGCTACAAATAAGTGTGATCTGAATACACATGATATTGCACACTGACAACATTATCGTTTCAAATATCTCTCCTCTCTCTCTCTCTCTCTCTCTCTCTCTCTCTCTCTCTCTCTCTCACTAATAACAACAAAAGTCTTTTTGAGTATTTGTATCTTTTATTGTAATTGGATCCTTGAGATAAGAGCAGAATGAGACAAAAAATTTTATGTTTATTTTGTACGGTTGTCGAGTATCACGTGTCACGTAGACCTTGTTCGGGTTCGATCCCTTTATTTTCATACATGGTCAGTACTCCAAAATAATTATTTATTTATTTAACACATAATTTTTCGTACACTGAAATTAATAATTAAATTTTCCTGTACAAAAAAAGTCATGAAATACTGTAGTATAGGTCAATGAACGCAATTTGTTTTTTGGGGGGTTCAGATGTTCACTGAAATACACTTCATCAAGTTTAGATAGCATCCATTACTCTATTTAATACCATGTAAACATGTAAAATAACATTGTATCTCTTGCAGCAGAAATTTGTTATGTCTCATTGCGTTTTTATGAATAAGGTTTCATTTGTACTAATTTACAGTAAGTAATCTGATTATCGGGCCTTCTGTCATTACTCTACCGTTTACACATAGGAGATCTGTGAATCTGTATTGTTATGTATGATATTTACATACTCAGCTTTTGTTAATGATTGTATGGTTATTCGAAAATACATACTTAACTTTTGTCCATGCTTGTAGGTTGACATGTGTCAGGTAGGCCAGTATTTTCATAGGCATTTCACAATTAAACTTTTGTGACATATGTCAGGTAGGCCAGTTTTTTTCCATTAGAATTACTCATATTCTAAAGTGCTCATTGACTTCTGGATTAATAAATGATTTGGGAATTTATGTGAACTCAATCAAATACATTCTGGATTACATCTTTGTGGTACATCAGGCTATTGGAATTCACTTGGAACATTCTGTTATTTTGGACTTGTGATTAGGACATTTAGGATTATTTGGAATTTAACTCACAATGTGTAAGTGTCTTTTGAATTTTCACTTTACTCATCTGGAAATAAATTGTTTGTTGATTTTACTTACATTATTGGTTTCACTATCTTTCTATTGCATATTTTAAGACCTAGAGTCGTAAGAACAGTATATTAATTAGTTTATACTTTTATCCACAGGTAAAATTGTATGATCTCAATAGTGATAGACTGGTGACATCCCTGTATGGTCATACGTGGAAATTAACATGCATAAACCTGGAACACAGTCCACCCAACATGCTTGTTACTGGCTCAACAGATAGAAAGTAAGTGGACTAACAAAATTGACTCTTGGTACAGCATGAATGCGTAATGACTATATCTTGTTATGCCCACTGAATGATCCATAGGAAGTATAGTACTCCATCACTATAAGGTGTCTAAGTATAAAGCAGTCCCTTCTATAAGGGAGGTATGGTCGTGGATCCCATTTTATTACTTAGTAGTAATATTATGTACAGTACATGGATCGTGGATTTCAGAAAGTCCACATTTATGCAGTGGAAATTAATTAATCCATGATTTTGTTTGTCACATACCAGATATGATGGTCATTGTGGATGTCCATGTCATGGCTTTTAGTGGAAAGATTAAGTTTTATTGCCCTATTTCTAAGTTTTATTACATGGAAGATGCACTTTTTAGAAACAAAACTTGTAATGTATTGGAGCTTTCATTAAACATGTTATGGCTATGTGCTGCTGCAATAGACTTCTATGTGCTGCAACAAAAGATTAATGGGGAAAATAATTTTTTTATATGGTTTGCCTTATAGACTGCCATAAACCAATTTTACACAAAAATATAAAAATTAACCTCATTGTGGTTTTCAGTCCATATTACAAGTCCAAAATTAGTTTTTCATTAGTTTTGTAATGTTTGATTTTGTTACTACAAGAAACATTTTCATTCAGAAGTTAATGTTTCTTTTGAAACATCAGTGCTAAAAATAACATCAAAGCTTGACACCTTTCAGTGGCTCTTAGGAACTGTGAGTACATGTACTTCCTGGCTGTCCATCGTTAACAAGTGTAGCGGCTGACTTCAAAGTAAGAATGCCACTCCTTGGCTGGTGCTTGATGATAGATTCATGAAAAAGGTGATGAACATAGTAACCTTTTTTGTGAAAATCACTTTGTTGATGACATGAATGGCCACTGATAGAATGCAGTATTGAATACAGTGTAGACAAATTCCGTGCATTTAAAAATTGTCATATTCTCAAGTAATCAGTGTCATTTTTTAATTCTACAAATAAAGCTACAGAAAAACACTTTCTAGCAAATCAGGCATATCTTTTTTTGTATTATGACAATATATGATGCTACATTATTCTTTCTGAATAAACTTGTGACAGAAATATGACATACATGTCATTATATCTTGTGTACTTCATTGTGCATGTATGCTATAAATAGTACCACGTTCATTTTTAACCACTGTTGGTATTAATGATTAGTCTTAAAATTTATCTTCATTTTCAAAAATTATTATTGCTGCATGTGTCTCTGACATTTCTTCAATTTGATAAGTTTAATTAAGCTGTTTACTTGATATAAACTTGTTTAAAATTTTATATAAAGGACGAATGCAATAAATGATAACTATCTTACATGAATGTCTTATGCATTTGTGATAAGGTGGGTCTTTTCATTTTTTATTTGTATACTGTTTCAATAATTTCTTCAAAGGAGGCCTTGGAAATACTATGGAAATTAAATGGAAACTAAGAGAAATGAATAGCCAGTATAACAAACACTTTTATGAAATATCATTTATTGAGAAAGAACATCAAAGTTAGCACTTGATGCAGAACAGTATGTAAATTTCTGCATGTGTATATGCTAATGTACATGTACATGTAGTCAATCAGTTGGGATGTAGGTTGTAGCTTGGAAATTTTTCTGATGCACTCTCTGTCATGGCCAGAGGTGGGAGGATATCCAAGAAATGTAAAACTATTTTGTTTCTTCATTATGCACATTCCTCTCTACGTATCCCTAGCTAGGCCACTGTTCAATACCACAGATAATGGTAATACTGAATAGTTTGTACAGGTAAAGGTATGAAATTGACATCTGCCATGGTTGGATTTACAGCGTTGGGATTTCTTCCATCTGTTTGTTTAGTGTGTTGACTCGCAGGGCAAATGCAATTAAATCAGCGAGAGGTGTCATAAAAACTCACTACATCTGCAATAAAATTCATGATGGAACTCCAGAAAATTGTGTGGATGGCCACTGGGCTTAGTGGATATTCATCAGACCCAGTGGAGATCCACCATCTGTAGTGGACACCTAATCCCTTGCCCCATGTGTCCATGTCCACCATAATGAGTGGGCAATCTGAAATCCATGATGCATATACTGTATAAAATACTGCATCTATAAGGTGGTCTGCTTTTAAGGCTTTGTGAACAGCATTATAATGATGGAGTACTTATACAGGGTTTTATCAGTTTGCTTGTCTATCTTTCTGACTGTCCCATCCTCTTTAATTTCCTGTTTTTTATTGGTTAAGAAATTTGTCTCTTTTGTTTTCTTTTAAATTTGATTTCTTATACTTTTTAAAAAATAAAATTGTTTTTCTTTTAATTATTTTTTATTTGCACAAGGTATGTAATATGCTGTTGTGAGAACAGAAATTTTTTCTTATTATCATTTAGATCCAGTGAAATAGACATTAACCAGTATAGTCTGTTTTGACTGTTCATAAAATTGAAAAAGTGTGGAAAACACAGGACAAGTCTAAAAATGTTGAAGCTTACTTTAGATTAATTATAAGTATAAACAGAGAGATGTGCACTTTACAGTTTTTAAATTTCACATTTGAAAAAGTTTTTTGTTGTCATCTTTATATACATCTTGCACAAATGTTGTCCATGCTGAAGGAACAACCAATAATAGGGATTACCCATTCTATTATAGTAACAATGTGATTTCTTTCCATGAATTTGTGCAGTGGCTAGGAACAGCTTTACAATCCTGTGCACAACATGATAGATTAGCTTCAGGTGGCAGCCAATCACATCTTGTCCTTGTGCTGATAAATAAGGTGTATTAACACCTGTGTGATAATTTCTCCAAAGAGCTTGTTTGTGAACTATTGAAATATAGGGCAAAAATTTTAATGCCTTCAAAATTTTGCAAACAATTATTCAGAAATATATCCATGAATAAATAAACAAATTAAGGCAGCTAATAATTGCCTGGACATCCAAAATTTGGAGAAATTGAATTTACCTTAATGACGGCAAGTCTTGGGACACTACAAGTCTTAACTAATTTCAAAAATAATTTTTTATGAGCTATAAAAGTTTAGACATGAAAATATAGCAATTTTTTTCATGTATTATAAGTCTTGGGACACCATAGACATTTTTTTTCAGGGTCTATGTTGTTTGTTTCTACTGATTTGTCCTTACAAACTGTATAGACCCAGATCTGCCAGTGCATTATGCGACAGCAGATCTGGGTCTGTGCAGTTTGCAGTTGGTATAGGCTTATATGCGAGTATATAGGGTAACTGTCCTTTCTAAAGCCCACATGTTTAAAGATCAAAGTTTGAAACTGGTTGGTCACAGGGAAGGGTAGGTATCACATGTTACATATGAATTACTAGAATTAGATATATAGCTCACCACAACATATCTCTGCTTCCCAGCTATACTATTGGGGGCATGGCCTGACCCAGAGCTAATGTTGCAACACTGTAAATGTGTGTTTATCTCTCCATGTCCAGTTATTGTAGATGCTGCATGGTTATAAGTTGGGAATCTTGATAGTTTTCAAGTTATGAATCAAGGGCAAGTCCTTATTCCAAGTGCATGATCCAGGGCCTGTTTTAGATGCACAAGTGCATTTATCTCATCATACCCATTAAATTTATACATGGTTATAGGGTGGGAATCTGAACAGCTTCCATGTTATGACCCAGGGGCAAATTCCCTTGCCCTGGAATATGACCCAGGGTCTGTATTGGATATATGTCTGATTTTGTTCCCTCATGTCCTTAAAAGTTATATATGGTTATGGAGTAGGGATCTTGACAGTTTCTAAAGTTATGATGCAGGGGAAAATCCCCTATCCCAGCAGCATGAATTGGGATCTATACTGGAGATATGTCTGATTCTGTTTCATGCATGTTCTACCAACCTATATGTGGCTATATGTTGGGAATTTCAGTGGTTTCCTAGTTATGGCCCAGGGGCAAGACCCCTACCCAGGGACACAATCCTGGGTATGTATTGGATATATGTCTAATTTCATCTCCACATGTCCTTCAAATCTATATAGTATATGGTTATAGGTTGGGGATATCAGCAGTTTCAAAGATATGACCTAGGGGCAACATCCCACCTCAGCTGGGGTAAGACCTAAGGGAGTAATCCAAAGACCATTGCATATATTATAGCCCTGGCCTTGACGATGACACATGCCAACATTTAGATCTTCACCTACTATACTTCTAAAAATCAAATGAGATTTTTTCAAAAGTATCCCCACTTATCTGGTCCCACCTCCAGGCTTAATATAAAAGTCTTAAAACCATTATGCAGATCTATGTACAGACCACCCCAGTATCCCAAAATTTCAAGTCTGTATCTTCAAACATGTTTGAGGAGATATATAACATTATTAATGAATGGACATGTACAGATGGGCAGGACGACATAATCCCTTCTTTTTGTCCAAAAAGTGTGGGGTCAATCTCATAGTAAGCTAATTAGCCTCCTTCTGTAGCCAGTTAACATTGATAGATGGTCAGTTAGATCCTTATATTCACCTGTCAATCACTGTGTTAGGTAGTTTCAAATATCTAACAGCTAATCGGATCATGATAAGAAGCAAGTTTTCTTTATGACAGCTAAATTCAGATTGAATGAAAGGGATAACCTGCTCCCATTTATAGCGGGGCCTCAGCCTTTAAAACAGCAGCCATGAGATGGGTGAAAGAAAAAAAAGGAGAAAATTATTCACCAGGTATGGGTACTCTTTAACCATTAGACCTTAAACATGTATATAGTACATGGCAATCTGTGTTATGCATATCACCTACATTTTAATATATGTGACTGTCTTCCTGTACTATAATTATCCCATAGCTCTAATAAAGACATAGTTTCTGTTATTGACTGAATAATCATTATGCTTGATTTTTTCACAGAATCCGAATATATGACATGCGGCAGGAGCATCCAATGGTTACTTTATCAGGACATAGCTACATTGTGTCCTCCGTACAGATGGATGAATGGAAGGTTGTGTCTGGTGGTGAAGATGGGTTTGTCTGTGTATGGGACCTGAGGATGAAAACAAAGCTCTGGGATTGGCACAACAGGTAAAATGCAGCTGCCTTTACTACCTCATATTATTTTTATTTTCACTTATTTGTATGTATGTATGTATTTATGACGTTATTTTTCATGAGACAAAACCATGTGAGATACATTTATGTTACCCATGTGACAAATCTTGTAGAGTTCCAATTTTTTTTGTTGACTGTGAATGTCAAGACATGTATCACTTTTGTAGCATCAAGGTCAAGATTCCATGTTAAAGTCAATGGAAAGTCATTCATGTATATATACATATGGAATATATATATATATATATATATATATATATATATATATATATATATATATATATATATATATATGTATATGTATATATTCCGTATGTTTGACTATGTTCCAACCTTTTTTGGGGACAAGTACATGGCCATATGTTTTAGGATGCTGCTGCATGAAAGCTAGGTGATGGGTGCTGTTACCTGTGGCACTGGTTTGATTCCTGCCTGGAACGAATTATAGCTCTCTAACAACCTGTTTGAATAATTCTGCTCGTTTAGCAAGTGAGTTTTCATGCACCTCAAGTTCGTATCATCAACTTTGTTCTGTCTTTTTGTGGGGATGAGTGCATGTCAGTGTGGGATTAGGTCCCTTGTGTCTGATTTTTGTGATATGTGCTGTTAGTCATGGCAGTGGATTATTTCAAGCTTGAAATGAATTATAACTTTCTAATCCAACATGTTTGATTATTTTGCTGTAGTTTGCTGTCATTCTATATAAATTTCACTTATATATATATATATATATATATATATATATATAGAGAGAGAGAGAGAGAGAGAGAGAGAGAGAGAGAGAGAGAGAGAGAGAGAGAGAGAGATGAGTTGCTGTATTCAGCTGGAACTGATACACTCATGTTTCTTGTCTTGTCTGCAGGTATCAGTGGCATCAGCAGCATCAACCTTAAGATTCAGTGTTAATGTCATTGAAAGTCATACATCATCTACATCCGTTGCTATATTAAACTCAAAAATATGTATTATGTTACTATATACCATGAATATGTACTCCAAGATAGCACTCAAAGTACATATACCTTTTCAAACTTTAGTAGCCATTGGGTCACCTACTTGCAAATTTGAGTGGCCATTTCAAGTTTTAGGTTGCAAAGCCTGAATAATTTTGTTGCCATAGAAATTAAGATTAGAAGTAAATTGAGTGAAGAAATAATAGTAGAAGATGACAGAAAGTGTACAGTTTAGTAAGGCAATTAAAGAGTAATTATTACAAAAACAGTATGAGTATATTTTTAATAGTTATATCTGACAGAACTGTCAACAGTCATCATATGCTTCAACCTCAGACCTACCACTGAAATTAAGTCTTTTGGGGTTTTTCTAAACCATCTTCCTGCATGTTGCCTGCTTCAGATTCACTGATAATGGGCCTTCACCTTCATTTTCTTCTGATTATAGTTTATATTAATAAAGCCTTATAGTTTATATTAAAAAAACTTTATAGTTTATATTAATAAAGTCTTATAGTTTATATTAATAAAGCCTGATAATTTATATTAATAAAGTCTTATAGTTTATATTAATAAAACCTGATAGTTTATATTAATAAAGTCTTATAGTTTATATTAATAAAGCCTGATAATTTATATTAATAAAGTCTTATAGTTTATATTAATAAAACCTTATAGTTTATATTAATAAAGTCTTATAGTTTATATTAATAAAGCCTTATAATTTATATTAATAAAGTCTTATAGTTTATATTAATAAAACCTTATAGTTTATATTAATAAAGTCTTATAGTTTATATTGATAAAGTCTTATAGTTTATATTAATAAAGTCTTATAGTTTATATTAATAAAACCAAATAGTTTATATTAATAAAATCTTATAGTTTATATTAATAAAACCTTATAGATTATATTAATAAAACCTTATAGTTTATATTAATAAAGTCTTATAGTTTATATTAATAAAGTCTTATAGTTTATATTAATAAAGCCTTATAGTTTATATTAATAAAGTCTTATAGTTTATATTAATAAAACCTTATAGTTTATATTAATAAAGCCTTATAGTTTATATTAATAAAACCTTATAGTTTATATTAATAAAGCCTTATAGTTTATATTAATAAAACCTTATAGTTTATATTAATAAAACCTTATAGTTTATATTAATAAAGTCTTATAGTTTATATTAATAAAGCCTCATAGTTTATATTAATAAAACCTTATAGTTTATATTAATAAAGCCTTATAGTTTATATTAATAAAGTCTTATAGTTTATATTAATAAAACCTAATAGTTTATATTAATAAAACCTAATAGTTTATATTAATAAAACCTTATAGTTTATATTAATAAAGTCTTATAGTTTATATTAATAAAACCTTATAGTTTATATTAATAAAACCTTATAGTTTATATTAATAAAACCTTATAGCTTATATTAATAAAGCCTTATAGATTATATTAATAAAGCCTTATAGTTTATATTAAAAAAGCCTTATAGTTTATATTAATAAAACCTTATAGTTTATATTAATAAAACCTTATAGTTTATATTAATAAAGCCTTATAGTTTATATTAATAAAGTCTTATAGTTTATATTAATAAAACCTTATAGTTTATATTAATAAATCCTTATAGTTTATATTAATAAATCCTTATAGTTTATATTAATAAATCCTTATAGTTTATATTAATAAAATCTTATAGTTTATATTAATAAAACCTTATAGTTTATATTAATAAAACCTTATAGTTTATATTAATAAAACCTTATAGTTTATATTAATAAAGCCTTATAGTTTATATTAATAAAGTCTTATAGTTTATATTAATAAAGTCTTTTAGTTTATATTAATAAAACCTAATAGTTTATATTAATAAAGTCTTATAGTTTATATTAATAAAGTCTTTTAGTTTATATTAATAAAGCCTTATAGTTTATATTAATAAAGCCTTATAGTTTATATTAATAAAATCTCATAGTTTATATTAATAAAGCCTTATAGTTTATATTAATAAAGCCTTATAGTTTATATTAATAAAGTCTTATAGTTTATATTAATAAAATCCTATAGTTTATATTAATAAGGCTTTAGCCATATCTGCTTTTGTGGTAGTTTGACTGACAGTGATTTTTTTGCTGACTGTAATTTGTCCATATTTATTTCCATATCTGCATTTCTTCTAGATCTGTACCACCAGCTGGGTCAACTTCACAGTACATCTTGTATTAAACTCAGGGATATAATATACAGTGTGCAAATATTATAACATATATTTTATATGAGGAAAGGACTCACATGTACTTTTATGTGAGTAATAGAGTCAGTATTATGCACTGGTGTGGGATAGGGAAAGTTCTTAAACAAGTTTTCCTTATCTTTTCTCAGGCATCCAGTACGATACTGCCACTTTCAGGATAAGACACTTCTTGTAGGCAATGTCCCCTCCAATAAATATCCCAGACTGGATGACTATGATAATTATATTGCCCATCATAGGTAAGTGTTTCTGCTTGTTTAAAGAAAGCACAGTAGAGCTAATAATTGGTCATACTGTAGGCTTGTACACATTTATTGTATATACTCACTTATAGGGCAAGTCCAACTGCAGATTGCACAGACCCAGATATACCATCACATAATGCACCTAGAGATCTGGATCTATGCAGTTTGTTTGGAGTAATCAGTATAACAAACAACATAGACCCTGATCTGCCAGAATATGTTTTAAGTCTACTGCAGATTTCCTGCCAACTTAGATTCATTATGCTAATTTAAAAATATGCATTGAAAAATCAAATGAATGCATGAAAACTACACATTATATTTTCAAGTCTTACTTTCTTTCTTCATTAAATCGCTTCTATTTTCAGAAAATTCCCCCCTTTTTGAAATGGATGGGGGGGGGGGGGGGGGATTTTTTCCCCTACATTTTCTATTCAAGAATAGACCCTGATTATGTAGATCATGATTTGTTGTTGTTTTTGTGTATTTCCACACCTCTTGTGTATTTCCACACCTCTTGTGTATTTCCACACCTCTTGTATTCTGTAAAGTACTGGTACATTTAGATTGGACATACATCCGAGCAAAGAAATCTTTTCTGTTACTGATATGTCATTAGGTTTGCTTATCATTGACACATGCTACTAAATTAGATGAAACTCTATGCTAAATCATTCGTATGAATAACAACAACTGACATAGCATATTCTCAATGCTTTAATATTGGCATTGAGTGGTCTTTCAAAGTGGAGAACCATAAAACCCAGAGGAAACCACCAACCCAGAATGATTGACCACACTCTTGTAAGTACCAAAACCAAGGATTGAGCTGGAGTTTACAGTAGGAGAATTGCCAGCTGAAATTGTATTGCGATTGTTTGAGATATAAATAAATTGTATGGCAATATATATTGATACTCATTACTACCAAGTTTACCATTGTTAAAATTCATATGATACCAGATGTTTGCTTCATTTGCTCAGTTTGTTAAGTTTTATAATAACAAATAACATGTTCTACCAGCTGTATTTCTCCTTATTTTTAAAAACAATGCAAAGGATTGTGTGTGTATGGCCAGGGAATAGAAGAGAGTTTACCAATAAAAGAAAAGTAATGACCAACTTTCAAAGATGGGTGGTGTCATTGTGTGAATGTGCTGAAATTAAATAGTCCTTTCAGAATGTCTTATGAATTTGAAGCATTTGTGGCATACTGCTAGTGATTGATCAGTCTCACCATCTTTTGTGTTTAAAGCCAAAGCATGTTCAAACAGCACTTTTTGCACGCTTATTTGGCTCAAGATCTGATTTAGTCTTATTTGATAGTGTTGACCATCTGCCATAGCTAAACCACATGTTGACTGGTTACTGTATAATTTCTTATTATCATGTCATGCTTCGAATAAACAAAGATAGTACCACAAACCAGTCTCACTAATAGACAGTTAGGTTTAAAATGCAGATATAGAAGAATTTTACCAATAAAAATCACAGTATGGTAGTTTATT
The DNA here is from genome assembly GCA_029931535.1 of Margaritifera margaritifera. NCBI lineage: Eukaryota > Metazoa > Mollusca > Bivalvia > Unionida > Margaritiferidae > Margaritifera > Margaritifera margaritifera. The sequence continues at coordinate 844,924 of JAQPZY010001206.1, read as the reverse complement.
GAGATGTGTCTATCAGTATTTTGTTACACTGTTAGTCTGCAGAAATGCAAAGCCAGCAGATTGTTCTATCCTATCCAGGTTTCTGGACACCTTAAATGTTTTGAAATAAAACTAGGAGTTTTCTGAAGGAAAAGAGCATATCTTACCCAGTTTTCTTGAATGATTAGGTTTATACTTTCACCATGAAACTAATTCAAGAGGTTAGATAAATTATTGATACATTACACAGAAACATAAAAATTTACATGGTTTGCAGTAAGATGTGGGAGCCAAAGTAAGTACATTAATCATCTGTTCTGTTTTTCGTTATCTTTAATATCTCATTTTTTCCTTCCATCTGCCTGTTTGTTCAGTTTTCTTATAACCAGTATATTCAGTCAGCATTTTAGCGCTTGATGTTATTTAGTGCATACGTTCATGAGCATCTGTAGATGTGTCGTTGAAGGTTTTTGAAGTGTAATTATATCTGTCCAGGTAATAGCCCTTCCTCTCCTTCCTGACTCTTACATCAATAACCCAATCATATCTCTGTTTTTATATTATTCTGTATAACTTTTGTAGCCTTATGTGACTTTATTTCATGATTCCTGAGGGAGATTTTTTCATTTGCTGACACGTTCCCTCCATTTACATAGAATAGTATCCAATCTCTTTTACCAAATATAGTTTATATACTAATAATAGTAACAAACTGTATGGTCTTGCTAAAATTTGCAACAAAGCATAGATCCATTGGACTTTCAGACAGTTTATATATCAAGGGAGGCAACTCAAATTAGGTGAATGACTAGCTGTTATAGTAGTTATCTCCCTTGGATATGTAATCCTTAAAACGCTAATAGAAAATGCTAATAGGAAATCACCACAATAATTCCACAAATAATGTTCCAGATGTTTATATAAATTCCCTAGTGACATAAAAAGAAACTTTTGAAAAAAGATTTTTTTTAGAACAGTCTGTTTATAATAGTAAAAAGGAGAATGTATAGCAAATATATATGGAGTTATATTTTTCCATCTAATCTTATATAAGTAGATATCTCTTCACCCCTTAAGTCATCAGTGTTCTCAATACTTTGATCATTGACTGACATGATGTCTTGTGATTTTCAATAATCCATCTTTTGTATATATTTTTAAGGTGCATTTTCTTTCAAAATCAATTTTTAGCTAATATTGTATTGTGGTCTTTGAAAATCTTTATATAAAATGATTATCCTAACAGCAAACTCCATCCAGATTATCCAGTTCAGATTGTTTAGTTTTTGGTAAACCCTGGTATTGTGGACTAAACATAGTATTGAGTACACTCTGTGACTTGTTTGTTTTGAAAATGAGACTTGCTTTCTCATCCTGTAAACATGCACTGTGTTAAGGTTGTTGTCTTGTTTATCAATTGGGTCTGGCAGTGACACTGGGACAGTTAGAGCTCTGTGCTCGTCACTTTGCCAGCCCTTGAGTTAAATAATGGTTGACTGTGTACAGTTGCATGTGCCATGCTGACATTTTTTCCACTATGTTTATATAGTGATATCTGTGTGTGACAAATATACTGGAAATTATCCTAGCTTATATACATTATATGGTCTGCCAGATGGTAAGGGCCACATTTTCTTTCTTGATTTTGTTGTACAATTTTGCAGAATATTTTTCATTATTCTTCATTTGGAGAGCCACAGAATTATCAAGCCATTAACTTAAGTTTTGAATTTTTTTTGTTGTGGTGGTGGAGGAGGGGGGGGGATGCAGCTTTAATCTAAGTCCCATTCATTTTATATTATTAACACTATTCTGTATTGCCCTTTTTGGAATGTAGCCAAACCTGTATTGTAGCTGAACTTTTGTTTGCACCATATCCAATCCTGTGATGTAGAGATGATAATGGCCAGATCTTTAAGATATCTTAGAAATTTTGAATGGAGTTCCAATATTGGCAGTATAACTACTATCATAAATAGTAGAGGAGACCATAGTTATTAATTTAGTCAGCATCAGAGATTCAATTTTGCTGACAAGAACAAAAAGTCTTGTAAATTATTTGAATTGCAACTTGAAATGAATGTGACACATATTTTGTACTATCTAGAGTTCATTTTGTATCAAGCACAGGTTTAAAGCCAGAAAACCATTCAGTAATCTTAACAAAAAATACATGCAAATGATGCCAATATATTGTTACTTAGGAAAATGTTGATATTTCATAGACTTACTGAGGAGAATTTATTAGGGCCTCTCACACTGAAGTCAGCAGTGTCCTGTAGTAACCTAGCCTGGGTACAGTTGTTGAATATATATTTGCTTTGCCAAATATATTCTTTTCTTTTTATTCCCCCAGTGATAATCTGTCGAAATTCTATTATCTTTAATTATTGGCACACTATTGAGATGGCGGCAGTATCAATGCCTGGGAACATGCAAGATGTTTTCTGTGATGATTTATCTATTTTTAATAGCCAATTTACACATAACATTGACCTTTTTCAAAATGAGGCAAGGATGCAGTCTGTTTCGGGACAGCTTGATCTGAGTTATTGAACATGGCATTAGCCCATTAAATCCGAGGGTAAAGCAGAGGGCACTGCGTTCAATTTTTGCAGGTCCACATGCCGTCATGTTTGAGAACTAAAATGGACTGTAACACAGGCTGGTAGTAACCCTTTTGTCCATCCATCCATCAGCAATTTGGTTTCCACAAGATGAATTTACAGGGAATTGTTAGATTTTAACTGAATTTACTGTGGAGCTTTATAATGATGAGAGGCCAGCCAGAGTTAGCTGTCTCAGTGTGCCCTTGGGAAAAGCACTTGCTCCCATTTCCATGGCATGATATACATGTAGCCAATAATATGTTAAAAGTGCCATTGAAACCAACAAAACCATTATGCGTTATCTCCTATGATTTTCTGTCCTCTTTACTTTGATTTCTGCAGCATAACTTTACCAATGATTGCTGGACTTCGACCAAATACAGCATGCAGTTTTAAACTGATAAGACTTTGCATGTATTCGATTTCCAGTGTTCCATGACATTTACATAAGTTATGCTCTCTGATTACCCATACTCTTGACTTTTGATTCTGCAGCACAACTTTGGATTTCAGCCAAATTGAGCATGTACCTTTCTATTAATAAGACCTTGAATTAGTTTCATTTCTAGTGTTCCTTAACATAATTTACAGGAGTTATGGCCCATGATTGTCTGTCTTGTTGACTATGATTCCTGCAGCATTACTTTGGCAGTGATTCTTGGATTTATACAAAACTTAGGCATGCAGATTTATACTGATGAGACCTTGAATAAGTTTTATTTCCAGTGATGCACAATATCATTTAGAAGAGTTATAACCCCTTGCGCATCCTCCTAACTTTGATTTCTGCAGCATAACTTTACTAAAGTCAACCAATTTATGATGCACCTATTTACTATTGATGAGCCCTTGAATGAGTTGGATTTGCAGCCTTCCATGTCATCATTTAGAGAAGTTATGACTCCTGAATGCCATGTCTCCTAAATTTGGTTTCCCACTGCAAGGTCCTCTGTTTAAGGCCCTGCCAAGCAAATTGTAGTGAGCAGGGCCCTTTGCTGTTCACCCATTGCTAGTAGCTGTAGTATCTGTCCTGTCATGAAAACCTTCCTAGGAACATGACCTAACAGTTCCATTTACATCACTCCTATAATGCAATGACATGAGTGAGTTAGATTGAATGGGATTCATTCTTTGAGACTGTATGATGAGTGATATCAATTACATTCATCTGCATGAACGTGTTAAAATGCATTTCTAAGGAAAAACATGTTTAAACTTAGGTTTGAATGAAAGATGTACATTTAGACATTGTTATCTCTTTATTTAGTTTAAAGTAGATTATGAAAAATATTCATGGACACTAGTTATTTTGAGACAGGTTAAATTCAAAGTTTGGAGTGAATCATGTAATAAAACAATTGTAGGCCTTGGTTTCAATGAAATATGAAGTTTTATAGATCGGCAAACTTATCATATTGACCTTCAATTCAGTATGAGGTTTACTGGTTTATAAAACTTAATATGCACCTCAGTAAAAGTCCATAGTTGTATAATGCCATATTTTGTGGTTCAGAGATGCATCTAGAAATATGCAGTGTTGAAACTAATGGGGATTTTTTTGTACTTTCAGGGATCGGGGCTCAGTGCAGATGTATGATTTCCTAGCCAACCAAGTGACACAAGGAGTTCCTGAGATATGCCTTTCCACCTATGATGAACCTTTGGCTTCTCATTACAACCTTAATTTGGCTGTACCCTATGATAAACTTCAATTTTAGTCTTAAACTTGCATCCAGATGTTGGAGCCCATTAGTTATTACCATGTTCTTACATGTGATTCGACCGGCGGTAGAACAGAAGTAATGATTTAAAGACTGTCTACCGCACATACCATTTTATAGTTTAAATATACTGCTTTTGAAAATTAAAAGATTTTAAAAAAATTTGGGGAAAAAAAGGCAGTATTTGTTCACATTCTAGCCACACATTAGAGAAACCAGCTGGAACCAGTATACTGGGGACCAGAATTGTTACAGCAGTGCAATGATGCATGACTCAGTAATCGAATTAAGAAGGCTAACATGTGTATACAACAAGTTGTTAATTGATTATGTTATTGTTGTAATCTGGAGAGTTTAGGCCAAATGCGGGATGTTTTTGTAGGTGTTATATAAGTAATAAAGGGATCAAAAGTGGTCCATGATGGCTTTGAAGTCTTTGATTAAAAATTGGCTTACCTTTGGCAGAGGTGAGATAAAAGGGAGAGACCAACCAAGAAAATATTTTGTCTGAAACACTTGAGTAAGCCATTTGAATATTTGCCTTGTTTAATTGTTATTGCATTGTTCAAAATGTTGTAAGAGTAATATTTAAGGGCAGCTCTTATATTTTTTTGTTCAGTTCATGTCAAAATGCTGAAATGTGCACTTTCTTCTAATGCTAAAAACCCACCAGCTAAGAAATATGAGGTTCAGGAATACATTTCAAGTCCAACTCAGGATCTTTCCCCTTGGGGTGAACTTAGCTTGGAGTAGTATTGGAGAGCAGTTATCGGCCTTATAAACCCAGCCACAGAAAAACTGAAGTTTGAACTTCTTTGCAGGCTGAGCATGGTTGTTTTGTCACTGCCACATTCTAATGCTGATACAGCCAGGACATTGGATTTTATTTTTAAAAATTGTTGCAGTGAACTATGAGACAGACAACACTTCCTTTTTAATTTAATTGACAACACACTGACTCATATTAATTAATTATTATTGTAACATTTTCCATCAGAATCAGATTCATGTTCAGAATTTGCTATTTTATTATAGTATGAAGAGAATACATGTTTTTTGCCTGCAAAAAATGCACTTGTTCTGTTTTCAATCCCTTTAAAACGTAAAATTTATGTCTAGACAAAATCTACTGGTTTAGAAGCCAATACTGATCAAAATTTGTAAATCTTCTGGTTTTATGTCATGGTTTTGTCACATGTACACATGTTACATCACTTTGTTATATGTCACCTTAATCATGTCTCATTACAAGTAGAGTTCAGTAACTACTAACCTAATTTTAATTTGATCAGGGTGTTAACTTCTTAAACAGGTTTGGATGTCCTCACTTAAGTTATGTTTTCTGTCTCAGCTGTGACAGAGTTGTAGACCTTGATCAGTTTCTTCATGATCTATTTTTTTTGTTTTAATACATTAGGACACAGCCATTTAGAACATCCCTTAGTATAAGGCTCCCACACTTACCATCTATACTCGCATATAAACCGATAACAACTGCAAACTGCATAGACCCAGATCTGCCATCGCATAATGCACCAGCAGATTTAGGTCTATGCAGTTTGTAAGGACTAATCAGTAGAACAAACAACATAGACTCTGATCTGCTGGCTCATTTTGCTATGGCAGATCAGTGTCTATGTTGTTTGCATTTGGACCCGGCTTATACACGAGTATATACGGTACTTTCTGAATCACAGTGTGATTTTGATTGCAGTTATCAAGAACAGTACTTGGAATATCTCTGCCCATAGATGGTGACATGCAGTGCAGTTTATTTATGTTTGCTAGTTTTGGAGACTAAAGTCTATAAAGGAATGCACTGGTGTAGGAAGGTGATGTTTCCATCATTGTAGCAGATACAAATGCTATGCCTATTCCAAGACAGTTGTAACTTAGCTTCCAACAGATATCTCGCTTTAGCTGTGTCATCATGGAACATTAAATTTTTCTTCAATCATTCCAGGAATATATGGATCATGGTAAACAACTCACTATGTCGCTCCCAAATTTGACACTGAAAGTTATTAAATATGCACGTAATTTCATTCCTCTCGCCATTACAGAAGAGTTACGTTTTTAAGATGCTTGCTTTATTTTTAAAAAAATAGTAATCAGAGCTTATACTAAGAGCTCATGATTCTGTTTTAAAGTAATGTACCATATTTAACTTAATACTTACACATACCATAATAAGCACAAAGCCTTCTTTTGGGTTAAAATTTGCATACAGTCGTAATCATCCGTGTTTCAATCTGAACATGCCTTGAAGGAGAGAAGTGGCTGTTAAAATCCTCCTAGAACAGCATGATTTTCTCATAACCTACCAACATGTATGCTTTGAATATCATTGTGGGTTAATTTAAGTCTCGAAAACATATCTTACATGTGCTTTATTGGTTGCAACCATACTGGTAGAGAAAGAATGAACCTCCAGAGTGGAGTTCTCAACATAAATGAAAGGAGCTAACTCTGATCAGTATGTACATATACATGATGGAAGCACTGTGTACATCAGCTGTATGCTCTTATTACGAAATTTACTAGAATATTAATTTATTAAGTGCACATTGTGAATATTACATCGAATGCAGTAGTGGAAATTTTATTTTAAAGAGTCATTTCTTTGATGTTACTGAGGCATTAAAATGTACATGCATCTTGTTATTTCCTGTAAGTAAAGAGAAGAAAAGCTATCATAATATTTCTACATTTTTACTGAACCATCATCAAATATGATGAATCTGCAATTGACAAAACTTGTAAAGATATTATTGAGAGAGAGAGAGAGAGATTTCACCATACTCCAGATGTTGTTGGACAGTCGAGGGCAGTTTTTATTGTAATTGTGTAGTACATGTATTCTTCTTGGTCAGTACTGTCTGTCAGATTTATCAAAGAAAGTTTTATGTGTAAAAAAGATATGTAGTTGCAGTATTTATGTGTATTCAGAGAAAGAATATAATATTAAGTAGTTTTAATTTGTAATCCTTTGTTTGCAGTGCAAAATTTTAATGGCACAGTATTTTCCTCATGACTGTTACTTGTATTCCATAAAATTAAAAGATAAGGGTTTCTTTTTGACCCTGTAGGGAGAGTACCTGACTCACAGAAATGTGTGAAAATATACTTGGCACTCCGCACTATTTGAAAAGTGTCATATAATTAGCATTTGAGACTCCCCGCAGTTTGAAAAGTCCTTTATAATTAACGTTGGTCCCATTGTTTTGCAACAAATTCAACATTTGTTGATATATAAATTGGTGGTTTCAGGTATAGAATACTAATTACTTCGTAGGTAAGTGTTTGTTTGTTGGGTCTTCAAAATCATGGTTTTGGGGCAGCCACAAAATCCATGAAAATTGGTAACTTTCGAAAAAAAGTGAATTCACTGTTATGCAGTCATTTTAGAAACATTTACATATTAAAAACTGAAATGATGCTATAATTGCCAATAAATGTTATGTTTGTAATGTTGTAGAAAGTGTCAGAAAATCTGTAATCCATTAAACTCGTACATAATCTGTGACCCATTAAATTCGGACATAATCTGTGATCCATTAAATTCGTACATAATCTGATCCACTCAACTTGTACATAATCTTTGATCCATTAAACTCGTACATAATCTGTGATCCATTAAACTCTTACATAATCTGTGATCCATTGAACTCGTACGTAATCTGTGATCCATTAAACTCTTACATAATCTGAAAATTCTCACCTTCATTGACAGGTAGTAAAACATATAATTTCCTCCAAGTGACAGAAATTGTCACGAATTTGCAATCCTGACTTTTGTTTGTCTTGGTGTAGATGTCATGGGTCAAGCTCCACGTTGCAGTTTGGTGGTATCATTTTAATATGATAAGATACACTTTGATGATGTCTTAGTGTTCACTCAGAATTCCATGTTTGTCATTGAAACAAGTCAATAATATGATGGATTACAGATATAATTATTATTGTTTTATTTTCTCTTTGAAGAAAATATAGGTGAAAAAAATAACATATTAGGTTTGCAATGAAACTTGGAATTCCAAATCTCAGATTGAGTTAAATTATTTGTTTTCTGATTGACAGCTGGCAGAGCTTTGTCAAAGACATATAATGTAACACAAGGATTAATATTCTCACAATTTTCGGAACAAGAAGCTCAAGCACAAAACCTCTAAATCAGATATGAAACTTAAGGTATACCTACGACTTTGAATAATGTTTACATATGTAACTTTTGTCCTTGGTTAATAGGATGTAAATAAGTTGTTTACTTAGAATTCGAGGTCAGGGTTGCTTTTGTTTACAATTGTACTGGTTTTTCCACTAGAATTACTGATATTTGTCAGGTAAGACATGATTTTCTAGAAAATTCTGTCAGGTGCCTTGTGTTTATATATAGAAAGTTTGGTAAGCAGTATTTCATTCTTATGCTAACTATCAGTATTTAAGGAATTTGGTTTAATAATCAGATGTTTATAGTTGTGTTGTGAAAATCAGAGCAAATTCAGAGAGAGGAATTATTTATTTAAAATATTAATTGGATTACTAAAGTGCTCATTCTCATTTTGGATTGATACATGAGTTTGAGATTTTTGTGAATTCATTTAAAGATATTCTGGATTACATCATTCAGGCATATCAGGAAATTTAAGACTACTGGCACATCAGGACATTCAAGACTACTGGCACACCAGGACATTCAAGACTTCTGGAATTCATTCAGAACATTCTATATTTTGGGCTTGTGATTAGGACACTTAGGATTATTGGAATATTTGGATTTTAATTCACAATTTTGTTAGTGTCTTTTTGAATTTTCATTTTAATTGTCTAGAAATAAATTGCTTGTTGATTTTACTTACATTATTGGTTTCACTTTCTTTCTGTTACATATTTTTAAGACCTAGAGTCGTAACACTACATCTTTGGAATTTGGCAGTATGGTAGTGGAACCTTTGTTCTATGAAATTTTCGACAGTCTAGTAGAGGGGCCCTTGTTAGGAACAATCTGAAAGTTTTGTGATTCTTTCTTTATTTTTAATTAAAATTATAGATTGTCAAAGTTTTGAAAATTTGAGCTTGAGTTCTAGCTAAAACTATTTCGAGTATATGGGACTAGATATGATACTTAGTTTGCAGCTATTTTATGGAAATTCTGTCAGTCTAGTAGAGAAACCCAAGGTGAGAAAAATCTGAAAGTTATGTGATTATCATTATTCTTATTAAAGCTGTAGACTTACAAGTTTTGGGACACTGAGCTTAAACTTGAGTTTCTTATCAGGTTTTGAGAATATGGGATCTGGACTACAATTTACTTGTCTTAATGTCAGCACAATTCTAATAATGACTTTCTGGTTGTGACAGTGTCAGCATTGTTGTCAGTATACTATATATCACTAAATGACAGATACCATACATCACTAAATGACAGTCATATACCATACATCTCTAAATGAGTCGCATATGATACATCACTAAATGACAGTCACATACCATCTCTAAATGACAGTCACATACCATACATCACTAAATGACAGTCACATACCATACATCACTAAGTGACAGTCATATACCATACATCACTAAATGACAGTCATATACCATACATCACTAAATGAGTTATATAACATACATCATAAATGACAGTTATATAACATACATCACTAAATGACAGTCATATACCATACATCACTAAATGAGTTATATAACATACATCATAAATGAGTTATATAACATACATCACTAAATGAGAGTCATATACCATACATCACTAAATGAGTTATATAACATACATCATAAATGACAGTTATATAACATACATCACTAAATGTCAGTCATATACCATTCATCACTAAATGAGTTATATAACATACATCATAAATGAGTTATATAACATACATCACTAAATGAGAGTCATATACCATACATCACTAAATGAGTTATATAACATACATCACTAAATGACAGTCATATACCATACATCACTAAATGAGTCATATAACATACATCATAAATGGCAGTTATATACCCTACATTACTAAATGACAGTCATATATCATACATTGCCAAATGGTCTGCAGAAAAAATGTACCATAACATGGAACTTGTTTTTGTTATAATAAAGCTCAGATAGAATGAATATAGATGCACCAAATTTATGGTATGTACAAAGGAAATGTGCAGGTCCCTGGAAGAATTATATATACTTAATAATATGGATATTAACATTAATTTTACAGGCTCCATGAAGGTTGTTATAAATTAGTTTTACTGTGGTTTTGTTGTATGCCCCCACTGCTTGCAGGAGGAGGATTTAGATTTGGTCATGTCTGTACAGCCATATATCTATTTGTCAGTAAATAGAAGCTTTTCAGGAAGATTGCACAAAAATCACGCAATGTAGACAAATGAAATTTTGATAGCATATTTTTATACATATGTAAATAACCTGAATAGATTTTCAGGCCCTTGCAACCATTTTTTATTTTTTTGCACATTTTTTAATTTTTGGGACTTTTTAGCAATCAAAAACCATGTTAGCACAAATAAGCAAAAACCACTTGAGGGTCACTCAAAGGGACTGATGGCAAAAAGAATTTCCGGGAATCCAAAATAAGTCAGTTTCTTCAGAACTTGTATTCTTTTTAACTGCTGAGTATTGAAACCATCTCTGATATATTGTGAAACTCCAACATGTCAAGTTTGGTTACAAAAAAAATATTTTCTTACATATTTGAGTCAACGTGTTCACAAAATACATGTAAGCACAGTACAAAATTCTTTGTCATGTCTTTGATCTTGAACATGATACCACTGATAGTAAAATCTATAATTAATTATTTTTTGGGAAACAAAATGAAGCTATTAAAGTGGTATCATTCAATGTATTCTTGAGATATATCCACAAACTGGGTTTGATACAAATCTATTCATACTTGGGTTATCATGCATATAAGCCAGTACAGTTAAAAACATGAGTCAAGATCTTTGAACCTAATATCAGTCTTCGAGTGCTAACTATCAACTTGTTCACTGGAATGCAACTAAATAAAAAATAATTTGTATATGTATAAGTCACTTGTTTATAAACACAAAGAGGTATAATAATGCAGGTAACGACGTTTGACTTTGACCCTAAGATCAGTTACGTCTCGTATTGAAAACACATTCACAAAAGTGCGGATATGTTGGAGGTCAGTTCTGTACTATTTTCATCCAGAATCACATAAATATTGCAAGAAGTGACTTAGTGAAAACTTCAGTGTCAATGCCACATTTCATGCAAGAGGAATAGTGATAAATAGATTTTTAGATGGTCACTATGATGCCATGTCTGAGATCAGATGAGTGCCTATTGCATTCAGAACCAGTTACATTATGCTCTAGTATTTTAGTGAAAAACCCCATGTCGATAAGACCTTCCGTTCAGGAATAGTAGTAGTGATACGATTTTAAAGATGTCCGCCATAGCAGCCATGTTGAAGGTCTGATTGGCACCATTATCAACTACATATCATAATACGTTTTTAATTGAAAACTCCTTGTTGACACAACCATTCATTCAAGAGAGGTAGCTAGCTATAACAAGATTGTCAAGATGCCTAACCTTAGCGGCCATATTGGATCTCAGAGGGACGCCGTTTTCATTTAGGACCAACGAGACATTATACGAAATCTTGTAGTGAAAAGCCCATGTTGCTACGGCCATTCGTTAAGGATAAGAGGCGATAACAAGAATTTCAAGATGGCCACTACGCCAGCCATGCTGGATGTCAGATCGGCACCATTTTTATATAGGACCAACCAGATATGAAGTCTTTTAGTGAAAAACCCATGTCGCTATGGCCATCCGTTTAGAAGAAATAGCTATAATAAAATTTGGAGGTCAGATTGGCACCATTTTCATTGAGGACCAACTAGACATAATAAGTCTTGTAGTGAAAATCCCATGTTGATACAACTACATGTTCAGGAAGAATAGCATATAGCAAGATTTTGAAGATAGCCACCTCTGCGGACATGATGGGCGTTATATCGGCGCCATTTTCATTTAAGACCAAGTAGACATAATAAGAAGACTTTTGGTGAAAACTCTACATCGATGTGATCATCCGTTCAGGAGGAGGAGAAGCAATACCAAAATTCTCATTATGGCCGCTAAATTGGATGCCCAAGGGGCATACTTTTTATTTAGGAAAAACTATACATCATAGGAAGTGAAAACCCCCATGCCGATATGACCATCCGTTTTGGAGGAATAGCGATAACAAGATTTTCAAGATGGCCGCCGTTTCGGTGATGTTGAAAGTTACAGCAGCACTATTTTTTATATAGGACCAACTAGACATAAAAGACTTCGTGAAAACTTCATGTCGATACGAACATCCGTTCAGCAGGAGTAGCGATACCAAGATTTTCAAATGGACGTCGCGGCGGCAATATTGGATGTTAGAGTGGTACAATTTTCATTTAGGACCAACTAGGCATAATAAGAAGTCTTTTAGTAAAAAATCCATGTCGATATGACCATCTGCTCAAGAATAGTAGCGATAACAATATTTTTCATGATGGCAGCCATATTAAATGTGTTTGAAGCACCATTTTCATTTAGGACCAACTAGATATCATAAGTCCTTTATTGAAAACCCCATGTTAATATGACCATCTGTTGAGGACAATAGCGATAATAATATTTTCAAGATGGCCACCGTAGCGGCCATATTGGATGTCTGAGGGGCACCATTGTCATTTAGGACCAACCTTTGGGATGAATGTTTGTGTAAAGTTTTATAGCAGGCCTCCCTGTAGTTTTAGGAGAAGCAGAGATAACAAGCTTGTGCCAACGAAAACCTGATGATGAATGAAAGGACTTCGCATAAGCTCTTCTGTTCTATGACTAGTAGAGCTAAAAATGGACTTGATCTTTTACTACATACCAATTTTGTGCATTCGGAGCCACCTCGGCTATTTCTGCGAGACAGAAATGTGCCTCGGATGTATGTCGACGCAGTAATTTAAAGAAAAATCATCCATCTATTCGTACACCTCGGCTTTTTTCTACGATTGGATTGACTGTTGGGTTGATGGAGAAGTTACAAATTAAAAAAATAGTTTGATCATTTGCAACTACTCGGTCAACTCTTGTTTCGTAAATAGCCGAAGTAGTCCGAATGGCAGCTATCGACATACATTCGAGGTATAATCCATAGGACTGACCTCTAAGTTGCGAATGACTTTTGTGATGAGGTGCTGTGAAACACTACTACCACTTTTATGGCTTTTATCTCTGTTGACATCAATAGAATTTGTAAATGTCCATCGTCTTACATGACAGACTTGTAGGGTAACAAAATTTCACTGTTCAAAACCAGTGAATTAGTATACGTTGAGTGCGCAATTTTACTTTAGTTTTTTTAAAAAAAGAAATAGTTTATTTAACACGAAGACTTTTTTAGCAGAATAAATAGTAACATCAGAACCGAACAAAGCTTAAATGAAAAATGTTGAGCTATGTACAGAGCACATGCAGCTTCTTAAACACGTCAGACTTTGGATTCTCAACCTGTAATCATTCATCTCTTTTGCTTTTTCTTTTTTTTTTATGGGAAACTATACATGACTTGTTTTGTTAGAAATAATTCATTCGGGAGTTTAGTCTTTGCGTATCCAAATTGTACAGGATCGTCAGAAACAGAATATTACCGATAATTCTTCACTTACTCGACTTTTTATCTTTGATATCTACGAAAAATGTGGCTAAAATAGACACCCAGGAGTTCTCACTGTTCCACAAGTTTCAAGCTGTGTAGCAACGTGTTCATCACAGGGTCACACCAAAATTACCAAGCTATCAAGTGACGTAATAACAATCTAGTGAAAGGGGATGAGGCGTGTCTGGGAAAGATTCAAGATGTGCAAGACACAAAACATTAACAAGATAACACAGGTAATGCATGCCATTTAAGCTTTTCAAGGATGTAACCAATTATCACAGAGAATGTGTAGAAACCAATTATCACAGAGAATGTGTAGAAACCAATTATCACAGAGAATGTGTAGAAACCAATTATCACAGAGAATGTGTAGAAACCTCACAGAGAATGTGTAGAAACCAATTATCACAGAGAATGTGTAGAAACCAATTATCACAGAGAATGTGTAGAAACCTCAAATCTTATGTACAAAAAAAAAAAAAAAAATGGATCAGAGGAAAATCTTAACCCGCCAGTTTTGGCGGGATACATACTACACTGTCTTTTGCAGTCCGTCTGTCCGCCCGTCGCATCTGCGGGTACCTTTTTGTGTTATTAATTCGCAGTTTCTAATGCATTCCCTTGAAACTGTTCTCAATTGCTGCAGAGATAATGAGGCTGTCATGATGTATGATGATTTTGCTAATTTAAGAATATCATGTTTTGAACTCCGTCATTTTTCAAGTGACTTTCCAACCGTAATGTTCTTTCTTTATATAAGTAACTTCTACGTTCATTATTGCCTTGGTACAGTTGATGCATCGACTAAATAGAGATGTGCATTATGCATTATGAATTTATTAGATCATTTGCTGAGATTATCCCGTTTTCAGTATTGTCATTTTTAACTCTCACATTCACATATAACATTCTTGTTTATTTCATGCACTGGTTTACGTATATACATACATTCAATTCCTGCCAGAGTTCTTCTCCTTCCTATGTACGCTAATAAACAAAAAAAAAAGGGGGGGGGGGGGAACACGCTTGTTTGTGTTTTTTTTAATTTTTTTGGCACAGTAACACTTTGAAGGTTGTAGGGTTTGATCCAATGATGGGAATTGAATTCACACCATTCTGGTCACGAGTTCAACGCCTTGATACTGAGCCACCGCGGCTCAAGGGTATCCATGTCCAATGGACACATTTCTAGCGAATTCTCATTTAAGTTTAATCAACTTTATTTTTTTTCCTAAGGTGAAATGCAGTGAACAGAAAAAGTAGGTGTGCAAGCTTGCCTGTGCTTTTTCATGGCAGAGAAAATAGTTTTGCCAAATCAACTCGCTCTTGTATGTAAGATGGAAAAAAAAAGAAGAAAAGAAAAACGATTGGTACAAGTTGCGATAAAATCTTATCTGGAGTCCCCAGGTACACCCAGTAATTACAACAACAACAAAAACGAAATCTGGTATTTTCTATTCCCTTCTTAATTTGTACACTTCCACTCTAATATGCAATTTATAAACTAGGTCAAATTCTTACGCACCGAAAAGTATAACAGATGAAACACCCAATAGGAAAATCCGACTCAAAGTGACCCGGACTGTAGGTGTATTTCGGATATTTTATAAAGTTTGAATCACTTGCTTTTTTTTTTGTATCTCCGCATCTTGGCATGTCTTTTACTATATATGCATATATTTGAATCTCTCTCTCTATCTATCTCTCTCTCTCTCTCTCTCTCTCTCTCTCTCTATATATATATATATATATATATATATATATATATATATATATATATATATATATATATATATATATATATATATATATATATATATATACCCATCGATCAACCAATCAATCTATCAATTTCATCTCAGTCTATCCGCATGTGTGCATTTGTTTGTACATATGGACGCATTTTTGTATGTATTTATGTCCATCCATCCACCAATCTATCAGTGTATCGCATCGCAATCAATCTATCTACAGACGCTACATGCGTCTGTCTCTGACCATCTATCCATACAACTGTCTGTCTGTCCGTCTCTTTCCTTCCCTTCCTTCCAGTGCAGTTTGTTCCACAGTTGCACTAGTACTAAATGGCCCCCTGCCCCCTTCAAATAATTTAAAATCTTTCTAGTTTTATTTACGATGCCGTGCCCGTCACACCTGACACTGATGAAAGACTGGGATACCAGGGAGATCATATTTCACATTGTGACTCAACCTGTCCGCTATGCATTCTTGACAATTTAATAGGGATTCCGACTCGCTGTGACCCTTAACTAAACAGCAGCTCTTATTTATGCCTCGTTGTACGCTTTTACATAAATTTACGTACATTAGTGCCTGTTTCTCACAGAGATATTTTACAAACTATGCATTACTCTTGTCGCTCCGTTGTCGTCGCTTCAGACACTACTGCTGCTTTTCTTCCTTTTTTTTCTTTCTCCTCAACACAAAAAGAAACTCCAACAACAAAAACTACTACTACCACTACTATTGCTCTCGCTGCTGGTACTGTTACTACAACACCGTTGCCATGACCATTATCATTACTACTGTGACTACCATCGCTGATCCTTTTTGAGAATGTTAAAAGCAATATTTTTATTTTATTTTTATAAATTACAAATCAAAAAAGACATAATTAATATCAAAACTGCTAATAGTCAACCATTTTAATTGCATGTTACAGTTTACGTCTACTGTCAAAGAAAATAAAAACATGCTGTACAGCAGTTATTTCCCAGTTTTTCTTGCATATGCCCCCCCCCCCCCCCTTCTTCCCAGCACATCCATGGAGCATTATTTTAAGGCAGTTTTGTATTGTTCCAAAGCAAAACAAACAGTATTTCTCCAAAACAAACAGTATTGCTCCAAAGCAAAATAAACAGTATTGCTACAAAACACACCCAACAGTGTTCAAATTTCGAAGACTTTTGCATAAACGGTGGAGTTGTGAAACATTAAGTAAGCACTGAGCACTTATTTTGGAACTGATGACAATATCTTCTAACACGCAAATCTTCATTAAATTTCAGCCCCCAGCCAAAATTGCGCAATCAACTCTGACTTTACAGTAATTTCTTAGCTATGCCTAAAAGTGTACCATGCATATGGTCAGTAATAAAATTTTTGACCATACAGAGGGTTTTTTCCCCACTGGCTGTATTTGCACTTTCATGTATTAGTACTATACAGTGGAAAGTAACACTGGCTGTCACTTTGATTTAAAAGATATGACTCAGATATTCATATACAACACTGACTGTCAGTAACTCTGACTGTGACCTTGATCTAGAAATATGACCCCTATATTCATATACAACACTGACTGTCAGTAACTCTGACTGTGACCTTGATCTATAAATATAACTCCTATATTCATATACAACACTGACTGTCAGTAACTCTGACTGTGACCTTGATCTAGAAATATGACCCCTATATTCATATACAACACTGACTGTCAGTAACTCTGACTGTGACCTTGATCTAGAAATATGACCCCTATATTCATATACAACACTGACTGTCAGTAACTCTGACTGTGACCTTGATCTATAAATATAACTCCTATATTCATATACAACACTGACTGTCAGTAACTCTGACTGTGACCTTGATCTAGAAATATGACCCCTATATTCATATACAACACTGACTGTCAGTAACTCTGACTGTGACCTTGATCTATAAATATGACCCCTATATTCATATACAACACTGACTGTCAGTAACTCTGACTGTGACCTTGATCTATAAATATAACTCCTATATTCATATACAACACTGACTGTCAGTAACTCTGACTGTGACCTTGATCTATAAATATAACTCCTATATTCATATACAACACTGACTGTCAGTAACTCTGACTGTGACCTTGATCTAGAAATATGACCCCTATATTCATATACAACACTGACTGTCAGTAACTCTGACTGTGACCTTGATCTATAAATATAACTCCTATATTCATATACAACACTGACTGTCAGTAACTCTGACTGTGACCTTGATCTAGAAATATGATCCCTATATTCATATACAACACTGACTGTCAGTAACTCTGACTGTGACTTTGATCTAGAAATATGACCCCTATATTCATATACAACACTGACTGTCAGTAACTCTGACTGTGACCTTGATCTATAAATATAACTCCTATATTCATATACAACACTGACTGTCAGTAACTCTGACTGTGACCTTGATCTAGAAATATGATCCCTATATTCATATACAACACTGACTGTCAGTAACTCTGACTGTGACCTTGATCTATAAATATGACTCCTATATTCATATACAACACTGACTGTCATTAACTCTGACTGTGACTTTGATCTAGAAATATGACCACTATATTTATATACAACACTGACTGTCAGTAACTCTGACTGTGACCCTGTTCTAGAAGATATGGCACCTATATTGGTATAGAACGCTCAGCGTTTGCGATATATAAACATACAAAGTTCCATTCCTCTTTCTGAAAAGGCTCCAAAGTTGTAAAGCAGGAGCCCTAAAAATGTAATGCTGACTTAGAGTTGGGACTTTGACCTTAGAGTTGGGATAACGAATATCGTACTGAACATACCGACTGGTAGTGAAACGTATAGTTTCCAAGTTTCATCCTTTATATCAAATAGCTATAGAGTTATGCAGCAGAAAAAAGTCAGCTTTTGATCTTTGACCTACCTTTGACAAGCCTTGAAAATGTGACCCTAAATGTGGCACCTACTACATACTGTGACAGTGATGTATTGGCGTACCTAGTTTCATCATTCTATCTCAAATGGCAGTAGTGTTAGATAGCAGTAAAAAAGTAAGTGGCACTGATCTTTGACCTTGACCTTAAAAAACGAGACTCAGACTGAGATAGAAAACACATTCCATTATAGTGATACGTAGAAGTATCAAGTTTCATGACTCTATCTCAAAAACGTCAGGGGAACTGACCAGAGAGGGACAAAGTGAGTATAATTGATCAGTGACCTTGTCCTTGAAGATACGACCTTGATTTTGGTACATGTCACGCTCTCTGGTTGAAAGACATAAGTATACCAAGAGTCATCCATGAAGATCAACCAGCTTTGAGTTATAAAGCAAAAACAAAAATAAAACCCTTAAAATATTGATCTATAACTTTTACCTTGCAGGTAAAATCACAATTGCATACCGGGTTTCATCCATGTCTCTCGAATAGCCATAGAGATGATTTAGCGGAAAGGAAAGTGTAATGGAATACTTAAAATATTGACCTGTTACCTTGACGTTGAAGATAGGAACCCAGATTTGGTACGCTGGTACGCGACACACTTTCTACCGACGATATGTAAGTATACCAAGGCTCATCATATATCTCAAAGGTCTTTAAGATATATAGCGGAAACGAAAGTGTGACGGACGGACGGAAAGGCGAATAATACCCCACTCCCAGATTTTCGCCAAGTGGTGGGGAGGGGAGGGGGCATTCTTTGAAATAGATGACTGCCAGTAACAACTGGTTTCGGTTTCAGCTTTTTTCATACATTGGTAACATTAATGATTACCCCCCCCCCCCTCCCCATCATTTTAACAAACGGGCTAGAATTGGCTAGGACCCTGTTTCCGGCAGGAGAAAACATTTGCTTTCCTTGTGTGCTATCCTTCATCTTACCACAGAATTCTTCTATTGTGTTATATAATAGAATTTCTCAAAGTTATTCTTTGTAAATTTTGGTAACAAATGTTTTCATGATATTTGCAACAACAGTGTAGTCATATCACAAACATGTCAGTCTAGAACGATTTCATTCACCATAGAAGTCAAAGACCTAAATGGATAAAAATCAAGTCAAACACCTCTTCGAATGAGCTAATAACTGTTTCTAATTGGTTGAATGCCAGTGATGACGTAATAGTAAAAATAAGAATTGAGGTACACAACACTCTCTGCGTTAGTGATCTACATTAGTATACCTATTTCCATTCCTCCATCTGAAACGACTCTTGAACTATAAGAATGAACCATAAGAGAAATTTTAACGAAAAAGTGGAGCAGGTTAAGTAGGTCACTGTGACCTACTTTTACTAAGTGTGAATTTAAATCCGCGATTGCGCTTATCTTATTTCATAACTGTACAGAGAAATGAAGATAAAAAAACAAACACACACACACACACACACGCACATATATATATACGACCTTCCTTAGCCAGCGCTTAATATGAATGATAAAGCTAAATACACCCATCAATCTTCATGAAATACATTTTTAAAATAAAATTTTTAATTGAGCTAATTGCAAAAATAAATAAATAAATAATAATAATAATAATAACATTATTATTGTTATTATTATTATTATTATTATTATTATTATTAAATAAAAGTTACAAATAAAGAATATAAAATTAAGGTTTGTTCCAAGTGGCACTACAATGACAAAAAAAAAAAAACGCCCTCGAAAAATATAGACTGCCCTGAGCCAGCCTTCTATAATATTGATACTCCCTTGCTACCAGATGGTCGCTTTAACCATTTCTAATGAGATTAAGTTTCCTTCTCTTTGAGTTGGTGTAAATACAAAAGTATAAACCGTACACCTAACACAAATTGCAAAGCGAATTTCAGAGCCCCTAACTGATGCATGTATATTTTGAGCTTCTCATAGTTGAAAATAAACCGACCCTAGTCGTTTTTAGGTACTATGACTAGCCCATAACCCGCATCCAAAATGTTCCCCAAAAATTATCTACCATAAAATATGGCCGCCGTTACTAAAAATATAAAATGTTCAAGCGACTTGTCAAGTACGACTTAACAGAACTGTACGACATTCAAAAGAAAGCATCCTCAGATAAATGCCCTTTAAGTTTGTACAAATATGACAATCCGTCATCGAATATGGTAGCTTTTACTAAATGTAGAAAAACTTCAAATGAGTTCGGCTCAAAAATCGCTGAACAGAATTTGCCCAAATTTAACGGACATCATTGTGGCTAAAGGTCTTTCAAGTCTGTGTCAATCCGACATAAAATATGGCCGCCGTCACTAAAATAGGAAAACCTTAAAAGGACTTTTTCTTAAATACTGCTGGACAAACTTTAACCAAGTTTAACAAAAATAATCCTGGCACAAAGGCCTTTGAATTTTATCAAAATGGTGCCCATCCGGTATCAAACATGGCTGCTGTTACTTAAAATACAAGAATTGAAATGTCACAGCAAGCATCGTACCTGATTTCTTGTCCAACTGCCTTTGCATTTGGCTTTAGGTAGATGTCAGTCAGGTGCGCGATACCAGGACCACTCGGGCCGCTGGTGTAAAATAGGTCGATGTATAAATTTGCAACTAGGACAAGCTATAATTATTTTTAAGGTGCTGTAAAATGATAATAAAATGTAGCATACAAAAAAGACTAATAAAGATAGCATTCTAAACAAACAGGGTCAATAAAGATATTGAGGAGTCGTAAAATGAGAATAAATTGCAACATGACGAACACTCATAAAGATAAATTGAACGGCAAACATGTTCAATATAAAGAAGCTTAATTCAAAGTAGTTGGCAGATAAGAATTGTGCATAATTCGATAAGACGACGAACAGGCTATATTGCTGATGTTTTATCTCCACGAGTCATTGTTCCATTCATTGCTGTGTAACAGATAATGCTTCCAGACTTTTATTGGAATACGGGAATAGGCGATTTTGGATACTTTCTTAAGCGGATTGGAAGCGAATGTTTCCTTTATACTGCATCGTTGGGCTTGCCGTAGAAGCAAATCTTTAATAGAGAGGAAACCTGAGATTCCAACATACTAGATGGATAATATCAAAAGGTGAAAATGCTACATACGAGAGTGTTAATATGAACAAGACGATGAATACAGAAATGCTTTTTCTAGAAAGACGAGAATACATAATGATAAGAGTTATACCTCAAGAAATGATTTATGAGCCATCTGCCTGACTGAGATTTATCAACACTCGTCTTGGTGCAAACATTACGACTTTTATGTTTGTTTTCGAACTTTTTCACTGAAATATATAACATAAGACAGTGTCTTTCTCGTTAAAATCGAATGATTTGCTTGCAGACTGTATTGCATTTGTAATGATTTATTTGCGCTAAACAGAAACGATTTATTTTAAGGATATTTTCGGAATTCATGGATTCCGTCAAAAAGCGGAAAGCAAAAGAAATAGCTTTGATCGCCAGGCTAAATCGGTATGAATCAGAAACAAGTGGAGATTTAGAGCTACCCCTAAATCTTAAATATAGAAAATTCATAGAGAAACACAAAAGACGATCTCTGGCACAGTTCGCCGCTGAGAAACGACTTATGTCATATAATCTTGAAAATCGAGTGTCGCAAAGGTCAACCTCCTTTTCTAATCTTCTTACCAACGGAGATCATAGAGATGCGATTGAGGAGAGCCGTAGACAGTGTCTAAAGGTCATCAATTACAGAAATAATCATAGCTGGAATGCGGCTTATAAAGTATATCAGAGAAGAAGTCGGGAAAGGGATACAATACCAGAAACTCACAAAGATCAAAATGCGAAGCTGTCTTTCAGCAGAGACGTAGGTGGGAAGGATGGATTTCTACCTTCACTGGCCGGTCCTAGCAGTAAAGTTGTCCATGGAGTTAAAGGTCCGAAGTTATTGACGACTTTTCCTATAACCAAGGACGAGGCGTACAACAGGTATTACTATCTATTGCCAAAGAAATCCAGCAGATTCCTTCCAATGATGAGTGAAACCACAAGGAAAAAGCTATAACATTAACCTAGGCTGTAGAGGCGATTAACTCCGTAGATACTGCATATCCATTAAACTTGATTGAGCCAAGAGCAAACCTTAACATTGTTTTTGTTTTCGTTCACTTTAGTACATGTTACATTTGATAAGCGCAGCCGATGCAACGCCATGTCCGTTTGTTTTGTTTTTGTTGGTTTAACGGCACTTTTAACACATTATTAGCCATATCGTGACAAGGAAATGGGAACTAAGTGCCATTCCGAAGGACACTGAGGCAGCCGAACCCTGGCAAGCAAAATTTATGTATCAGCCTCCATTTAAAAAAAAAATATAACAAACAATATTTTCCCGATAACATTCGAGTTTTTCTTTTCACATTGTTTCTTTTTTACTTGGATCCAACAATGTATCTTTTCTCAGATAATTAACCTTTTGACAAAATTTAAATTTACTCTAAAAATGTTTGCAATTCAACTTTTGAAAGTTCTCCTTTCTTCCCTCCCTTGGACCTATCGGGTAGAAATAATAACAATGTCTTGTGTACTGCTTAGATAAAAATGATTATGAAATACAATTAGAGTCAGTGTTTTGCTGTATATGTCGTGCAGAGAAGTATATAATATGGAGATATCAATCTGGTTTTTTTTAAATATTATTTCTTGTCTTAACTCTGATCATACGTGTTAAACCTGCACAGTTCCTTTTAGTCATATACTAATAAAAGCAACATATGTTATGACAGAGTTGCGGAACCCGAGGTTACGTATGCTTTCTTACCAAAAATTAAGACCGAACAATTAGTGTCCCTTCTTGTCCACACACACACACACGCACACACGTTTAATCAGAAATAATAATTGGAAAAAAAAAGTAAAAAAAAAAAAAAGAACAAGATTTTCGGGAGAAAAGCCGAAAGGAGTTCCTTTTGGATACATATTCTCTAGTGCAGACGGAGATAAACAGAGATCTTTGAAGTGAAGGGAACCGGAGTGCTCGAATTAAAAACAAAAAAAAAGTTTTGCAACCATTGAAGGGCTATCACTATTTCACGCACAGGAAATCGAATTCAGGATTTCGGAGATGGGAAGATGAATATTCCGTAACACTATTTGAGCCGCCATAAAATATCTCAGATGATGTACCTTAAACTATAACAAAAATCGATGTCTGAGAGCCAGTTCAAATTTAGCAGGATGCTTCTAGATGATCACGTGTATAACCTCTTCCTACCTTTTTTCACTCCACGTATAGTCATACTAGCACTAGCACTGTTACTGTTACTTCCTTCACAACAGAAAATAGTTAATCATATAATTTGCCCTCTATGGCTTGCATATGGCGCGGTTCGTTTTTGGTGAAACACACGAGTCTCATCTTACTTAAAACACAAAGAAGAAGAAGAACATATTCTGAAAAGCCAATTTCTTCAAGTTGTTGACCTCAGCTTCCACGTATGTAATTTAGGTTTATTACCCACTTTAATGAAATGAATGTAGGCATCAATAATTGAATTAGCGTTCAAGAGAAGGTGGCATTGGCATAAAATGGTTAACTAGACACCATTAAAACCACCATCCCACTTCGTGCAAAATTACCAGTGCTATAATGTATTGAGTAGGATAATACTTATTTGTTACATGGGCATTGAAAATCTCGTATTAACACTTGGAACATTTTAGTAATGGTCACTACATGTACATGTACATGTACTGAGTAAAATAGAGGGGAATGGGCATGGTTTCATTATGACTGCAGGAATCATTGCTAAAATGTTATCTCACCCTCCCCGTCCCGCCATTTTAAGGTATAATTTGTTTACTGCTGGATTCAATTTATTATCTAAGGACATGTGCAATTCAATAAAAAAAATTATTCCCTGGGATGAAAGAAGAAATAATTTTCACGAAAAATACAATTTGAAGTTGGTTTTCATTAATTATTATGCCATTATGTATGTGCAAAAAAATTGCGGCTTTGATTTAAAAGGAATATTGCTGTAAATGTTTTTTTCTATAATGGGATGCTTACTATGTATCAATTCCAGAGTCAACGATGAAACTGCATTAACATAGATCGACAAGATTCATAAAGTGACCTCATCGCTCTCCCTTGGTTTCAAGTGAATAGATTAAATAGATCCTTTAAAGTTGCCAGATCCCGATTTTTTGTGAGTCACACCTGTTTTCAAAGAGGAAAATAATTTCATTAGCAGATACGCAACACTGTTGTAAAACTGTTTTTTTTTTTTTTTGTTTTTTTTTTTAACCGCTACACTATCCCATGTTAGAACTGGGAAATGCAATTTTTATTTAAATTAGAGAAACATTATTGCTGCGGAAAGGGTGAAAGAGTTAGTTTTGGTCACTACAAAATCATGCGGCGACTAGACTTGAAGAACAAGATGTGACTACGAAGTATGACTTTCCTTGATATAGTTATTCATAATATGTTGAATTAGATAGATGAAAAAAAATCGAATTATTTTGTCCTGATATTGCGTACTTTTCAATTTCAAAATGTAATACATTTAGTAGCATTTCGTTCTGGATCTTATCAAAAAAGTAACTTATCTACGATCCGAAATTATTGGCAAATTAACACTTAATTTTGAAATACCTTTAAAAATGGTATTTTCCCTGTGTCTTCAGTAGATAGAAGATCAACGAGGAGAGTTGATGTTCTTCGTGTTCTTCATATGGGACCAGGACTGGACACATACCTATTGGTAATAGGCAGGTATGCAACAATCACAGGTGGGCTTTGCGACTCAATAAATGCCATATTTATCTGCTTTAAAAATGCCACTATGTCATTTTGAAATCAAAGGTCTTCATTATAGCTTAAGAAAAAATGCGATAATTTTCTTTATGAGAGATAAAAGATTCTATCTAAATATAAAGATCGGCAAGGGCTAGAGATAACGGACCTAAGTCATTGGTTTTCGGTTTCTTCCTTTGTAAAGATCAGTGTGTCTGGATTAGCACTTCTTTTAATATCATTGAAAAATGGAACTAGTATTAGTCAAACGACCAATATTGCCAGAGCCTACCATTGAAACAAACTCGAGTGCTTTAAATGTTCACTCCGTGAGGTCACGTGTGGAATGTAGGTTACAATTAAGAGTTTACCATAGACTTCGATACCAATTATATTAGAAGTAAGTCAACCTGACTTACTCCACATGAGGCTATGTTTGCAAATGGAGTTCAGCAATTACTTTGAACAAGTTCAACGAAAATACCATGACTAGGAAAAGAGACACATTGAAGAATCTAAACTTTATCGAAAGGGTTCATTTGCCGAAAATAAACTTTTTACGTGCGAAACATAAATAACTGTGACTTATTTGACTCTTGAATGTAGTTCAGAATGAGTCATATCAAACTGTCATCAAGTTAAATGATAATATAATAACAAAGATAGGAATGATGCGAGAATATAATACATTCAAAGTATGATTGACCCGAGGGCGACAAAGTTTATAAAGAAGAAATTGCATCACCATCGCCTACTTTTCACTTATGATAACCTGAATGGTGACTGATATACACAATAAGCCTGTTTCTCCAGTACACCAAACACAATGAAAGATAAATCATCTCCACGGGAAAATTCTTGTTATTAGTATATTTAGCCCAACCCTTACCCGTATCTACATAAATGTTATCGGCATTACCAATAACAAAGTCTAATAAATCGGATAAAATTAGGAGTATGTGCTGATTATGAGAAAATAAGGTTTCTTTGCTACACCAGTGTTTACTGATAAAACACTCCATTAGCCCGCTCATGTTGACAAATTCGAGACAGTGACACTAATTTTAGAAATTATGTCACGTGAAGTCTTACAACAGGGGCGTGTGATAAGTTATATTGTGCAGATAAAATAGTCAAATATTCAGGTCGAATTCACTCTGTACTTAATGTTGACTGAGACACTTCAACACACAATCTGTATAATATTTCGATTTCAAGTTCACATTTTTTGCATATACATGTTAATATAAACTGAATATTGATCCATCCATCGATTCATCCGTACATCCACCCATCTATCAACGTATCAGTGCATACTATCTACACCCGTTATAACGCCACGCGTTATACTACTATCCTCTTTATCGCCAACAAATTACCGAAAACGGATTTCCTGACTTTTTATTCTCACGTCATACCGCCCCTCCCTTACCGCCATCCGCCAGCCAAACATTTAGACCAATTTTATACACCTCTATTTGAAAAAATATATCTTCCAAAAATTGCTCTTAATTGAATCAGCAGAAAACTATTTTAGATTTCTTTGTGGAAAAAAAGTAAGATCTTGTTTGATTCTAATATTGAGTGATGACGTTGTCGACAAGTAGATTGACTCATGATTTTAACTTATATCAATCGTAAATAGACAAGAGATTCTTGAATCCCGCTATTAATAGACACTTTCAGTAAAGGACTACCACTAATCAATTTACAATTTGAGATATTGCATATTTCTCCCAATCTGTTTTTGATACAATAATACTTGAATTTATATGTTATATTTTGCCATTATTAAGGATTAAAAAAAACCCTGATATTATTTCCAAAATAAATGGTTTGATTAAATTGATCACTTTGCATCACCATCTGTCACAAGCGAAATATATGCGCTTCCAGAAGGGTGGTGGAACTTGAAACCTGAGCAAGTTATTTGATCTAACTGCCCTATTGTCTCTGATTTTGATTCTCTGTATGATACGGATAAAGTTGCCTATTTTTCCTGCAGAGACAGAGACAGACATATAGACATTTTAGAATGGAGTCACACTTCAAAATTACGCGTTTGATAATCAGACAGGCTCAGATTCAGTATTCATGAGTATACTCCCACAGCATAAGGGATTGGTCAGGATTTGAAAAAGTCAATAGTATCGATGAAAACTAGAAGGGACCACAGATCTGTACGCTACAAATTGAACTCTCCTCTGGTTGCTTACACGTAGGACTACATCAACAGAAATTATAGTACATGAAGCACAGTAAATGCAACAACTGTGGTGAACCTTAATCGCTAATTTTAGCGATTTTTGTGAACCTTTGAATTTTGATACCCGAATTAAATATGTGGAATTACTCTTGATTTCACACATATTTTGAAGCAATTCAGAAGACCAGTCTATCACGATGTTAGCGATATCGTCATTATAATATATCATATAAAGCGAATGATGCACACACAATTTTATTTTATTTTATTTTATTTTTTTGAATTTTTTTTCGTATTTTACCACAGAACCTCTGCCATGGCATAAATAGTGTCTGGAACAATTGATATCGCATTTAAATTTTAAAGATATACATGCTGGATTGTTAATGTCGTCATGGGTGAAATCGGTTTATGTCGAAACATGTCCCTAAATAATTTCAATAGTAGATCAAATATTACCGCGTCGCAAATCACATATTGTAATCTCATACCTCTTTCCATAAGTCTTTAATGTGACAAGTTTGGAAAGAAGAGGTATGCACGTAGACTTATAAACAACTTATATTTATCGCAGAGACGCGTGCATTGAGAATTCGATTTTATTCCTGTTCACGTCATTCTGTCTTTAAAATACACAGGAAAGGCGTGTAATAAACGAGCCCTTATTTAAAAACAAGCTATTGTTGGATGAGAATTAAAGTCATGATTTTTTTTAATTGCTATGCCTGGAAAAGATGGGCACGGAGGTAAAACTTTTCAAACTTGTCAAAATACTATGTGAATAGTTACGTAAAGAAATTTCTTTCAGCTGGTCAAGATATTAAGCAGTTATTGAAGAAAATTTATATTTCATTATCATTATCATCACCAACTTTTTATCATCACCGCCATTGTCGTTGTCGTCAACAACAGCATTGGATCGTCGTCATTATAGTTATCATCATCTTCGTCGTCATCCTCCTCCTCCTCCTCCTCCTCCTCTCTCTCTCTCTCTCTCGCTCTCTCTCTCTCTCTCTCTCTCTCTCTCTCTCTCTCTCTCTCTCTCTCTCTCTCTCTCTCTCTCTCTCTCTCTCGTGTGTATTTCTCTCAAACCAACAAAGAAGTCAAGATGTAATGAAAATTCAGACATTGAGATTGTTGCAAATATATTAATCTTCTAGTGATATAACCGGCATTAGCTGAGTCGATTACAAAGAGAAAAAGAGAAAACGAGTTCTATGTTATCGTCGCAGCACTCCATTTCAGATTGCAATATCCACGTTGATGAAGCTATAAATCAAAGTTAAAAGGAGATTTTGTACGACGGTTGTGTCAAATAAATTAAAAAAAGTAGAAAGAAAGTTAATGTTGCGGAAAACAGTTGTTCATGCAGAAACTTTAAACGTACCCTTTGTAAATGCCTGACCTAAAGTTTCGGTACTTTTTCATTTGTCAAACTAGGATCTGCCAAACATGTATGTGTGTGCGTATGATTTTTCCCTCAGTGATTTTAGTTCAGGAAACATTTAAGATGAATCTTGTTACTTACGACTGTATTAAAATTTTATAAAAATAAAAAACGTAACGTTCCCCGACATCGACTTACTTTGATTCCGGCATGTACTGCGTCGCCTTTTTAACACGGCAAAGAGATGAAACATTTTTTATTAAAAAAAAAAAAGTTTAGAAATCTCAAGAAAACCTGTAAAAGGTTATCACTTACTCATAAGGGAAAAAATGTCCATAATTGTCATTATTTTAACATCACTTGGTCATATGTTATTTATTTTACCAAACGTTTTACAATCAAGGATCCACTTCTAAGTCGGAATTTTGCAGTTTCACTATTGATGAAGGCGATATTGTAAGATACTGACATTCAAGCAGTTGAAATGGGTGTATTTCTCTTTCGATAAACGTGATTAAACCATCTCTTGAAATCTTTCTCAGAAGAGATCAAACATGATCAATTTTCTAATCAAATTCCAATTTGAAATTAATGCTAAAACTGATTTAAGTTATTACCTGTTCCATTTAATGATGCATTACATCAAAATGGCCATAATCATTTAAGTTTTTGACTGGTAAGGCATCATTGCAATCGCGACATTCGAGCCTTTCCGTCGAGGAGTTTTTTTGGCTGGCGGAACGGCCTGGGATGTTGCGATTGGGAATCTTTGCTGCGTTAACGTCAGCACTACGCGGATTCCAGGTTGAAGCTAAATTGTATGGGCTTGGATAGCGCATTGAGAACATACCAGCTTTACACTTCTGGAGATCCATAGCCAGCAGGGTGAAAGGTTTAACGTCTGTCCATCCAAGATTGATGGACTCCACTGTATTGTCCGGTTTTCTCCACCTTTACGGCCATGTGACGCAATCAATAGGGTCACCGAGACTAATTTATACGATGGAACTCACTCATTACTCCTATATATCGCCAGATGGCGTCAGTGTACTATGGGATTTTTGACTGGTTCTCCGTCACTTAACGATTTGCTTACGATCAGAACTTCTAAACAGTGAAGCAAAAGTCAATTGTACACATGCGCCATCTGGAGTATTAGTGTGTTGGAGAATCATGCTAGGTAGACCTTGCAGTACTATCAATGTTCGGTGCTTTCAAGTTAAATAATCCTCTTTACATTCAAACACAGGCATATATTCATATTTTATTCAGACAGCTTTAAGCTGTATTACAGATCTAAGAACTTTCGGCATTTTTTTCCCGAACTGATGACTGAAAAATACCTAGCGATAATTACAAGACTTTATTAATTTAATATCTTCCCCAGCCTCGCCTGAAGATCCAAAAACTCTGTACTAGAGTTAAAAACTGGGTTTCCACGCACGAACGATCAAAAGTGACTTTTCAAAAGTAATGTCAATTTTAATTAGTTAATACAAATGCTTCAGCTCAAACTTAGTGCCACAAAATTTTATTAACTCCGGACTGGGTCATGGCTCAAAAGGATGTTACTTAGTAAAGATTTCACGTGATAAAGTGACTAGATTAAGAGACTTCTTTTAAATGGGACATCAGACCATCTAAAGATAACTGTCCCCTATCCCCGAAACTGTCTGCAAAGAAGTCCCATGTTTTTTTTGTTGTTTTTTTTTTGAATGAACTTACCTCGCTCAGTGACTCAACACCCAATGGGGACGTGGAATGGGGGTGGGTGGTAAGTGTAGTGGTAACTCTATGCAGAGGGGTTGACTTGGGCCACAATACACACCAACGAGCCCTGCTAAAGGAATAGGTTTTTAACAGTGCCAACGTAAGGAAAGACATTTTTCGACTCCAAATTATAACCCTATTAGCAAAATTGGCTGCATATTCAGTAGGGTAAAGAAAATGTGTGCTTTTTATTTGTGTTCATTTCCAAGGGGACATAACAAATGTTACAACTATGTTTTCAACTATGAAACGTCAGAAGTCTACGAAGATACAGATAGAGGAGGACGTATGCGACAATATAGTCGAAATGGATGGATGAAAAAAGCCTTTCTTCATGCCTTCGCTGGCGGGGATTATTTATCTTTTCCTATCTTTTTTCTGTTCCTTCGAACCCGCCTGCTTGCGTGGGTACCCTTTACACTCGCTTATAAGTCTAGTCCAACTGCAAACTGCACAGACCCAGATCAGCCGTCACATAATGCTCTGGTAGATCTGGATCTATGCAGTTTGTTAGGAGTAATCAGTAGAACAAACAACATTGACCCTGATCTCCCGGCGCTTTATGCGGCGGAAGATCATGGTCTATGTTGTTTGCAGTTCGACTTGACTTATAAATGAGTATGGAGTATATGCGGTGTTTTGCCAATGTATGTCGGATTTAAAAGCTTAAATTATCTGAGGACCACACTACACACAACACTATCAAGTGATGGAGCACGATATCAAGTGATGGAGCACGATATCAAGTGATGGAGCACGATATCAAGTGATGTAATAAGAGTGAAGTGAACGATGAATAATGCTTGCATGGGAATAAAATACAAACTAGATAATTTAAGTATGCTTTATTGTTTTACTCTAAGACCTAGGGTCATCGAGATATGTACAGGAACACATTTAAAAAACAAATATCGCACGAGTTTCTTGGTTATTAATGTCTTATTGATAATTGATGCTACATCATAAGAACATAACGTAAATAGATATTAAAGACATAAACTGTTCTAATGGATATTTTAGGCACATTCATGATTCAGACGTACAGCGGTAGCTTTCACTTGATAAATGAATGAGATCACAATTTCTGGTATTGAATACATATGAGTTGATGTCACACTACTCTTAGCCCTATTTACATCTATTCTAATTCCAATTTCAATTTTGAGATAGTCCTTTTAATCTGTAACTTAACAGAAATAATTAATAGATCATTAAATAACTATCAGCTTTCTCCCTCGCTATTAAAGATACACACAAATACAAGTACAAGTACGCATATATATATATATATATATATATATATATATATATAGAAAGACAGACAGACAGACAGACAGAGACAGAGACAGAGAGAGAGAGAGAGAGTCCCAAGAGGAATCGAACTAGTGTCGCGAGTAATGGCACCTACAGCTTTGCTCTCATACCCCAGCTCCCTAATCCACTAGGCAATGCACTCATCCCCAAATAGGATGGAACAAATTAGAAGGAAAGGGCTCAAGGTGCATGACAACTCACTCGCTAGGTAAGCGAAATTTAACACTCAGATATATGCATACGTCCTAAAAGAAATTGATGACGATTTGACATTTAACATGGCCGCCATAGTGGTCATCTTAAAACTATTACTATCGCATCTCCTCCTAAACGGATTAGCGTATCGAAAGGGGGTTTTCACTAAATTGCTCTGAATAAACATGCCTTGGCGGCCATCTTGTACACCTGTTATCGTTACTCCTTTTTACTAAAATACTTATTATGGCATGTAGATGGTCCTAGTGAAAAAGGTACCGATCTGACATCCAACGTGAAAATCTTGTTATTTCTACTCCTCCTGTACGGATGTCCAGGATAAACTTGAAAACTTAATACGTATAATTACCTATTGGAGAATACATTTGCTCTCCAATCCAAGGTTTCACTGGATAGTTTCGTATTTTGACACCCACCTCCCAATTTGTAAGGTAGAGGGCATGAGCCTGAAGAGCATGACCCTTGTGTTTATAAATTCATACAAAAACTAAATCTGCAGTTTGGTTTACATTTACTTTGAATTAGGCTTGAAAATGGGTTGGCTTGTTTGGTGACTGTCTGTCACAGTTAGACTAGCACTGGAGATCAAATGTGTAACTTCGGCTGCAAATGAACAGATAACTTGGTTTGAGTATTTATGTGTGTCTGCAACAGCGGTAACTATCTCAAAATCGAGATGGTTAAGGGGTGATTAGAAGCGTGCCAATTTGTTGTAATACCAGTGAACTTTAAACATGCACGAAGCCCACACTGATTGTTTGAGCCACCTTGTCACAGGAAAATATTCAAAACAGCTCTTTACTGTCAAAAATCAACGTAAAAAAGAGGAGTTGGGGTAGTGTTGGTTCAGTGTAAAAGCTGTCAGCTGTACAAAGAATAATCGTGAATACCTTAATCAAAATCTGACAAGCATTATTTCCTCAAAAATCATTGGTTAGTTTTTTTTTGTACCTTTAATGTAGAAAATATTCTCATTTTCTGCAATCTGTCTTAGTCCGATGAAAATTCACCAAAACAACTGTCCAGTGAGACCTTAGAATGTTGTGTGTGTACTAATAGTATCTGTGTACTTAATTATAGTTGGAAGAAGAAACATATCTCTAACGTCTCTCAAACAGAGACACATTCAACAAATAATGATACATTGTATCAAGGTGGAAGGTACTTATTAGCGAATCACACGGGAGGCACTTTACTTGAAAAAGGAGTCTGAAAATGCGTCTTTTTGAATTGTTGCCACGAAGTTTCACGTATGTAATGTAGGTTCATTAAACCGTAAAATGAACATAGATCACGGTAGAGGTCCATAATTGAATTAGCCAATACAAGGGGGGGGGGGGGGGGGAATATCCCTGTGAAATGAATAAATGTATCCCTTCGTTTTAGTGCCATTTACTACATATCATTGGCAAGTAGTGGTGTCCAATATGCAATTGTTGGGGCGTCATATGGATATTTGATATAGTAGATTATACTATGATAAGTTACACCTTAGAGCCATTTGCCATATGATGGACATTGACAGACGTTGACAGATATAAGCTTTTACATAAAATGAATTTGCAATTCAATTTGTTTAACCGTTTACCTACAGAATATTGCTATAGTGTGTCAAAATCTATTTAACACCCAGGGTTATGACTTTAACAAACTGGGAAACAGATAGCAGGTCAGTGTTTCATATTTAAAGTCAAAGATAAATTGTGTACACCTGCATTTATTTATGGGATAAGTTAATCTGCATTATAGACGAAAAATAATTTTAAAAAGTTAAGAAAAGGAAATAAATCTAGTCATTTGGCAGAAAGCAGGCTGCCTACAGTTGGAATTTTATTTCCTTCTAATATATCATTTAAAGAGTCCAAGGATCAACTTTGACATGTTTTTGATGTAAATAGATCCAACACGGCTCTTGATTTTCGAATTCCCTGAATTGTGAGTCATACAAGTTTTTAAGGAGGAAAAGCACTGAAAAAGCCAGAGTCAGCGCCCTGGATTCATCTCTTTACAGACTTTTTGTTATTGTAAAGAGAGGAAAAATATTTAATCAGTTTATATAAAAGTATTATTTAAACTAAATAAATAACGAAAAGGAAGCAAAATATGTCTGGGCTTTTGTTTTTTCCTTTTCAGACGAGAGAGAGAGAGAGAGAGAGAGAGAGAGAGAGAGAGAGAGAGAGAGAGAGAGAGAGAGAGAGAGAGAGAGAGAGAACATGTCCTACATGATTCAGTATGAAATTAGATTTATATTCCATTTTTAATCAAAAACTATTCAATCGTTAAACATTAGTTATATTTTTAATTCCCAGTACAAAAGTGACAATTGCAGGGATTTCATAGAGTAAATATTGATGTCAATATAATTACAACTAAGTATATAAATATATTGTCAATATGTTTTTATTTTGGCAGAAACTTACTTAGTACTGCTCTCCTAGTTATGAACCAACTAAAGCACAGTATTTAACATAGACTCAAATTAAAAACTGCAATTTTTCTGTAACTTTACTCACAATATAGTTGGAACAACTTCTACTTCGGAACCAGTTTAATAATTTACATTTACAGACTTTTGTTGAGGTGAATATGAAGTTGTATGGACCTGCAAACCTTGTATAGACCCACGGTTCGCGTCGGTAAATCTGATATGTTTACTGGTTCATAAGTATAGGTTATTAACTGAGTACTGAAAAATATTGAGCCCGATGCCATGTGGCGCAGGATTCCCAAGCTTGCAGTGGCATTCTACCCAAAATGAAGGAGTGCTCAACATTTTTTCATACTCAGTCAATACCCTTCTTATTATATACTTTTTAAAAAAACAAGTATATTAATCATTCTGTTATAGGAATAACGTAATTAAAACAAATTATTATTTCAACGTTATACTGAACATTTTATATGTCGTTAATTTTATTAATAAAACCTGAACACCGCACAGTAATACTTTACTGCTATGGCAGTGCGCGTACATTGGATGATTCTCATTCAGCAGTGAACGAAACTAAGTTTGTTATAGAGGATGAATGTCATAAAGCCAAAGAAACACACACAAAAATGATGATATTAGGAAAAAATGACACAATACATCAATGAAAATTGAAGTTACCATTGTGAAAAGATGAGCCAGAAAAATTCCGTCTAAGGTTTTCCTTGTGATTGTCTCAACGTTCCTGTCACGTTCATGGTGGCGGGTAAATTTGAAAGTGCAGCGTGCGTCATAATTCTTGCCAGGGTATTGCGGTCTATCGGTCTTGGATAATACCTAAAAAAAAAAGAAAAGGATATAGATTCATTTTGGAGTCGCTTTTGTTTCATTAAATTCCTAGTAAAGGAAAAAACAATGTTATTCAGGGTGGTAAAAGTGGACTGTTTACGCCAAAGAGAAGCTGATGACTGATACATTGTATCAAAGGTCAGTTTGGCACACAAACACACGCACACACTCTCTCTCTCTCTCTCTCTCTCTCTCTCTCTCTCTCTCTCTCTCTCTCTCTCTCTCTCTCGTACTAAGAGCAGCAACTAGCGATTACTAGCCGTACATTTTCAATATTATAATAAATCATATTAATTTTTTTTTCTCCATCAATTTAAGCCTTTGGATGTATTCACATTTTCTTTATTTAATTTGGATGATAGATATTTTTCTATGGATGAGAGCTAGATCTATCGATTCTCCAGAACTGGTGTCACGTAGAAAGGGTTACAGTCACTGTCGGCCTCTGGTGGCCATCATATTTATGACGTTTTTCTTCGTCCGACGTTTCCGTCGCCATTTTTATTTAGCCGAAGTCAGAAGTAGTTCATCGAATGCGGCAAGCGTTTAGTATATAAGAAAGCGATGAATCGATTTACTTAACTACGGTCAATACCGCTGTATATTGACCGGCAGCAACAACGTTAAACTAATGGGACTGTTTATAAAGTATAGAATAAGAAGAAATATCTCATATCATGTGGCGTTGTATGAAAAACCAATGAAATACCGTATGTATGTCGTTATAGATAAATTTATGATATTTGTACATTGGCATATATGTACAAAACGTCTTGTATGGAAAGTTGTTCAATTCGAACTATATACACATACTGTTTATTTATCTAGGTCAACATGGTGTCAAGAATGATTTCGATTCAGAATTAATGAAAGTGATTAATCTGTACAATAGGATATGTCGTTCTCTTTCCTTCTAAGACTTAAAGTGACATAAATGTGTTATTCCTGGTCAGCGTCTGGAATTTGTCAGCACAAGCAATTTAATAAAATGTTTTATCAGCAAACACCAATGTGGCAAATGAAACTTACTTTTGTTAGTCAACCATTACTTTTGGTTTTATCTCATTTATCAGACTTGATTATTTGGTATGCTGTAATAAAATGTAATAAAAATGTAATAAAAGCGCTGTGTGTACCAAGCACACTAAATGTAATAAAGCTTAGCGCCAAAATTAATGCAAATACTAACTGTGATAACAATTGACGCTAAATTTAATAATCCCTAATAAATCCTGAATTAATCCAATGCTACACGCAAGAAAATAAATTAAATAAAACCCACGCTCGTTTATGACAAATCAAGAGCTGAATTCGAAAGAAATTAAAAGCGTTAATTTTTAATGGAAATCTCTTTTCTAAACTGACCACGTCTCTTAGAGGTCGTACAAAGGAGAAAAACAGGTAGGTGTTTATAACGATCAAGAAAGACTTAAAAGGAAAACATGATATCTTCCATATATGGAAAAATATTACTTGGCTCTCAGATAGTACACATTTCAGTATTTGTCTTCAGTTTCATTACAAATTAAGCAGAATATAAAGGAAAAACATGGGAGTTACATAAAAAAATATTCATCAAGTATCCCAAGTATTGGAAACAGCTCATGTATAAATTACTTAGGGGACCAAACGCTTGATCTTTAATTCTACTGTGCGACTGCAGTCCCTCTAAAAATGTGCCTCTATAGTCCCTCTCAAACTGTGTCAAATAGTCCCTCTCAAACTGTGATACTATAGTTCCTCTAAAAATGTGCCACTATAGTCCCTCTCAAACTATGCCACTATAGTCCCTCTAAAACTGTGATACTATAGTTCCTCTAAAAATGTGCCACTATAGTCCCTCTCAAACTGTGTCACTATAGTCCCTCTCAAACTGTGATACTATAGTTCCTTTAAAATGTGCCACTCTAATCCATCTCAAACTATGCCACTATAGTCCCTCTCAAACTGTGATACTATAGTTCCTCTAAAAATGTGCCACTATAGTCCCTCTCAAACTGTGCTACTATAGTCCCTCTCAAACTGTGCTACTATAGTTCCTCTAAAAATGTGCCACTATAGTCCCTCTCAAACTGTGCTACTATAGTCCCTCTCAAACTGTGCTACTATAGTCTCTCTCAAATTGTGGTGCTATAGTCCCTCTAAAACTGTGTTACTATAGTCCCTCTCAAACTATGCTAATATAGACCCTCTCAAACTATGCTACTATAGTCCCTCTTAAACTGTGCTACTATAGTCCCTCTCAAACTCTGCTACTATAGTCCCTCTTAAACTATTCTACTATAGTCCCTCTAAAACTGTGCTACTATAGTCCCTCTCAAACTCTGCTACTATAGACCCTCTCAAACTGTGCTACAATAACCCCGCTCAAACTACGCTAATAAGGGTCCCGCTCAAACTGTGTCACTGCAGTTCATCTCAAACTGTGCCACTACAGTCCCTCTCAAACTAGGATAAAATCAGAAAAGACAAAAAAATGATACATCATTATTGACTGGCATGAAGATGGAGGATAATTATCAACAAAGCAGGCGACGGCCTTTATACTTAAAAAAGATTTTGAAAGGGGCTTCAGCTTGTCGCTCCTGATTTCTACATACGAGCTATAGGACTACCGCCCCATGTTAGGAAGACATGTATAGACATCTACAAATAAATTAGCCATCAAAAAGAGGAGAATACATTATACATTATAGAATTATAGAACCACCGTCTATACATACGTATAAACCGGATCCAAATGCACACAACATAGACCCTAATCTACCGTCGCATAATGCACCGGCAGATCCGGGTCTATGTTGTTTGATCTACTGATTAGTCCTTACAAACTGCATATATCCAGATCTGCCGGCGCATTATGCGACGGCAGATCCGGGTCTATGCAGTTTGCAGTTGGTATCAACTTATACGAAAGTATATACGGTAATGCTAACTCCTCCCGTTCCTCGCCTTTTGATTCAAAGACTCTGATATGATGATATGAGATATGATTACATAGAGGTGCGCATATATATATATATATAGATATATATATATATATATATATATATATATATATATATATATATATATATATGTGTGTGTCTGTGTCTGTGTCTGTGTGTCTGTGTGTTTGTGCTTGCGTGTGTGTGTGTGTGTACTTATCGAGGAAAGCGACTCTCTGGAAGATTCGGATACGGTACGTATGCCTCGGACTTACTGATCAAACGGTGGGCATTGATTCGGAAATGCATTTTCTTTTCATCTGAACTTACTTTATCATTCTAAATTTGTCTCCCACCCACCCCGGCGAATGCATCCATATTGTTCTCAGTTGCACGTATAACACTAAGAGCCTTCTAAAGCATCCAAGGATTTAAAAAAAAAAATATTCTACAACATCAAAAACATATAGAAGGTCTTGCCTTCAAGATATGATGTTATTTTTTTTTAAATACCCAACAAAGGTGTATGTTGTAGATGACTTAAAAAACAGAAAGTAAAAGAAAACGAAAGAAAAATAAATGGGGCTCTTGGTAAGAAAAATAGTTTCTACAATTAGAGTTTTATTTCATTCTAATTTATCACTTAAAATGTCTGGAAATCGAACCAAATTTTAAAGTTCTAACATGCTCGTGAAATGCTTTTCAATGACATCGCTGTCTCTTCGGTTTTTATATCAATTGACAAAATAAGTCATTCTTAATTACTAAGACCCTAATTCTGATATCACACAGATTTTTAAGAAGGACAATTATTGAACAAATCCATTTTCAATAAAAGGATTAAAAAAAAGAACCCAACAAGAAAAAACATTAGACATTATTTTGAATCATTATTACCTGGACTAATAAAAGAGTTGGGGAGTGCAGTTACCGCGTATCTTCGTCGTCGGAATTATCATCATTATCAGCTGCTGCGTCGTGTAAACATGTATTAGTATTGCTATAGCAGCTAATTTTTGTATGTACTCAATCAACTACTAATTGAATTGATATATTAATTATTAAGCTATATGATTGATTAATTGATTGTTAAATCATTTACTCTCCTTGAGAACAGAAAGTCATAACATATTCATTTTGCGTAAATAATATCCCAAGCCTCATCTTCCCAGTGCTAGAAACTGATATATACCATGTATATTTTCCTGATCTAAGTATATATATTGCGCACCTGTTGAGTAGATAGCATTTCGGAGGGAGCGGGCGTCTCAGGGCTCACAACTGAGAACAGCAAGTGACATGCCTTTGTTTAAACTAACAGAATAATATGCACATATGTATATAGCTCTTGTTGCTAAACGACCACTACATGGTGACGTAATATCTGCTTTTTCGTGTGATTTTTACCTAATTAAGAGGAAACAACACTGACCGGACCTGCAATAGGCGGCGACTCTCAGTGC
This sequence comes from Margaritifera margaritifera, assembly GCA_029931535.1. Taxonomy (NCBI): domain Eukaryota; kingdom Metazoa; phylum Mollusca; class Bivalvia; order Unionida; family Margaritiferidae; genus Margaritifera; species Margaritifera margaritifera. Next base: position 804,842 of record JAQPZY010001206.1, on the reverse strand, counting down.
AGCTTATTTGTTTTTTATTTACTAGGCTCAGAAACAGACTATAGCGAATTAATGCGCTGTTGTTGACGTAAAAAGATACTATTTCCTCGACACGGCAGAGGCAAAGGCTACGATCAATCTGAATTGTTAGTGGGTGAAGCTCTTGGACTATGCCAATGCTTGTTCAAAACGGGACTCAAAATTGCTCGCTCTAAGAGCTTCACTGTCTATTCGCTTTCATGACACGGAACCTTCAAGACAGATATATTTAATATATGGTTCAATGTACAATATTTCCCGGTGACCATGGCGAAAACCAGTAAACATAGTAGTATGGTGTAATATGTCGAGGTGTCTAAATTTATAATAACGTCTATAACTATGTACTTCATTTAGGTGATAGTTTTATTGGTTTTGGGTTTTTGTGCGTTTAACACCTTTTTCAGCACATGATAAGCTATCATGGCGGCCAGTATGTTTGTTGGATGCAGTGGCGTCACTAGGGTTGGCGTCACCCAGTGCGGTAAACTCATGGTGTCACCCCCTCCAGACTTCCCCCATGGACCTCCTCCGAGTCCTCCTGTACCAGACCATACAGAATCGCCTATAGTAATGTTTGTAAATTTAAGTCCTAAAGTTACAAAGGACATAAAAAGAAAACAATATAATTTGAGGTAACAGCCTTTAAGAACTGCAACAAAATTATGTTATTTTTTATTTTAACATTAAACATTAAACTTTACAGTTTAAACTTTTCCATTTTGGTGTCACCCCCCTGTGATGGTGTCACCCGGTGCGGCCCGCACCCCCCTAGTGACGCCACTGGTTGGATGAAAAACCTGCGAAAACCCCGGTAAGAACCAATAGCCCACTGGCAAGCTTTCTCACATACCCACGTTGGCCGAGCCGAGACTCGAACCGACGCTGACAGAGGTGAGATGTCAGTGATCAGTAAAGGAGAGCGCCTTTGACCACTCGGCCACCTGGGACCCGGTGATAGTTTTAACAATCTTCGAACATGATCCATTTGCAAACCTTGTCCGATTTTTATACACAATTACTTAAATAATAGAATATTTCTCAAAGCTTGTTTCGAAAGATGTATTTGCCATCATAACAAATGTTTGGTATCTGCTTACGTAACTCTATCCAGTTTCACTGAGTAACATGCTGTACATAATTAATAGCGTAAACCAAAGTTCACCATGACATAAATCTCATTATGATTTATCACGATTCATTGTGTACCTTTGATGTGACAATAGTGGAAAGAAGGAGAGTGCTCATAGAATCACAAATCGTATTTAAACGGACGAACTGACAACTTAACTTTATTCCGATTCACGTTTTAGTGCCATTAAAATACAGAAGCAAGGCACAAGAACCATTACTCTCTGTTTCAAACACACTATTAGGCCCATTTACAAACTAGCTTTTTGTCCTAAGAATGCATAGATCTTGTCCAAAGATCCTTTGTTGGCATGACATAAATAGCAGTAGGTCAAATCTGAAGTTGGTTAGTATTTAACGGCACTTTGAGCATATTGGCTATATCATCCCAAAGGTCGAACGGAGCCAGTCGACCCAAGCTGAACTGGGCGGGTATCGAACCCGCGACTATTGGCATACGAGTCCAACGCTCTTCCAACTAAGCTACCGCGGCTCCCAGGTCAGATCTGAAATAGTTGCTTATAGCTGACTATTGGCACGTGACGATCTTCATCATAACTCATTCGTCTTTCGTTTCGTTTATGAAATAGTTTAGAATAACTTCAATAGAGAGAAAGAGATGCTGACATGTTACATTATACTTCAGTATGGTGGTCCCAATGACTGCAATAATGGAAGTTATCTGTGTTGGAATACAAAATTTTGTCCTTCACACCACCATCTCTCCTTACTTTCTTTTTATTCTGATTCTCCAGTTCTGTATTTTCTAATATTTATTTCCTACTCATTGTGTTACTTGTTAAGTGTTATTTTTTAAGAATCACTTGTTAAGTGTTACATTTTAAGAGTCACTTGTAAAGAGTTACTTTTTATGAGTCACTTGTTAAGTGTTACTTTTTAAGAAACACTTGTTAAGTGTTACTTTTAAGAGTCACTTGTTAAGTGCTACTTTTTAATCGTCATCTCTTCAAAGTCTCTTATGTTATTTATTGTGATTTTAAAAGTATCGTTCCTGAGGCAACGTGTACCGTATGTCTTTGTCATTCTCTCTCTCTCTCTCTCTCTCTCTCTCTCTCTCTCTCTCTCTCTCTCTCTCTCTCTCTCTCGTACACAAACACACACACACACCAATGTGTACCTGGTAGAATAAAAACAAAATCAAGATATGCAAAACTCGCTGTGTGAACACTAATTCAAAATTCAAAACATTTTGATATATTTAAATAATACTCTGACTAAATTTAGGCTTGTGAATTAATTTCAGAACCTTTATACTTTTAATTCCCTCCTAGCGTAGTACATTTCACGAATACACCTCACCGAGGGCGGGGGACGGGGGGGGGGGGGGAGGCGGGCGTGTGTGTGTTCAAGCCTTAGTTTAAGTTTCTAGCTCACAAAGCTTTGAGAATAATGGTTTGTACTTTTGAGAGTATTAAAGAGATAAAGACATCAGCAGGGCCGAACTTGATACAAGCTTAATAACCATCTACTTTGATAGAGTCATAAATAGATGTTAAGAAAAGATATTATGTAGTCGAATTCAACGCATGTCACAAAATAGTAAGAAAGTTAATGCTGCGTGAAACAGTTGGTCGTGATGAAACACTAGTCAAACCTTTCTTAAACACTTGACCTGCTCTTTAAGTGAAACCGAATTATTTTATTGACGGTTTGCCAAACGCGGAAAATATTGCCTGGCCTTGATAACTTTTAGCTCAAGAGAATACGAAGTTGAATCACATTATTTACAGCGAAATCTAATTTAATTATAGTACAAATGTATGAATCACCTCTAGTTTTACATACCGTCTCTTTCCAGTTGTGAAGTGTATTCAGTTGAAGCTTGGAATTTAATATTGATTGAAATAGATTTTTGATTGGATACAAGTACTTGTGATGATGTGTTTCCATAAAGCATTGAACATTTTGAAATTTACAGTGTATAATACATATTACTCAATGTGAGAAAAAAATATGTATATATAGAAAACAAGAAAGTGAGGAGGAAAAAAAGAAAGAAGAAATGGAACAGAAAAGAAAAAGAACTTTACCATGGCCGAAAAATTATGAACTAATATTATAAAAAAAGAGAGATAAAAGCAGTGAACAGCGTTCCCTCGTACGGAATGTGAGAAATAGAGAAAGTAAATTGCACATCAAAATGAATGAGATTATTGGAACTTGGACAATTATGAATGCGTTCTGTGAAGAAAAGAGAGAGAGAGAGAGAGAGAGAGAGAGAGAGAGAGAGAGAGAGAGACTGGACGTATTCGAAACTTTCGTTATTTATTTAATTTAGTACATGCCACCAATTGATTAATTACATTTCTTCTCTAAGATCCACTCAAAGTGAATTTATATTTATCAGTACTACCACATAATAGGTCGGTATATCTTTTAACCAAGCAAACTTATAAGAATTGCATGGACCAAGATCCACTGACGAATCATACGGAGTACAATTTTAATCTACGCTGTTAGCAGTGGCAATCTGGCAGGCCTACACGTCCTTATTCACATGGTAGAGGTGTATGGGATTCTGGCAGGCCTGCACGTCATTATTCACATGGTAGAGGTGTATGGGATTCTGGCAGGCCTGTACGTCATTATTCACATGGTACAGGTGTATGGGATTCTTGAAACTGTTGGTTAGTACCATCCAAATTTTACTGCAGAGATCAAACAAGACTACGCTACTAATTAAACTCCAATCAGGGGGCAGTGATAACAGCTGTCACGTGTTACTGCCAGATCCATTAGACAATACGATAGAATCCTGCTTTAAAAGCATTCTGTTTAATTTTCTGACTAGTCTGGCATTCGCCTGTCCAACAGTCACGGTTTATCCATAACTTCTGGTTTAGGGCTCTTGATAGCGTAGTGGTGACCCGATCGCTTTGCACCTGAGTTTACATAGGTTCGATCTCCGTTTCCGACATGTGCAAGGGTATAATGCTCACGATATCCATTCAAACGTAAATAGCGCATCTACTGATGTCTATAACGGTGTTGAATCAAAGCGTGTTCTGAATGGTCATGCCGTTTGTGAGTTACTGTCTGACAATATGCATATTTTCTAGCTGAGTACTGAGCCCGCTCTCACCATAGGGATGCGATAGACCTGAACAAAAGCCAAAAATATAAATTAATTAATAAATAATGTAAAAATATAAAAAATATAATACGAAAATAAAATAAAATAAATAAACGTGCATGTTTACGATCTAGGAACTATATATGCAAATATTCGCTAAAATTCCAGTTCCTGATTTTATCTGTCTTAACGACCACATCACGCCAGTATCTGAGCCGTCGAGAGTGCGCTCTTTAAGTAGTAAGCTGTGATGAATCCAAGACAGTACTTTGATTACTTCGATGTATCAGTAGTTCGAAATCAGTTGTGAAAAAGGACTTTACCACATAACTTACCGGTTAATGACATGCTCGTTACTAGGCCACTTTAAGTTCCATCCACGCTTTCAAGATAAGTTACTCATATAAAAAGAAGAAAAGAAAAGAAACAAAACGTTAGATAGATAGAGAAATAGATAGATAATTAACAGACATGAACTTTTTTCCTCTTGTCGTCGGGAAAAGCGAATGAGGCACCCCTTCCACCTTCTTGCATGAAACCCCAGCCCATCGCAGGTCAATCCCCTCCCCCTTCAAAAGATATTTACCATGTTCCGCCCAACCGACAAAGAAAAGTTGTGTCATAATTAAGGACACAGCAGCAATATGAATGGCGAACATCAACTGTAATATCCTCCGATCCTGATTCCAATCCAGAATCTACTGGCAGTGGCGCCCACCTCAATGACACTTCGGCAATGACTGAAAAGCTGAGCGACAAATTACACGGGTTAAAGATTAATTTGCAATGTTCACCACATTCGATCTAGATGGTAGTAGCTATATCGCATTCGAAAGGGATGGTACATTATGTCTCGCATTCGACCGATCGAGAGAATGATCTAAACAACATACGAACGAATGTTATCGTATTCCTCCTTGCCTGAAATATAGCGATATATAATTTTATTTTTAAAAATACCTAAACTATTCTATCAACGTAGTACAAATGTAAATAAACTATTCTATCAACGTGGTATACACGTAAAAGCCCACGTTTCTCCTATTTAACTTGAATAGCCGAAGACCACGTGAACTTACAGTATGGTATGGTTCTGCGTCTGTTCGTCAACTTTTGCTATTTTCGACTTCTCAAAAAACTCAGAATCAAGTTCAATAAAATGTAGTAAAAGTGCTTCTTATGAAATGCCTGACGAAAATAAAATCTGGGGAGGCCTCTTATGCAGTAACTTGGCTTCGCTAATAAACAAGGTTTGAACTCTATTTTTATACTTCTTGGCGGAACTGTTGAGCCAATTTTGATTAAATTTCTAATTCTGTGTTTTTTGTTTCTTTCTTTTTAATCAAGGCTTGTAAAGTTTGTACAAATGATGTCGACCTGCCATCCAATCAGTGGCGGCGCGAGGGTTCGAGGCGCCTGGGGGCAATGTTCTTTAGTGGCGCACCTACCGAGGCGCCCAGGGGCATTGTTCTTTAATGGCGCCCCTACCTTGCCGCAAGGAACAGATTTTTTGTCAATTGCCTCCATTCCCCCTCCCCCTCCCCCCATCTCACTCCCCCCCCCCCCATCTCAGGTGAAATACTATGAAAATTGTTGCTGTAAAAAAGAAAAAAAAATCTCCCTACAGCGCCCTCCTTCGCCTGGCGCTTGGGGGCAATCCCCCCCCCCCCGACCGCCCCTCGCGCCGCCACTGCATCAAATATGGCGCCTGCTACTAGAAATAGTGGATATTTTGAAAAACTTCATCTCTAAAACTCAGACCAAGCATTCTAGCAAAAAAGGGGAATTCAATTTTGCACAAATGATACCCTCCCGCTATTCAATATATCTGCTAGTACAAAATGTATAGAAAAAATATAGTTTTATGACCTTTTTTTTCCACACCACGTGACAAAAATAAAATAAAGCATTCAAAAATAAATAAAGAATAATCTGCTATTGCTAACTTCCAATTGCTTTTCATTGTCTTCTTTGGCCCCTGGTGCCAAAGAAATGGTGCAGACAAATGTACATCCATCCCAATATGCATCCGTCTGTCCATCTCTCCATAAGTAAGATAGCTTCTCGAGAATTTCATCACAACTTCGGCGAAGTACGCAGTATCAGACCTTTTGAGGCATCTTGGTTAATTATGCATTAAACTTAAGACCTCGAAATATGATGAAAAGAGAATAGTGTTACTATCTCATCGAGAGGGATGAAACTTCAGGTACCGTCTATACTCGCTTATAAGTTGAGTCCAAGTGCAAACAACATAGACCCTGATCTGCCGTCGCATAATGCGCCGGCAGATCAGGATCTATATTGTTTGTTCTACTGATTACTCCTAACAAACTGCATAGACTCAGATCTGCTGGCGCATTATACTACGGCAGATCTGGGTCTGTGCAGTTTGCAGTTATATTCGACTTAGAAGCGAGTATAGACCATATGGGTGTGCATGCAAAGCTTCATTTCGCTTGTGAATGATGCGTGTAGTTAAAGATTAGGTCCAGTCTGGACATAATGAAATGAAATAGACATTGTCTCATGTAAATGGACAAAAATCAATGGGGCAGCTTTCGTAAAAGATGCATACACAGATGAACATTCATGCAGGAATCAAAGGTGGAAACTAATACGGGGGTTAATTATGTACTAAGCATACAGCCTTGAAGGTACACGTGTCTTTTGAAATGTACACTTATTTTGCCAGTGAAGTTGATACAAACCATCTTTCAAAATATTAGAATATAAAGTTTGCAAAAAATATGTGATTTTGTTTATCTTGTATGACGTACACATATATAACTGGCTTTTGTAGAATTACGTAAGTTGTACCACAATAGTATCTTATATCAAGATCATGCTGAATTAAACAAATGGCTGCTTTATTATATTGGCATTTAAAGAAACCACAATTCATTCATTCATTCGTTCATTCATTCATTCATTTCTTTCTTTCTATGACAATTTTATGACTGAAGTTACTCCAATCAGTACATTAGGTCTATTCAATATTGTTTTTTTATTATGCCGTTTTCTAACACTGACTTTGCAAGATCTGAGAAAAAGAAAAGAAATATTGACATTTTTTATATAATATTTTTCATAGCCTCTCATTATCAAGTTTTGTATATCAGAATGAAAATAACACAAGGCTGTGGTTCAAAAAGCTTCAAAAAACTTAAAACCACGAGGTCTTAAATACCTTTTGATGGTGGAAAATAGAATATAGATCCAAACAAAATAATTGAGGAAAAACGAGTGTCACGGGCTATAGCGTACAAACGTGCCGGGGTGGGGGGGGGGGGGGGGAAGGAGGAGGGCGGACGGGGCGGTTGCCCCGGGCGCCAAAGGTCTTGGGGCGCAAAAACAGCTGATAAAAATTCGGGCCTCGTTTTCTGGCCCTTTGGGCCATCATCGTCGCCCCAGGCGCCTTTTTACCCTTAGTACGGCACTGGTAACGGGTATCATTTATTACCACCCTACGCAAACGGTTCGTCAAGTCAGAGCTAGGGTAGTATCTCAGTGGATCAAAGACGTCCAGACTGAATTTTATTACAGTATTAAAATCATCTTATGTGACTGATACAACCAAGGACAATATAGCCATTCTAATTTGAAAGTCATGGAGAGGCAATTTGAATGTTATCATTATCTACCTTTTCATCTCGTTCGGCTAATTTTGAGCCACCTCTTCATAAAAACATACCTTACAGAGAATATTTTTCTAGGCATATATATCATTAGGGAATATTTGACTCTGATCTCTGTTTGCGTGGTGGTAAAATCAATCAATCAATCAATATATATGTCCCTCCTCCCGTCCGTCCGTATGTATAAATGTATGTATGTTTAACAGTTTATTCTTCAATCAGTCTATCTGTCTATCCGTCAATCTCTTTCTCTGTCCGTTTGTCTCGAACTTATTCTTTTCTTATGAACAAACATACGTCAAACGGATCACTGCATCACATTTAATAAGTACCTATGCAGTCCAAGAGTCAAGCTGACATGCAACAGTTAGTGGTCCTCCATATATGGATACAATTTTTCTTCTTGTTGTTATTTATACATTTTGTTGTTGTTGTTGTTGTTGTTGTTGTTACACTATTTTAACTATATTAGAGGCCACTTCACGTTGTAACCGCTTGAATACTTTGTAAAAGTTGTCAAAAGAATGGGTATGAAACAAAGTTTGAATTTAAATTTATTGCAAAAGATTACAAATCGATATCAAACAAAAATAGTCTAATATTTCACGATTGGGTCGAAAATGTATAATTTTTGAATGATAGTATACTAATTATGGCAGCTGAAGTTTGAATTATTGGAGACAAACTTTTAATGGTGTGAATACTCCTTTAATAATCTGTCCGTTTAGTCTGTCATATAATTCTATGAGAATGTGATTTACCCCATATTGTATAGAAAATTTATCCGGGACAATAGCTTCAACGATATACAGTGTAGATGGAAATATATGATATGGAGTCCTCAGGGGTGATCTCATTGCATGACAAGCTATATCTAATGCCTCGCAATACAAGCCAGTTGTCCTTGGTAAAATTACATTTATTGCAACATGTGTTACATTTTCTAAACTCACCAAACGTACCCCCCTCCCCTTCTCTTTTTTATTAAGAGCTGTGAATAAAAGGAATTATTCCAGTCCTGAGGTACTAATTGTTTGATTTAATATCTGCCACTTAAACATTTAGCACAACTGGGCTAATATCGCAGTCTCTATACCGTCAACATATATAGGACTTGTTTTCCCCAGTATAAACTGTAAAATCAAAATATCCGTGGGGGTTACATTTCGTAGTTTGGGAGGAAACGGAAGATTTCGTGGGGATAGAATTTCATGGTCACACTGTTTGATTTAACACCCAATTAACAGTACTAAATTTCGTGCAGGAATTTAATTTCGTGGATATTCGAAGCCGTGGTAGGTCATTTGGTAGAGGGTCGCAGGTTCGATACCTGCCTAGGCCAGCCCAGGTGGGCTGCCTGTGTGTGTCCTTGGGAAAGGCACTTGGCTCCCACTTCCTCGGTATGATATAGCCAATAATGTGTTAACAGTGCCGTTGAACCAACATGTAAACAAACAAACCCACGAAAACAACGAAATTAAATACTGCAAAATATAACCCATTATTATATTTTCCTAAATACATACATAGAAGGATTTGTTAGAAAATTTATTTTTCCATTTTTCGATCTTTACTTTTGGTTGGCACCATATGGCCGCTGATGTGCCGAGGTGCCGTTAAACGCCACTACATACATACATAGTAAATGTATATGACCTGTGCGTCCGAAAATGAGATCTTTTCTTGCGATATTTTGCATCATAAGGCATATACAAAGGTCACAAGCATCTACGAAATTCATACCAATAAAACTTTTGATTCGAACTTTATAGCTTTAAAAAAAAAAACAAAAAAAAAAAAAAAAAAAAAACGAAAAAATGAAACTAACTTCAAACGGGCAGAGAACCTCTAATGAATTGAAACATTGTTTTCTAGACACTGCTTTCTTCCTATCCAACATACTCAGCCTTTAACACTTTAATGGATTCTAGAAGATTCTAAGGGTGAGATCGGTTGAAAAGTCAAGCCTTTATTTCATATTTAGCACTATATGTGCACAGAAAATTTAATCTTTGACCTTTTTCAAAGTCTCCGGGATAAATTTTGTTAGTATAGCTCGAGTTTTACACGTATAAAAGCGCTCGAATTTCAACCAATGATGTTATCTAATCTACGCAAGTGCTGCTCAACATTTTGTGCATTGTATAATTAAAGCTGAAAAAATGTCCAACTGTAAACAATTTTGGAAAATTGATTTTTTCCTTGAGATTGTCTTCCCTTTGTTTTGCTTCTGGCAAATGTACGTCCTTTTTTTATTTTTTTTATTTCCAAGTTTAATATTTGGAGGAAAGAATCTAATAGTCAACATTGCAATTACAGCTTTCCACTGTGTGTATTTCCGCTATTATTCTCCAAATATAAGGGTCATCACACTTAATTTCCGAAAAAATCCTTTCTTTTGTTTGCAGCAAAGGTAGAAAATCCGCATTTAAAGGGAAGCAATAAAGAAATATGAAATCAATAAGGACATCTGTAGAAACAATACATTAAATATGTACCTCTCATTTTCATGGTATTTCTCCTTCACTTTATCCCTCTGGTTGCAACAGTTTCAATTAATGTAGCTTTTTGAACTAAAAGAAGTACTAGATGCATGAATTAGAAACAAATTTTAAATTAAACAATGTAAATTCGATTATGAAATAACATTCCGCACTTTTGCTTTATTAGTACGTATATCCGCATCTACCACGAAAAATCAAAAAATTAGTCTACGTAACCAGCCTGAAATATTGTTCATGTCATAATTTCTTTTGGAAACCTATATACTCAAGACAATTTACTATAGATATAAAAAATCACTGCAAATTTTGCGATATATCTTCAGATCTACCACATTTAGAACGTAAAATCCATCATACTGATCGGATGAAATCTAGCGAATTTGAACACAGATTTTTTTTATTTTTTTTTTTTTTTTTTTTTTTGGACACCTCTTAGCCCTTCCCAGCATATATAGCTGGTTAGAACTGTAGAGGCGACCTCGCATTATATTATTTATATATATATAAAAAAAAAAATTTAAATCATTTATTCTTTTATTAATTTGGATTGCGATTCTTCTAGGGTTTCCTAAAGGTTAAAATTTTCTCGGGTTCAGGGTTTCTAGGTCCGTACTTTCCTCCCAACAGGTATTTCCTGTTGGGCCGATTTCCTTTCCTTTCCACCCTGAGTCAGTTTCTTATCTTGAGTGACCTCTGCCCTGAGGTCTTGTTTCAGTTTGTTAATTTTGTAGATTTTTAATTTCTTTAAATGTTTATGTTTTATAGTTTATGTTTAAATTTTGGGCTTTTTTTGTCAAATTTTCAAAGTTATATTCTAATTGTTATTTATATAGGTGTGTGCATGTGTGGTGGCTTTCCTGTCACCCATTTTTTCTCTCTCTCTCTCTCTTATTGTTAGTGAGTTATATTGTTTCAGTTTTGAAGAGGTTCCTGTTCTGAGGCAAATGGGCAGCATGCCCTCAGACAGGAGTCTTTTCTTAGTTGTTGTTTTAGTTTTTACATTTGTTATATCGTTATACATATATTGTTAAGTTTTGGTTATATATTCTTATTATGAGATTATGTTTTATTTTATTTTATTGTTTAGTATATTATGTTAGAAATATTATGTTATATTCAAATTTGATTTGGTTTCAGAAATACTATTATTACTATTATCGGTGATACAAGTTATATTGTATTATTATATTATTTGATATAGTATCTTAAATTATATTGTTATGAAGAGTATTCCAACCTAGGCAAAGCGGGCGTGAAAAAGGGGCGAAAAATCTCGTCCACCTGCCCAGACGGAAAGATTTTGTTTTTTTTTAGATATATTCTTGTCTTGTTTGGTTCATTTGAGGTTAGTTTTCTTATAATTATTTTATGTTTATGGTTAGTTTGGTTATAATTAGTTACATTTTAAGTTATAATATGAGATTTGTATTCATTTTCTGATAATATTTGCATATTTGCATATTTTTTTAAATTTTTTATATATGCTCATATATGTATATATATATATATATATATATATATATATATATATATATATATATATATATATATATATATATATATATATATACAATAATTGTCTTCATTATTTTTTCCTTGTTTGTGTTCCTTGTAGGGGGGAGATGTTCTTCCTCTTCCCCTGGTTCGATTGACTGTCATCATCGTCCGAGTTATCTACTAGGCGATAATATTCCTTCTCCTTATTTGTCCTTGTTGCACCTTGTTTCTGTTGTTTTACACTGCTTGGCTCCCCCTGAGGCAATTCCAGGGGGTTAGCCATATGTGCTTTCTTACTTGTTGTTGTTGTTGTATTTGCCTTAGTTTGTTGTTTTGTTGATTGTTGATCCATGGGTGTCTCCATGACTGCTCTCTTATTTGTCACTGGTGTTGTTGTTGTATTTGCCGTAGTTGGTTGATTTGTTGGTAGTTTTGTTGGTGGCGCTTCTTGTGGTAGCACCCCTTGTTGTATGGTTTGACTGTTCTTGTTTATTATATCTGTTGTTGGAACTGGTCCTTGCTGTGTTGCCACTCTTGGTGGGTTGCCTTGTTGTGTTGTTTTCTGTTGTTTTTTGTTTTCCGCTTCTTTTTGAAAAGTCGCCATTTTTTCCATCACTGTTTGGGTCGTCGGAATTTGAAAATTTGTCACAAATTTTTGTTTTTTTTATAATGTCCAGTTCTGACCTGATTGGCGTGTATATTGCTTGGTCCATAGGTTCTGGTATCTGCATTTCCTTTGTTGTTGTGCACGATCTTGGGGCGTGGCCTGTATTTCCACATTTCGGACATTTCCGGTGGAAGATGCATCCTCTATACCACGACCTCACCATGAAGCCGTGGATATAGAAGAAAGGGGGCACTTGAATTTCATTTCCTTTCGGTACTTGGAAAATTCTTCCTCCTGTCTGGATGTTTGGATATGTTCTGTATGTTGCCATTCTGTATGATGTTACTTCTACGTTGTATTTCTGCTTAAAGCGTTCGACTGTGGCTTCTATCGGTATTTCTATCGGAATGCCAGTTATAAAGATGTCTACCTGTTTATTCGCAATATGTCGTTCTATTGGTGATGGTACTTTGACTGTAGCGTATTTAACTCCAATTTGTAAGATACTTTTGTTCAGTAATGGTTTTTCTCCCTTGGGGTGTAGAGTTACGATGCCTTCTCCATCCCATGTGAGGGCTTGTATTTCATTTATGTTTACTCCATTTTCTTGCAATGCCCTGAGTGTTTCCTCACTGTTCGGCCTTTGTTCCTTTGGATAGTGCGACACATCAATCGCTTGAACGCCTGGTCTCCTTGCCGCCACTAACGTTCCGCCTTGTTGCGCGAAGGTTGTTGTTGTTTTGAAATATTGCTGTAGCACGGGCATTTTGTGCTTTTGTGCTTTTCTATCGTGCTGCGTTGATTCAGTTCTTTATCCAGATAGCAATTCAAATGCTTATAGCATATGTATATAGTCACAAATAATATTCACAGTAGACCAATAAAGGTCAGGCAATGCATATATATCATATAATTTGTTTTCACACGTGAAACACGTAAAATGTTCAAAAGTTCATTTTGTCTTAAAATGTTCCAAGATATTGTTTCATTTGATTCATCATAATACTTGCAAAAGTGTCGAAGATCCTATACTGCAGGCTCGCTGTCCATTCCTCCGGTGGATTTCCGTGCAGTTTGCTTGGTTCGGGCCATGTTCAGAAAATTGTCGTCAACAACTTTCCTTCGCAAGTATCAGTGTGAGAATCGACATAGATTTTATACTGTTATGTGCTGAGGTTATAATAAACTACTGACCTACAAGAGTAAAGTAATTAAATTTAAGCAGGAAGCCATACGACGATTGGGATGTGTCTGGTTTAGATTTTACAGTGCATGTATGTAGCCCGGTTGATTACTGGGGTTGTGCACATGTCATGCCACCATGTATTGTTTAAACATGTCATAAACAAGTTAGAGGAAGGCCGAACACGCTTCTTTGCGAACTTATTATTGAATGCAACATTCTGAAAATTCTTACTCATTTCCTACGTGTTTTCATAATAGACTTTTAACACCACCTGACAAATATTTTGTGAATGTAAACACCTTTTAGTGATAAACGCCAAGTATTCCGGAGACAAATATCAGACATGTATGGTGGCAGGCGCTCTGAGCCATTCCATACGAACACAGCGCGACAATACAAAATGTTGTCAGAAAAGATAAGGTGAAGGTATGGAATTAATAGAGTACAGTCATAATCATTTATTGAGATATTTCAGATTCGCGTATGCATAGACAACTATTTTCATATTTCAGAGGGCCACCCCTGCCCACCTTATTACTTATTTATCCGAGCTGAATAAGACAAATTTTTTAAACGGACGTCCATATTAGTTTATCCTTGCTTATTTCTGGAATCTGTTTCTCACACTTGATTCGGAACCCTTGATCATTTTATTTTACCCTTTGACTTGTAATCGCAACCTCTGGGTTGCTAACCAAAACCTGTTTAAGATAAGAGAACGCCCTGAGTTCTGCATTTCACGCACATGGCTATAAATGAAGCTTCTCAGAGTCTTACAAGTGTCTTAGTCTGCTAAACACCATGAGATAAGATGCATAGATAGAGTAATTACATGATACAAACCATGTATCAGCTTCCGGACGAGGACAGAGATCTTCCGAATGATTCATTGTGCAGTACGCTGCCAACTCATCAAACTATCATCAGGAAGAGAGCCGGAGATTTAAATTGACAATTAATTTTGCTTATTTCCTGGTAAACTAGAGAAAAGCTGTCTATTTGGATGAAATCTCGAGGAAAGTGTTACAAGATATTCTAAAAATAAAATTAATTAAAAGAAAGAATTTTCTGGCGCAAACGCCAAATCAAAACCACAGTAGATGTTTATTTATTATGGGTTGTGTCAGAAGAATTCGAAGAATTCACGTCACCTTTTTGCTTTAGAAAAACGTTAACTCTGCATTAAATGTGAGACATATATTTAATAACGGTAATTGCCCAAAGACAAATCAAGCCCAAAGCTGTACCGTATAGAGGATTATGTTCGCGACGCAAATATTTCGCGTCTCCGATAGTTTTTACTTTTTCGCGGTCTTTTTAATTTCGCGTTGCTGTTTGTCAGATATGATTCATTATTTTTTTAACTTTTTGTTGCAGTTTTCGCAGATGTTTTATTTTAGATGAGGAATTATTGGTCGCGGATCGATATAGCGAAAATAAAATCATTAAGAAAATAACCCGCTGTACTGTATTCAATAACCAACCATTACAAAACAAATTTTACCATTTTTTAAAACGTGGGACTGCCTATAGAAATAAATTCCTAATCTAATCAACCTTAAGGATACTGGAAAAGAAGCTTTTAATGAAAGGTTATTACTTAATAGATGTGGTCTTCATGGTAGGTTTGACAGACAAAAGGTCAAACGATAAAATACCGTCTGTTTAAATTTCTTCAAAGCATTAAATGATAATTTGTTTAAATCTCTTTAAGAACAACCCCTATCCCGAAATACATCGCGGTTTTAAGTTATACACGGTAATAAAGTAGTCATAATGTTTGGTTGGAACAGATTTTTAAAATTACTAATTGTATTTTCTTGCTGCACAACCTTTGTGTTCCAAAACAAATCTGTTATCCGTGTTGGTCTTATGACAGTGCTGAAAACCAAAATGATATAGAAAATAAACCCTAGTTGTAACTAATGTCAAGATATACAAATCTTATTCTTATTTTGTCTTTGCAATTTGCATAGACTAAGTCAACCTTTTACCCACGGTCACACTGAACTATAAAACCAATGGTCATTCTTCTGTTTGTGAAAAATTGAACTCGATTTTTAATAACGTAAAAAACCAAAACAACCCCTGTATGAATCTGTAGACATGACTTCATGGGGTTCATTCATCAATCAACTTGACCACTTGGCTATAAGTATTTACAATTACTAGAGTACACAGTTTGATAATGTTAATGTGTTGCATACTTTATGGTTATATGTTATTGTTTGTATACCGTGTGATATATGGGTGAGTTTTTTTGGCATGTGGCCGATGAGCTTGCGAATCCGCTACGCCAAAATAATCAGTCCATCAGAGGTATTAGGCAGTATAATACAATAATCTGATTTTTGTATATGCTATTATTTATCATCAACATCAATTACCATATATTTGAATATTACTATCAGGATTTTTTAAATACAAATATTCAAATGAATATTTCTTATTTCAAATCTTCATTCATAATTTCATTCATGAAGTGCATAAATATATCGGGCGAGCTGAATGACGTCATAATATCATGACACGTGTTCTTATCTACGACGTATAAGGCCATATAGGTATTATTATTATTATTATTATTATTATTATTATTATTATTATTATTATATGATTTCTTTGGGGTTGTATAGTTGAAACATTTAAGTTGCAAGCATCTAAACAGTTCTTTTGAATAATTTTCATGTATTTCTTCCACAGAAAAGTATTCATTAGTAGCAAAATCACACACAAGCCCAGAGGCCCACCCCACCCCCACCCCCATGATGAAAAGTGACCTATTGCATTTTCTCAACATAGCAATTAGTGTTATGCTAAAAGACAGGAACATGAAACTTCCCACAATTATTCATGAGATGTCACTAATAAATTTTACAGGTTCACAGAGGTCAGTTGTCAAATGGTAAAAAGTTTGCTAATTCTAATAACACTAGTATATGGAAGAAAGCAAATCTGCTTTGTCATAATTTTTTCCTTAATTTTATTACAAACGAATGAGAAGAAACATTTTTGCTATATTTTTCTTTCACTTAATGCAAGTTTCAATTCTAAGTTGACTTTACTTCTGTGTTCTAAGACTTTTAATTTACCCATAATTAAGGTAATTTCACACGCAATACTATCACAAGGCATATTGTGTAAGTAAGAGTAAAATAGGCATAATGAGCTAATTTTCATACATAACATCAATATTAATATACCTTTTTGTTGAGAAAATCATACATGGTGCTATGAAAAAGAGAAAAGCAATTACACAAATTTTCATATTTGTTTTAATGTTGCGCTGTACATTTTTGTACTTTACATAGGGTTTAATTTTTAAAAGAAAAGTATTTCCCAGGTTTTCCTTGACTGGTTATCCTGACTATCTAAAAAAAAATTGTATATCTGAGGCATTGATAAACTAACTTTTAAGTCCCTTTATTTTGGTGTAATTGATGCGTGTAATTTGGGTTATAGAGTATACAGCTTGGCCTTACTTCACATGTGCACCTATAAAAAAAACTGCTAGCACCGCATGATCATTATCACTTTCTGGACTTCAAAGGTAAATTGTAAAAAAAAAACAAAAAAAAACAACCGATAACTTTTTTTTTCTTTTTACATATTTTGTAGTTCATTCGTTGCTTTCAGAAGCTGGTATTGCTTACTCTGGCAAAATTCGATGTCCCTATTTTAATAACTGCTAAAGTTAGTGTACTTTGGACTAGTTCAGGCTGTTTTTTTCGAGCACATGAGAGCAGCCATCTCGATCAGCTGTGTGCTTAGATCATACACGATTTCTACAATTACAACATGTAAAGACATTTCAGCCACAGTACATGAAAGTAGCATAGAGGTATGCCAACATTCTGGTAGCGCTCCACGGATATTACGTACTTCTGACAGAGTGATAGGTGTAAGATGAAGTTGTTTTCATTTGCTACATGCACAATGGAGAGAATGTTGGCATACCTCTATGCTACTTTCATGTAATGTGGCTCTGAATATTATTTGGATGGGGGTATCATCACAGTGTAGTCGAATACCATACGTTGGTTTAGAGTATGATACATCTTTAAACTAATTGTGAGTTTATCTGTTATTGTGTTATTTTTGTATTCAAACGTAAATTATGTGGTAATACCGCAGTCTAGTTCTTTAAACGACGCTTCACCCACGTAGTAATTGGTCGAATGCGTCCTGTGTCACATTCTACTATCCACCAAAATTCTTTTTTGAAAAATCCGAGGCCAACATAATACTACCCACCCGTTTTGGTCGTATATTTCCTGCGCCACACCTTCAATCTGCTGTACTTTTTATTTATTTTTTCACAAATCAATACCTTTTGATATTGCACTCAACAAAATAATAATAATAATAATAATAATAATAATAATAATAATAATAATAATAATAATAATAATAATAATAATAATAACAACAACAACAATAATAATAATAAAAATTAATAAGTATAAGAACAATTACATAATGAAGCAATACTATAAATAATAAACGGACAGAAGGTTGAAAATATATAGTAATCTCAACCTACAAGAGGGCAACAGTAAGCAAAAATCGGCAACATAGATTGTTTACAGAATGAAATGAAAGATTATTACACGACTTACTACCGATTCGGATACTTCACTGGAGTTTTGTCATTGAAGTCTAACCACAATTGTTACAATAAATGGCATTACAGGAATAAGTCTCACATCGAAAATAAATTTAAACAATATAAAAAGAATATAAAAATAAAATAAAATATCATAGATAAAATAAAATAAAATAAAAATAAATAACTAAAATAAATTAAAAACATTAAATAAAAATGAAATAAAAATTTAAAAAATAAATAAATATAAAAAATATTATATATATATATATATATATATATATATATATATATATATATATATATATATATATATATAACAGAAGCTGTACCTGTTTTATGCATTTTGTTCATTTGCTACAAAGACAATATGTTTCTGATTTTAGAGCTGATGAAAGGTCAAAACCTGTTTAAAAAAAACAAAAAAACATAACGTTAGGAATAATGAAAATTAACACCTCTAAAAAACAATATCAAAGACCGTAGGAAGTTCAGAAAGATAAAACCCTAAATGCATCTTACATCCCAATACCAGAAATGCTTTAGTTTTTCAGGTAACAAATATCATAACTTTTACCCACAGACAAATGTTGAACGAAGAAAAAAAATATTAATTCTGTTTGCAATGCCTCATTTAAATCTGCTCTCACGGTTGCATACATCATGCTTTTTAAGAATTTGTTTAATATCTCAATGTGGCTACCATCAAACACAGATTTTGGAGAAGCTGTGCAACTAATTATTCCAAATTCAATTCATCAGTTCACAATCCACTATCTGATAGCACCTGGACCTTCGTCAGACAAAATTTTTAACATTGTAGCCTCATAAAATGAAACTTACATGGCTAAAATGCATTAACTGATTTTACCTGCGGACACACGTCGTTTGAAACGCAAAAGCATCATCAACAAAGTTTATCATGCAACATTAAACTAATTGAGAAATTACGGTTTTTTTTTTTTGCTTAGGGCATCAGCGAAGCAGAGGCACCCAAAAAATGAGAAATCACTTTTTTTTATTTTTTTTTTATTTGAATTACATATGTGGGGGGCACCATAATCTTTTCAGAGCTTTGGGCCTCTAAAGGTCTTAATCCGGCCCTAAGACTACTACATGCTTTAAAAAATGTATTGAGGTTTACAAGCATGGATAATGAAGTTTATTTTAGCCAGTTCAGAATTTACTATCTAATAGCACACGGACTTTAACCTAATCAAATCATTACTCAATAATAGCGTGGCCTCGCCGGAGACGAGTTGTCAAAAGATAATATCTGCAAAGCAGAATGATCGCACCTTCGGTGCAACCTTTACTGTGCCGCTGTCGCCTGACGACAAAGCTGTTCTCACACACACGCCCTTTCGGGCACTGTAAATGAGTACTTATGGACATAAGGATAGTTACATTTCTGTTTAAAAAAAAAAACAAACGAAAAATAAAAGAAGTCAAAGAACAATGTTAAAATCAGAATTTTTTTGCAACATTACAGCATAAAACAGTTTAAACGGATAATCATATGGAATGCCAAGGGCATACCTTGTCACCAGAAGTAAGATGTTCCAGAGGAGCAACGCTGAAGATGACGGAAAGTACAACATATACAGAGTAAAAGAAAACCGGTTAATAGTATAAAGTCTAAGAGCTCTCTCTCTCTCTCTCTCTCTCTCTCTCTCTCTCTCTCTCTCTCTCTCTCTCTCTCTCTCTCTATATATATATATATATATATATATATATATATATATATATATATATATATCTTTTACTGTTAGATAAATGAGTGAAAAGACACCTCGTGCTCCGTCACTTGAGGTGTACCTATGGCACACGGAAGGCGGGTCCGCACCACAGAAGCTTGATACGGTATGTTCGGAGAGCTGCACCTTTAGTGTAATACCGTTGTATCCTACACAACTAGGAGTCGAGCCTATGCAAGGTGTGCATAGAACATGTGCAAGGAGTGCATAGAACATGTGCAAAGCACGGCATATTTGACAATGGTTTTAGTTTTAGGTTGCAAAAAGTTAACGAATATAACTGATAGAAGGAAATAAATAAACGCGATAAGGAAAAGATAAAGAGCAAGATAGAAGTATCGGAGATTGCAACTCCGTTAAATTGAGACATAAAGAAATAATTTTTCAACAACTTTTTGGAAGAAGGGCACAAGTTAAATCAGAAAGAGATACGAGTGAAACTTACTTGACATGATACAGATTCAAAAGAAAAGCTTTAAGAATTGGATGTTGATTTTTTTTTCTAACAAATGTTTAGATGAGAATAGAGGAAATATGTATTGCGTACTTGTCGCCCCGCAAAGGATTGACAACAAAAAAAAAATATGAGAAAATGTTTATGTGTGGAACTTATGAATAATTTCCAGGTTGCAAGAGGTAGCTTTGACGAATTACAGAATGAAAGAATTGCACCAAGATTTAAGTGATTGAGAATAAAAGCTTACATCAGAGACAGATTCATTTAATACTTAATTGGATAAAAAATAATCTCGCATTAAGTCTTAGAATTGATCCAGTTCAAACTGAAATATAGATAATGTCAAAACTCAGTTGAGCACGAAAATGGGTGCACATAACTCTACATTGTTTGATAGAATTAGAACATATAAAGAGGAGATCCATAAGTACAAAAGAATTAGAATTCTGAGGATAAAACCAAACAAATATCGGATTGCATATTACATTACGATTTTCACATTGTACCGAATCATCTGTATCCAGATGACATGGAGTTAATTCCATATGTAAAAAGGGAAATACAACTTGATAAAAGAATACCAATAACACTTTGTCTTATTCATGCTGTCAATGAAGAGACGAACGGATTGTTGTACATTTTTAAGTTTGAAACTACACTCCAGACATTGCTTAACATTTACGGATGATCATTTTGGTCCATCACGTTTTGCTGAATGAAAGTTACACACAATAGATGCTTTACGCTTATGTACAATAGTTTTCAAATGATATGTTATAAGTGGTAACGTGTTCATACAGGATTACAAGGTAAACAATCAAAGCACAAATTATATGTTATAAGTGGTAACGTGTTCATACAGGTTTACATGGTAAACAATCAAAGCACAAATTATCCAATGAATCTACAAAAAGAATATATATCTTTTATTTTTAAGAATTAAATACATACGATATGTATTTAGTGAAAACAATATTGAATTTTTGAGAGGATATTAAAGTTCTCTCTCATTCCACCAACATGTCATAAAGAGATGCAAGGCTGCATATCTGGAGCTGAGACGCATCAGCTCAATTCGCAACTTTCTTTCAGTTGATGCCACTAAAACACTTGGTTGTTCCTTAGCATTTCTAGACTTGACTATTGTAATTCTCTTCTATCTGGTTTGTCTCAGTACCTACTATAGTAACTTCAAAAAGTTCATAACACTGCTGATCGGATCGTCCTTAGAGTACCAAGAACCGATCACTCATCACTCCCTCCCCGGTCGGTGCCTTCCATAGGCCACCCGTTCGCTCCAGAATCAAAGACAAAATCTCTTCTCTCTACTATATTTCGTTGACTGCCAACAGTCCGAAATACCTATCTGACTTCAAAATGTGCACACTCCTTCCAGAAACTTACGTTCTTCTTCTGACACTCGTATTTTCGTTATTTCCACCGATAAAACCAAGTCCTATGGACAACATTCTTTTGCATATCAGGGCCCAGCTACCTGGAACTAATTGCCTCTTTTGCTCAGACACAATGACACCAAAATCTCGTTCAAGAGCACTTTAGAAACTCACCTATGTTAGCTGCAAGAACAAACTTAACAAGACTTAACAACGACTTGTACCCTTTATTATTGTAACCACGCTTTGTTTGTAATTCCACAGTGTCGTATTTTTTTATTTTTTAATCTTGTTTATATATATTTCCTTTTGTGTTAACTAATATTGTAAAGCGCTTAGAAGCTTCTAAAGATTAAGCGATGTGCTAAGTAATTATTGTTATTATTGTAAAGGTTTTACATTGAAACCTGGCAGCAGTATAACAATTTTGTTACTTTTCAAATACAGTATAAATGATTTGCAAAAGCAAACCTCATTATTTATCATATGATAAACAATAAAATGGCTGTAACAAGTGTAACGATTTGAGAAGCAGTTGCTAACGGTTTCGCAATTGCAGGAAGCAACCGTCTTATCGATTTATTTGATCTCGATGGATTTGACACTTGTTTATCAAACTTTAAGTGCTCAGGCATCAAAAGCATTATTTGCAATGGATAAATATTTATACAAGTTCGGAAATATCCTCCCAAAGGTAAAGTGTGAAATTTTTGACCAACTAATTTCACCAATTCTTAATTATGGATCAGATGCATGGGGATTCATTGAAGGAAATGCTGTTGAACGGTTTCACTTAAATTTGTGCAAAAATCATCTTGGGGTTAAAAAATCTACCCAAAATGATTTTGTATATGTTGAATTGGGAGGACACCCTTACAGATCAATAGATATTACCGCATCTTGAAATACTGGACTAAGATAATCTCTTCAGATAATAGAAAATATATATCGGTAATATATAATCTAATGCTTACTGACATAGAAAACAGTCCTGGAAAGAAAAATTGGGCATGTTAGTTTATTTATTTATTAAATAGTCTGGATCTGCGTGAAGTGTGGATAAATCAAGCTGTTGGGAATATAAATGTTTTCTTTTTCTTAGTTAAACAACGGTTATCTGACCAGTTTATTCAAAATTAGCAATCAAGAATCAGAGAATCTTCAAGAGCTAGATTATATAGAAATTTGTCACAAAATTTTGACTATAAGGACTATTTAGAAAGAGTAACAGTGACAGAATTTAGAAAATTCCTTTCAAAAATAAGAATGTCTGTCCATACTTTACATGTTGAATCGGGGAGATGGAACAGAACACATCGCACCTCACTAAATCAAAGAATTTGTATTTTTTGCAACGTGCTGGAAGATGAGTATCACTTTGTTTTAGAATGCCAATGTTATCTGCCGCTAAGAAAGAAGTATATAAACTCTTATTTTTGGAAAGGACCAAGTATGTTGAAATTTATTAAATTACTCAGTTCCACTAAAATTACCGAGGTTAGAAATCTGGGAAATTATATTCATAGAGCACTAATTGAACGTAATAATATGATGAATGCGACTTAAAATTACATGATTTAATTAGTTCATTATTAGTTATTATTATATATATATAATTTTTCTCTTAGTCTCATCTCCATTTCATTGATTAATACATGCATTACTATCTCTCATATTTCATGTATAATGTTCTTATAATACTAATAAGAAAAGCATTTTGAATACTACTTATATATGGATAATACATTTTATGTCTTCTCCCGAAGGAGCTTGTATTTAGGCGCACGCATGTGCTGTTAGAGTGTGCTTGTAAATGTGGGTATGCATACGTAAATATATATCTGAGTAGTTATCGAATGTTGGTAAATTCGATAGACTTGTTATTCTTTATGTATTAAACGTGTCCCCATCAATGTTTGTAACAAACTTAAATGTATTTGTATATACTTGCTGATGGCCAATTGGCTAAATGCAAATAAAATTCATTCATTCATTCATTTGAATAAGGGAAAACTAAATATAATTAGATCTTCGAAGAAGCAAGATAGTTGACTACTTGAGTGAAAGACTGCTAAAAAAGATTCGGTGATTCAGTAGGTAAATAATTTGGATGATGATTTTGCTCTCTACGCTGCTACTCACCGAGAAAATAATTTTTAAAAAACCCCACTAGCAACACGGATCTATGGTACTGAACTTGTTCAACCACTACAACCTAAACTTAATGATTTCTACCAGCCTTCTGATGAACAGGTAAAATAACAATACATATTCATTGCAGTCAGTGTAATGGGTGTTAATGTGCTTGATGCTTGCAATGTGGTTTTGTTTAAAGGTGTTCAGCGTTTATGTAGTTACTAAATAATAAAATGTTCAATGCCGTGCACCTTTGTGAAACTTGGACCATTCGGGATAGTATTTTTAATTACTTTTCAACGTACGGTAAATATATATAACTCTTTACAAGCAGGTAAAAACACCACAAGGAGTTAAATACACATGATTGTAGCACATATACACCGAGCAAGATTACACCTGACCAAACTTTGCACATAGCAATTCCAAAGCTAAGTCCAAATACGTGTATATTGTATCGTGTATTTTATTTTCGTCTCGTTTTTTGTTTCAAGGTACTTTGTTTTCAGTTAATTCTTTTTCGCATATATATGGCATAGATTTGTTGAACTAAAATGACTTTCATCATATATGAACATCTTAGGTCGTGCAATTTTCGATTTTAATTCTCTACACACTGATATTGCAATCTTACCTAAACGCATCGTAAAATACTTCATACAGAATGTATTTCTGTAAACTATTGGTTGATATCTGTTGTGAATTGATTTGATGTACACACAAAACCATGATGGATTATGTATGGCTGTTTTTATTGTCCAAGATATTTCATCTCCATAATGGTTAAGCCCTTGGCGCACCTCACCGGACACGAAGCTTTCCTTGGTTTTTGGCACACTTTCAGCGACTTGGTTTTCTGAAGTCAAGTTATGTTCCTGTCTACAAGTTGGTGCTTCTGTCACGATGCTACTATTAAAATCACAACGAAAAACATATATAACTTTTAATTGAAGCGGATAGTTTTCTTTTTTCTTTTCTTCAAATTTTACAAAAGAACCCGCTTCAGGCATTATATATATCCAATTATTTTGTGTTATGATAATTTTCTGGTTTATAAAAAAATGAAGCATATTTTAAAGCTTTGTTTCTGTTCATAATGCTTACTTATCTGTGACAAACCAATTTTTAAGAAAAAAACTATTGTATACAAAGGAAATGGTACCTTCCATCGTTTTAGTCATTAGGTCCAGAACACTGAAATATAATAAATATGTCTTTTTCTCTCTATTTATTGTGTATCTCCATACTGCTGTCTCCATCCCTCCCTTCCAATACTTCATGCACAATTATAGGTATATCTAATTAACTTTTCTTCAAGTTCACTAAGTTTACCGGATATATATTGAACCACTGACTGTATTTATCTAAATATATCTACATTTATTTATATAAGTGTATCTATATCTATCCAAATTATATTTGATGGTCTATCTACATGATTACTCTGTGTATTTAACACAGATTCCAGAGCGTCAAAGAAACATTTGCCGTCTTTATTTTTCACATTAATGCAAGTTTTTTTTAACCCATTCAAGCAGACATGTGTATGCTATTCTTCTGAGCGGTTTATATATATATATATATGTATATATATATATATATATATATATATATATATATATATATATATATATATATATATATATATATATATATATATATATATATATATATATCATACAGGTTAGAGAATGTTAATTCGTACTCTACGATGATTAGAACCAGGATCCGCGGGTTACGGCATCCTGTGTAATAATATTATTTATTTGTATTTGTAATTCTCTCTCTCTCTCTCTCTCTCTCTCTCTCTCTCTCTCTCTCTCTCTCTCTCTCTCTCTGTATATATATCTGTGTGTGTGTGTGTGTGTGTGTGTGTGTGTGTGTGTGTGTGTGTGTGTAATGTTAAACATTCATCTTATACTTTATCTTATTTTCTGTCTACATTTGGTATGTACAATGTCGAATAAAAGTCTATCCATTTCTCGTCTATTTAATGTATTTAGAAGCTTTTGTGTTCTATGATTAAAATTATATACTCAACTTACTCTCCCTCCTGGCGGAGAGGGGGAGGGGGTATCTTTATAAGTGTGATCGTTAAGTTTAATTGAGTTTTGACACAACCTAATGGTCAATTTTTTTCTACTGATTATCTTCTTTAACACTGTTTCAATGACATTGGAAAATTCATGAAAATCTAGATTGTAACCACCACAAAATCTATATTTGTTTAAATTGCAAATAAAATCTATATAAGTCTTTTAGTGATGAGTCTGTTTAAATTCTGTCTATTCATATGTTTTATTTCTTTTCTAGTTGTAACACGCATTAAGGTTGACTGTAGTTTTTTTCTTTTTTCACTTGTTTTGGTGTCGATTTTCATCGAGTATAGAAGTCTTCATTTTGATTTATTTAGCTAAGAACATTTTAAATATCTATTTAACTATATTTTTTAATTCACTTGAATTATTTGAACGTATATTTAACAATTTTATCAGATTCTTTTATGTCCATATTTTATGTGCACAACTACGTCACTGTTATAAATTATGTCGAATTGTTATGTGTAGGAAGATGAATATTCAACTTATCGATTGCAGGTAGGTAGACAGGTAGAGTTCGATACAAAGTCGCTTAATTATGGAAGCCCCTGCGTAAAGAGACTACCCTATGCTGCTATCGCACGGTTTCGGCGAATTCCAACTTTTCAATAAGCGATGAGCTCTGATCTGTGGAAAATTTTAATATTTTAACATCCAAGAAGTCATTTAGCCCTACCAAAATAGCCCATAGAACACTATCGTCTACCATAATTTTATAATCCATAGTAACCTTGATTTGGCATTCGAGAGTGGCGCTCAAGATTGCGAATCGTGTGTTCCTGTCATTCAAGATGTCGAGAACGTGATCGTTACTATCAAGAACAGTTGTCTCGAAAGCAGCCTATATTTAGTAAATTGCAGCAAACAAATAATCCGTTCTACGTGCGACCTTCAAATGTCACGCAGTACCGATTCAACTTGTTGCACGCTTTTCTCGTTCAGAAGCTGTTCTCGAAAGTGGCTGTCGTCAGATCTCGTTTTAACATTCGGACGCATATCAGATACATTTAAACCACAAGCTGCAGGGAATCATTAAATATTTTAATGAATCATTTTCTGGCACAGATTTTTCATAAGAGAATGACCCATAAAAGATTAAAGGATGGACGTAGAATGGAAGGAAAGCAAATAAGTTCAGTGGCGTAGCAACCGCCCAAGCAACACCAGCAACTGTGTGTGTGTGTGTGTGTGTGTGTGTGTGTAGTGGTGGTGGTGGGG